>CAUYUJ010008222.1:0-20000 GCA_963575745.1 Prorocentrum cordatum | reverse complement strand
CCATCATCTTCCATCCTCCTCCATCCTCCCCTACCATCCTCCCCCTCCGTCTCCCCCGTATTCCCGAGACCCCCGAAGAACCCCCTGAAACTCCCTCAAACCCACTAGAATCCCATCATCCTCCCCCTCCTCCGCTTACTCCCCTTCATCATCCTCACCCCCTTCCCTCCCTCCATCCATCTCCGTTCCCTTGGACTCCTGGTTGAAGAGCACGGCACCCTTCAAGGGCAGCTTCTTGCAATACTCTCGCCACTGGTTGAACAGCTGGGTCCTTGCCTTCGGGTTGCTGTAGATGGACCTGAGCACGTCATTGGCCTATTGGTACGCTGAAGGGAGAGAGGAGGAGGTTGGGAAGTGAGAGGAAAGAGGAAGAGGATAGGGGGGGTCCCTCTTTCGGGGCTCCCTGGAAGACCCTCGTAAACAAGGCTGGAGGACGTCCTGGTCAGCTTGCGCTACAGGACATATTTGGCGGCCGAAATCGACAGAGGCGGATAAAGAAGGGGAGGAGGAGGACCACATATAACGTTCCAGCTCCGTGGCCTGAGTTCGCTCAGCGACATACCACCACAAACCCAGGATGTATCCACGATGGCGCAACACACCCTCCCGCACAGATCACCTCCTCATGCGTCTCTACAAATGCTCTGTTCCACCACGGGGAGCGCTCCCTCAGAGAGACAATCTCCCCATGGGCCTGCCAACCATTCGAGAGCCCGCCACGAGAAAAAGCTGCTGCCCATCCTTGCACTCTTGCGAACGTCAACGTCTAGGATCATGAAATTCGAAGGGCTGTCAAGCGAGAGCACCCTTTGAAAAGGAGCCGTTGTCCGCCCGCGCGGCTGAGTCACACCTGAACTTCAGGTTGCAAAACTTGCACGCGGTGGCCCCATGTCGAGAAGGAGCCGCCATCCATCCGCACCGTGGCCGAACATGTTCTACATCGCGCCATGAAGACCGAACACGCCTCAGGCGCGAGCCAAAGCTTATGAAGAAGACGCCCTTCATCCGAATAATTGCCGCCAAGGTCGAAGACGAATGTGCGCGGGTTTTTTTTTCTCCTCCCCCTCCTCTCCCACCGCCCGCGTGCTCGCCCTCCCGCGCGCTTCCTGAGCTGGCGCCTCCTGCACTCTTGAGGCCTCATGGGTGGACCTCGTCGTCACGATTGGATCTGCCTCGAAACACACAACGGAACGCGCACTGGGAGAGGTCCAGGGACTCCCCCTCGGAGGTGCATTGAACGCAGGGTGTCGCACACTTTTTGTGTCGGCGGCTGGGCAAAGGTCGACTGCTCCGGCGGAGTGGCAACAGGGGACACGCTGTATGCAAATTAAGGCCGCAATGCACGGGACCGAACGTACCCTGAGGGAAATGCACGGGAGGAGGAGGAGGAGGAGGAGGAGGAGGAGGAGGAGGAGCCCCGGCGCGACGGAGGGGGAGGAAGCCGGGCGACGTGTCACCCACAGACACACACCACACACACACACACACTCTCTGCGCATCCACCGCGGCACGCCCCGAGATGGAGGAGGCGGAGGCGAAAGTGCAAAGAGGAGGAAGAGGAGGAGGAGGAGGAGGAGGAGGAAAAGAAGGAGGAGGAGAAAGGGGATCGGATGAGGAGGAAGAGAGGAAAAACGAAGAGGAGGAGGAGGAGGAAAAGAAGGAGGATGGGGAGGGGAGGAGGAGAAGGAGGAGGGGAAAGGGGGGAGGAGGACGAGGATTCGGAACGATTGCGAAGCAATATCCAAGAAATTATTTAGGGAGAAGCCGTCGCTCGACGTGGTTCCAATACCCCCTACGATTGGATGCGATGCGATTTGGGTGGCACCTTCGTGTGAGGAGGAGAAAGGGAGGAAAGGAGGAGGAGGAGGAGGAAAAGGAGGAGGAGGAGGAGGCGGCGGAGGAGGCGGAGGGGGGAGGTGAAAGAGGAGGAGGAGGAGAAGGAGGAGGAAGGGGGAGGAGGATGGAGGAGGAGGAGGAGGTTGAGGAGGAAAAGGAGGAGAAGGAGAAGGAGAATTCGAAAGAGAAGAAGGAGGAGGAGGAGAAGGAGGAGGAGCTGCTGGATGCCGTTCCCGCTACCTGCCCACATCTCACCAGGGCGGTCGGCGACGAGGTGCAGGTGCAGAGGCTGCTCTGAGGAGGCCGAATGATGGGCGCGCTGACCTAAAATGCCGAAGATCATTACATCGCAGAAGCAAGCCACTCAGAGAAGCTCGTTGTCGTGCTCAGTCACTGCCCTCGGCCACGTGCAAGGTGCAGGGAAGGAGGGAGGGAGGGAGGGCGGGAGGGAGGAGCCACAGAGAATGAAAGAAAGCGGCGGAGAGACGGAAATGGAGAGAGAGAGAGGAGAGAGAGAGAGAGAGGGCGAGAGAGACCGAGAAAGAGAGAGAGAGAGGGGAGAAGCGGACAGAAAGCGAGAGATTGCAAGAGATGAGAGACTTAAAGAGATAGAGAGGATACTGAAAAAAGCGCGCATGGGATCGCGAGCATGGAACACAAACCAGAGGCAGCATTGGGCAACGGCTGCCTCGAGGATCAGATGGAAGAAATTCATCTGGTTCAACTTCGGCAGCTCGCGCTTGGCATTGTCGTAGATGTAATCTAAATAAAACCAATAAGCCTCCTCGTGTCGCACAGCCTCTCTCACGCATCCACATACATCCCCTCCCATCTCTCGACCGTGGTGTGTAGGAATATAAGTGTGCAAATGTGTATGTATGTATGTGTGCATGCATGTCTGTATGTGTAGATAAGATGAGGTGAAATACCACGACGCATGCATACATTACACATACATGTGCGCAAATACATACACACATATACATATATATAGATATATACAGACACACCTAGACCGTGGATATCGCTTGTATGTTGTATACGCCTGTGTACATATGTATATATATAGAGAGAGAGAGATGCGCAGCTATAAGTATGCACCCTTGGTACACGTGTACGGATAGCATGATGCAGTTGGGGGCGTACGCCTACATATATATATATATATATATATATATATATATATACATGTGTGCATATATAGCTATGTGGATATGCCACCGTGTCTCCAGCACGTAGTGGAGCGTCCCAAGGGTCTGCAATTGTGCGTCGTACAGGCACTTTCGGCTTGCAGGGTTCTTTAGGGCCCTGTCACCCCCTCTGCCAAAATCGCCTGGGGTGTGCCAGCGCGCGCTGGGTGAGCTCTTCCAAGGCCAGAGGGCTCCGAAACGAGCCAAGAGGGCCCCAAGAAGCCTCCGAGAGAATTCAAGAGGCCCCGAGACGGCCAAAGAGCGCTTGAAAACGCCCAAAATGGCCTCAGGACGGCCCAAGAGGCCCCCAAGACGCCCAACGAAGGCTCAAAGAGGACCCCCAAGGGGGACCCAAGATGCCAAAACCATAGATTTCCCATGGGTCTTGAAAGGATGTTATCGTTCTCGCCTTTTCGGGCTTCCGACGCTCGGGGCCCAAGAGGGGCCGTAGACGGCCCAAGAGGCCCCCAAGGCGGCCCAAGCCAAGAGGGCCCCAAGAGGGTGAACTCGAACTGACATGTAACGATGTCCGCCCAAAGATGCAGGCCCCCAAAGGGCCCCGCAGAAGCCCCAGGAGGCCCCCGAGAGGCCCAACTTAGGCCCCAGAACGCCCCAGAGAGGCCCCCAGAGGCCCCAAGACACCCCAAGACCCACGCCTAGAAGGCTTCCGAGAGGCCTCCTAAGAGATCACAGGCATCCAAGAGGCCTCTGACCTACAACCCAGCCTAGGCGCGGTGGCGGGATGGTCCGAAGGCCACTAGATGACTTTGTGTATATATATATATATACACACACATGTAGACATACATACGTACATGCATAAAGACATACAGACAGACAGACAGACAGACAGACAGACAGACAGACAGACAGACAGACAGACAGACAGACAGACAGACAGACAGAGAGACAGACAGACAGACAGACAGACAGACAGACAGACAGACAGACAGGCAGACAGAGAGACAGACAGACAGACATACATGCATCATACATACAGACAGACAGACAGACAGACAGACATGCATGCATGCATGCATACAGACAGACAGGCAGACAGACATGCATGCATAAAAGCATACATGCATACATGCATACATGCATACATGCATACATGCATACATGCATACATGCATACATGCACACATGCGTACATGCATGTATCCGCCGCCGTGCCTCGAGGCACGAAGTGGAGTGTTGCTCAGGCTTCTGGAGTTCCCTGTACTCCGTATTCAATATTGAAAAATTCGCCACCGTGCCGCTGGGCACGGACTAGGCGTGTCCTCCGGTCCTTTGCCCAGTTCCCTGAGCATCAGTCCTCACTCCTGAGGGGTCTTCAAGGGGCCCGGAGCCCAAATTTCGAAACCTCCTGAGGCTTCTCGCGTCTGGTCGGGGCCTTGTCGCGGTTCCCCGCGGCTTGTCGCATAACGTTTTGAGCCCCAAGAGACCCCCAAGACGGTCCAAAAGTGCTCCGAGTCGCCGAAAGATCGCTCCAGGACGCACAAGGCGGCTCCAAGACGAATCAAGAGGCCTCCAAGACAACCCTAGAGGCCTCCAAGAGGCCTCCCAAGAGAGCCCCAAGAGGCCAGAATCACTGATGTTACTCAGGTCATTAAGGGTTTCAGCTTTCGCGCCTTTCGGCGTCCCGACGCTCCAAGACTGCCCAAGAGGCCCTGAAGTCCACCCCAAGACTGCCCAAGAGGCCCCCAAGAGGGCCCCAAGACGGCCTGAGGGCACACCAAGACGGCCCAAGAAGCGCCCAAGAGGGCCCCAAAACGGCCCAAAACGGAGCCCAAGAGAGGAAAAAAAGCACGGAAAATCCAAGTGTTCCGCCCCAAGAGGCAGGAGCCCACAAGAGGCGCCCAAGAGGCCCAAAGAGGCCCCCAACAGGCCCCGAAGAGGCCCCAAGAGGCCCCCAAGAGGCCCCAAGAGGCTCCGAAACGCCCCCCCAGAAGCCTCAAAACTGCCTCCAAGAAGCCCCAGAGAGAGGCCCCCCACGAGATCCCAACAAACATCCAATAGGTGACGGAAAGAGCGAGGTACGAGCGAGTGACGTTGAGTAGGGGGCGAAGCCCTAAATGGGGGGGTCCAGGGGGGTGCGAGGCGCAGGCGCCTGGTCTAATAGCCCTCTTGGCCTCTAAGACGCGCCCCAAACGGCCTCAAGAGGCGCCCAAGACGGTCCAAGAAGGGTCCAAGACGGGTCCAAGACGGTCCAAGAGCGCTTCAAGACGCCCAAGTTGGGTCCGAGATTGTGCAAGACGGCCCCAAGACGCCCTGAGATGGCTCCAAGACGGTCCAAGAAGCCCCCAAGACGCCCCAAGTGGCCTCCAAGAGGTTCCCCAAGAGGCCCCGAGGAGGCAAAAATCATTGGTTGTTCAATAGTGTTTGAAGGTTTTTCAGGTTTTCGCTGTGTCAGGCCAATAACGGCCGAAAACGGCCCAGGAGGCTCCAAATATCGTCCCAAGACGGCCCAAGAGGCCCCCAGAAGCGCCCGAAAACGGCCCACGAGAGCTCCAAGACGGCCCAAGAGGGCCCCGAAACGGCCCAAGAGAGCCCCAAGACGGCCCAACAGAGCCCCAAGAGAGCCCCAAGAGATTCCCAAGACCGCCCCAAGAGGCCCCCAAGAGAGCCCCAAAACGGCCAAAGGCCTCCAATATGCCCCCAGACAGCCCAAATGGGCCCCAACACGGCCCAAGAGGACCCCAAGACAGTCAAAATAGGCCCCAAAATTGCCCCCAAAGGACCCCTAAGAAGGCCAAGAGACGCCAAATAAAATAGCGATCGGTAACGCAAAAAGCTCTTCACACCAAGGCTCCCAACAGCGAGCGGTGACGTAACAAGCTCTCAACGCCAAGGCTCCCAAGAGCGAACGGTTTCTTAAACAATTCTCGACACCAAGGCTCCCAAGAGCGAGTGGTAACGTAAACATCTCTGGACACCAAGGCTCCCAAGAGCGAGCGGTGACGTAACAAGCTCTCAACGCCAAGGCTCCCAAGAGCGAACGGTTACTTAAACACTTCTCGACACCAAGGCCCCCAAGAGCGAGCGGCAACGTAAACATCTCTGGACACCAAGGCTCCCAAGAGCGAGCGGTGACGTAACAAGCTCTCAACGCCAAGGCTCCCAAGAGCGAACGGTTACTTAAACAATTCTCGACACCAAGGCTCCCAAGAGCGAGCGGCAACGTAAACATCTCTGAGCACCACGGCTCCCAAGAGCGAGCGGTGACGTAACAAGCTCTCAACGCCAAGGCTCCCAAGAGCGAACGGTTACTTAAACACTTCTCGACACCAAGGCCCCCAAGAGCGAGCGGCAACGTAAACATCTCTGGACACCAAGGCTCCCAAGAGCGAGCGGTGACGTAACAAGCTCTCAACGCCAAGGCTCCCAAGAGCGAACGGTTACTTAAACAATTCTCGACACCAAGGCTCCCAAGAGCGAGCGGCAACGTAAACATCTCTGAGCACCACGGCTCCCAAGAGCGAGCGGTGACGTAACAAGCTCTCAACGCCAAGGCTCCCAAGAGCGAAGGGTGCCATGAGCGATCTCGGGCAAGTTCCTGAGGCGCTCTTTCCGTTTCCGTGCCGGCCCAGGTCTAATAGGCTTCAAGCCCACAATCCAGGCACGGTGGCGGGATGGGCCGAAGGCCATCAAATCTTATGTAGGGCAGGGAATGTAAAATCTCGAATCGGTCCCGCGTGCTCTTGCGCGCTGTCGGGTTTCCTGCGGGACTTTTTTAGAAGCCCGAGGGCCCCTACGACAGACTAAGAGAGCCCCAAGAAACGCCCAACAGGGCCCAAGATGGCCCCGAGTCGCCCCAAGAGCGCTCCAAGACTCCCAAGATGGCTCCAAGACGGCCCAAGAGGCCCCCAAGACGCCACAAGAGGGCCCCAAGAGGCCCCCAAAGAGGGCCCCGAGATGCCAAAATCATTGATGCTCCATCGGTTTTTGAAGGATACTCGTGTTCTCGACTGTTCGGGCTTAGCAGTGAAGGGTACCGGCGCTGGTGGCGGTGCTCTGATATCCGCCCCGCCCGTTGGTGCGGGCTGCCCCAGGCCAGGCCAAGTTGCCGACGGACCACCGCTTCTGCAGATGCAGCAGCAACAGGAGCGGCGGGAGGGGAGAGGGTCTCGGATGCGTGCGGGCGTCTCGCAGAAATCGCGAGGTGATGCTTCTAATCGATTGCGGCATCAGGAGGCCGTTTCCCGGCCCCGCGCCCGTCAAAAAACTGTCAGACACGACAAACATTGCCCTGGGGACCGGGAAGCATCATCCACAAGGTGTCTCAGGGGCCTGCTGCGGGATCTCGAAGGCATTTTGGGAACTCGGGGCGCCTCTCGGAAACCTCCTGCGGGCTAGCCGGCTGTCGCGGGCTCTTGGGGTCCGACTTTGGGGCCCTCTCTGGGTGCGTGTTGGGCCTTCTTCGGGAAGGGGGGTCTCCTGATTCGTCTCGGGGACCTCGCGGGCCGTCTCTGGGACTTGTTTGTCCGTCCAGGGCGAATTCAGCGGCCCCTTGAGCCGTCGCGGGCGGTTGGAAACGGAAAAAGCGTGGGAAGCGCGAGCTTATAGTGAGGGTTCGTGGGTACGGGGGCCTCTTGAGCCCTCTAGGGGGCCTCGCGGGCTGTCTCATGGCGCTCTTGGACCGCCAGACGCTGTTGAAAGCCTTCTGGAGGGACTCGGGTGATGAAAGCCCAACACACACGCATACCCTTTGGGGGGTCGGAGGGAGGAAGACGGGGAAGGGCAACGCGGGGAAATAAAAAGAGAGGAGGGGAACACTAGGACGCACTCGGGGACGCGAGGAAGACGGGGCAAGAGGCAAGGCGACGGGGTGAATCAGAGGAAAGGGCAGCGGGGGGAAAATGATGTGGGAAGACTTCGAGACAGGACGGGGCAAGGAGGAAGGACTGCGGGGGGGGAGGGATGGGGGGCAGAAAGGGGAGGGGCGTTTCGCAAACGAGCTGCGCGGCCCATTCGCTGTCCAACTCCTGGCGACGACCATGGCGCCCCTGGACGCGAGAATCTCCAAAGCAAGCGTCTTCAAACCGAGTGTCCAATACAACTGGTGCTCTTGGGATGGATAACCCAAGATCCACCACCGTGCTCCAGCGCGAAGTGCCCCCCGCGTCCTCTCGACTTCTCTGCTGCGAATATTGCACATACTCTTTCAAAGGCCCAGGGCCTCGATTCCCATAGATATGGGGCGTCTGAGCTCCTGAATGCCCTGGGGGCGTGGCTGGGGATCCATATTTGTCGTCTGTCCCAAGATGGCCCAGGAGGGGACGTCCCAGGATCACCTCGGGGGCCCCTTGCGCCGTCCTGAATGCCCTGGGGGGGCGGGCAAAAAAAATCGCTGAAACGCATGATACCAGAGAAAAACCCCAATCAGAATTTGCTTGGGGCTATAGGGCTATAGGGCTATAGGGCTATTGGGCTATAGGGCTATAGGGCTATTATAGGGCTATAGGGCGATGGGGATATAGGGCTATAAGGCTATAGGGCTACAGGGCACTGGGCACCCGGGCACCCGGGCACCCGGCACCCGGGCACCCACCGGGGCACCGGGCACCCATCACCCAGGCCCAGCCACCGAATCGGCGGCGAACCCGGGCACCCGGGCACCCGGGCACCCGGGCACCCGGGCCCGGCCACCGAATCGGCGGCGCACCTCACCTACCCTTAAATCCGCTAGGACCTGCGCTGCTGCGCGGCTGAAATGCGATAAGCACCTCGCTTTAGAGAGTCTCCAAAACGGCCCACAAACAAAGCTTCCGAGATCGCCTTAACACAGCTCCGACGCCCCTAAGAAGGGCCCTGGGGGCCCCCAAGACGGCCCCAAGATGGGCCTCTCAGAGAATCCGACCTGACATCTCGAGCCATCCACCCCAAGACCCAAGATGGCTCTCCAGGTCTGTCGGCCAGTCCTGGAAAATTATACTCGGGCACGTTAGTGGGCCTCTTGGAGACTCTGGGGGCCCTCTTGAAATATCTTTGAGGGGGTCCTGGGGCGTGTGATGGGGCCTCGAGGAGCCATTGCGGGAGCTTCTTTGGGGCTCGTTGGCGGATCGGGGCCCCATCTCAGAAGCCGCGCGCCCAATCCCCTCGCGCGGCGGCGGGATGGGCCGGAGGCCGCAAATAATCATCACGAGGGTGGTGGACAACACTCAGACCTCAAGCTGGATCCCAACGATTTCAGGCCCGACCATTCTCGCTTCCTGGCCGTTGAACCCGAAAAGAGAAACACCATCGCCACAACGCGTTCGGAGGAGAGTTGTTTCACAGCGCGGCGCGCGGAAGCACGCCCTTTCCACTCTGGGCGCAGCACGAGATCGGAGGGGAGCCCTTTTCGAAGAGCGCGGGGGGAGGGGCTAACAAAATCCAGGCTGCCATTTTCACTCGGCACCAAGGTGCTGGTCGCGCGTGGGTCAGTGCGTCAGGCATGTGGACGCAACACAGATGGACAGTCTCTCCTGGCAGGGGTGCCTCGTGGTTCCAAGCTAAGGTAAACCGCTGGAGGAGGCACATGGGACTTTTCGATTTGCGAGGCGACGCCGATCGCCACAGCCGCCTGCATGCGAAAGTCGCTGTGAAGCGTGACAAGAAGGGCAGATGTGTGGCATTCGTTTCCATTCACGTGTCGCTTCGGCGGTGGACAAACCTAGCAAACCTCCCTTCAATGAAAACGGCCTGGGACCGAAACCGACGGACCTGGAACCGCAAAAATAACGGCCGCAACGCCCTCTCGCGAACCGAAAACGGCCAATTCGCTAATCGACGGGTCAGGGTAGGAGGTCTGTCCACCCCCGATCGTTCTTGGTCATGCATTGCGTCAAATGGGCTTGCCGGTCCGCACCAGCAGAGCCGGCGCGTGGACAATCCTGTTACGAGGACTGACCCGGAGGCAAATGCTGCGGGCGCTCGTGGCGTCCGCCAGGCTGGCCAGAGGGTCCACTTCCGCTTGGCCTCGAAGGCGACCAAAGTCCGCGTGGCCCCGTGCGGCCAGTACCCCAGCGAGGTGCTCGGAGGGGCGGACGACGCCGTCGAGATCAAGGTCGACAGCCTCACGGCCGTGCCTGTGGGAACCAGAAAGTGGTTGGACGCGCGCGGTCTCGTGAAGTTGCGAGGGCAGCCGTTCAACGAGTTTCTCATGAGCCTGACACCCGCGGCCATGAAGGACGAGAGGCCGACCTTGGCGGCGAGGCTGCGCGGCCAAAGGATTATTGTGGCAACTTGGCGCCATCATCGAGGCGATCTCTTGCCGGCCTTTCACATATTCCATTTGGACCGCGCTAAAGCGCACTGGCGCAGCACGGCGGCAACGCCACCGCTGTCGAGGCCGAGGTGGTCCCCGCGTGGGACCGGGTAAGCACCGTCACGCTGCCCACGAGCAATCGCGGCATCGGGGAGCCTCGCGAGCCGCCACGCACGGGGCCCTAACTTTCATGAGCTTGGCGGGCCCGGAGGCGGCAAAGGTCAGCACAGATTTGTCCATCCAGCTCGCCGTCGAGCTCAACCCCGCGTCTGGAGTCGCGTGCGCTGCGTCGCCGCAGGCGGCGAATCGCAGGGCCCCGGTTGTGAATCTGCGGTTTGGACTTATGGGGGGGCTATGGGCGCGCGTTGTCGACTGGGGGTCCGCGCTCGCACGGGAGCACCCCTCAGGGTCCGACAACCCGCACGCATACCCATAACTCGTCCTGAAATTGGGAAGCGCTGGCTCTAAAATCAAGAGGCGCGGGTCGGGATTCGGGGGGGTCTATGCGTACGCGTTGTCGGATGAAGGTCCGCGCTCGAACGAGGGACCCCCTCGGGGCCCCGAAGGTGCCTCAAAAGGGCCCCTGGGGTCTGTGCAACTCTGGCCTTTTCTATGCTGGGCCTTCTGGGCCTCTCTTGGGGCCCTCTCCCAGGGCCCCTCCTGGTGGCCTCCTGATGGCCTGTCAGGACGCCCAAGGGCAATCGGAGTGACAAGAACGGAAACCGGCATGCTCAATAATACTTGCCGAGGATGAAGCAACGCACAATTTGTAGGAACGGTCCTCCTCGTCTGTCCCACCATTGTCGATTCTGGGCGAGCTTCCACCACTGCGTACCGCTGTCCGAATATGTCGCCGAATGCAAGAATGAAACGATGCCGTCCTCCTACGGCGTGTTGTGCCCCCCGTGTCGGCGAAATGCGGAGCGTGAGTCGTGCAAGCTTGGGTCCCTGTTCGCGCTTAGACGTATCCATCTGTCGGGGTCGTGGTTGGCGACACGTGCAACGCATGTCCACTTGCGCTTGCAATAGATATCTGTCCAATCTTCGACCCGTGCACGTCTTGCCAGTGCCATGGCGGTAGAATTAATTGTTCAGATAAAACGAACCCAAGATTCCAATTCGTCGCCGCCGCTGTCCCTTTCGTTCTGGCCGCGTGGCCCGATGTACTTGTCGGTGCTAATGTCGGCGCTGGCGTTGATGCCGCTTTCGTCGGTGGCGGCGTCGGGGTTGTTGTCGGTGCTCGTGGGCTGCCCGTGTTGTTCTGCCGCGTGTCTTCTTCTCATGTACCTACGACAAGTCTAAGCATTTTCCGCGGCACCCGCTGCAAGGTGGGCGGGGAGTGGAAGGGCAGAGGAAGAGTCCGCCTCCCTGCATACCCTGGCCCCCCCCCTCACCCGCGGCTCCTACAGCTCGAAGCAAGGTGGGTGTAGGGGTGAGGGGGAGAGGGGGGGGAGGAAGAGCTCGCCCCTCTGTTTACCCTGGCCCCCGCCGCCCCCCCCCCCCCCGCGGCTCCTGCAGCTCGAAGCAGAGGCGCGGCGCGCTGACCAGGCTCTCCTCCGGCAGGTTGACCACGAAGCGCAAGGAGCAGGTCTGCAGCGCCTCCGGGGGGGGGGGGCACAGGAGGCAGGGCGGAGAACACGGGGAAAAAGGGAGGGAGAGAGGAAGGGAGGGCGGGAGGGAGGGAGGAGGAGGAAAAGGAAGATGAAAATTAAGAGGAAGAGAAAGAGGAGGAAGAGGAGGAGGAGGAGGAAGAGGAGAAGGAGGAGGATCAAGAGGAGGAGGAGGAGGAAGAAAAAGAGGAGGGGGAGGAGGAAGAGGAGAAGGAGGAGGAATCGGAGGAGGAGGAGGAGGAGGAGGGGGTCGACTTCGGCGACTGGGCCCCGTTTTCGGGCCCACGGGCGATCGAAAACGGATCCGAGACGGAGAAATACCACCAGTTCGGGACCTCTGAAACCGCGCATGAAATTGAACAGAAAAATCTGAGATCTGGGGAGGGAGGCGGAGGAGGAGGAAGAGGAGGAGGAAGAGGGGGAAGGGGAAGAGGAGGTGGAGGAGGACCACTGTAAATTCAAGATTCATCCAGTATATGTCAATCAGCCCTCCCTTCAAGTTCGAATGTCGACAAGCCCCTACAGAGGTTCATTTCCACTGTAGGAGGTGCCCCGTTGGAAAACAACCGTTTGAAAACCCTGAACTATGCCAGAAAACCATTATTGGGACTTCAACGCCTGTCGCGTCTTGACGATCCTGAATTCTGCCAGAACACCACTCCTAAGACTTCAACACCATGTTGTACCCAGACAATCCGACATCGTGCCAAACACGATGTCTGGGACGTTAAACATGAGGGTCCTTGACACTGGCGCCAAGGCGAGCGCCATATTTTGAAAAAGGAATACCCTCCATCCGTGAAGCTGCTGCAAACTTTTAAAACGGATAAGCGCGGATAAGCGCGGAGCTAGGGCGAGAGCGACATGTTGACAAAGATCTGCCCTCCATTGGTAAAACGCTTGTATGTCTCTGACGAGTGTGCGCGGCGTTGAAGCGAGGACCACATCTTAAGAACAAGCTGCTCTCCGTCCGGAAAGAACTTACAACTGTTTGTTGAACGCCTGTGCGCGGCGTCAAAGCGGGAGCCTTGTCGCGGCACCAAGGCGAAAACCACAGTTTGAAAACGACTCGTCTTCAATCCGCGAAAATCCGGCATTTTGCAATGATGCGCGCAGCGCTAAGGCGAGAGCAACAGTTTGAAAGCGACCCACCCTCCATCCGCGAAATTGCTGCGAATTTTAATTCTCACGGTAATTGATGGTGAAGAAGGCTCGAGCGAGTCGCCCTGCCCGCCCTTTCGACTGTCCCCTGGGTGCGACAGGGAGCATCTACTGATAAGGAAAAAGAATGGTGGAGGAAGAGGACGGGGAGGAGGAGAAGGAGAGGGAGGACCAGCGGAAACCCAAGAGTCCTCAACCAAATTGCACTAAACCCTCACGCCCATTCCGGCACACCCCTCACGCCAGTCAAACCCCATTGGCAGCTCCACCTGCAGCCACAACGAGGGCGTTCGCTTTCGTCCCCCAGCCGACCCTGGCCCACTTGTCACACGGATCGTCGCCCAAGGGGCACGTGGGAGGCCGAGGAGAAGGCTACGCCCTGCGCTACGCCCGGCTGCATAGGGCCAGGCCCCTCGCCGCACCCACGTTTGCCTCTGCGCACCCGCCGGGCCCTCCAGTCAGTGGTGCGATCGCCTCGCCACGTTTCGAAAGGGTCGGGCGGCCACTCGCGCACTCTTCGGTCGCAGCGCTGGCGGTCGCCCCGCGCGGAGGCCCAGGTCGGGCTGCGAGATGGCATATTCACACCGGAGGGACGGGGAGAGGCGAGGACGGCCGCGGAAAGGGACTGCGGGCAGGCGAGGCACTCAGAACATACAGTCCGTCACGCCAGTGTGGCGGCCCAGGCACGGGGTAGGAATCGTGCTGGCGGCCCCGCGCACGCTTCTGTCGAGGGCAGCTGCGCTGCACACCGCGCCGCGCGGCTGGAGCAGACCGGCTGCCGCAGGAGCAGGGCGGGGAAGGAGGAGGGGAAGCAAGAGGCGGGGCACGCACTGGACGATTGCCTGTGGCCGGACCCCCAGCAATTCTGGGAACTAGTTGCGCAGCACGCATGACTGCCCGCTGCTTGCCTGGATGTGTCGGCACCAATGCCAGGTCTGGACCTACACAGGACAGGACAGAACAGGGAAAGCAGAAGGCGGGGGAGGAGCGGGAGGGGGAGGGGGGGAAGGAGCAAGCGGAGGAGGGTGAGCTGGGAGGGGGGGGGGGAAGCAGGAGGAGGAGAGTAGACAGGAGGAGGAGGAGGAGGAGGAGGAGGAGGGCAGACAGGAGGCGCCCGCTTCCCGACGTCGGGCGGCACGCGGCCTGTCGCTGGCTGGCGCGGATCTGTCGTCGCCGCGGCCACGCACGTTCGTGTCTTAACTTGGCAACAGCCGCACGGATGGGGGGCGGGTGGTCTTCCAAATGTGCCCTGGCGCCGCCCCCACTCATCTTCATACCAGACCACCCCAACCCAACCCGAAGACACGAATTTCGGGTTGGGGGGGTACGGGTTCCATATGTGTTTTTTCAACGTTCCCAGACCCCCCCCCACTGGAAATGGAGGGCAAATCGGGGCCTTCGGGTTGGGTTGGGGTGGGTTGGTGGGTGGTGACCCACTCATCTCCACGAGGGTTGCAACAGCTTCAAGGATGGAGGGCGATCGATTCTCAAAACGTGGCGCTAACTCCAGCGCCACGCGCGCGCCGTCGTCGGAAGAGCTTGCAACCGTTTCGCAGAGTCGTAGTGTCGAAGTCCCAAGAAGGTGTTCTGGGACGATGCAGGACTGCCAGGACGCAACGGTCACGTTAACCTGCTGCGTTGAAAGCCAAGGAGCTGCGTTCTGGAATGATATAGGATTATCAAGACGCAACAGTCACGTCGAGTCGCGGCGTTGAAGTCCCACGAACTGTAACTTGGCACGAGTGGGAACTCTCAAACGGCTGTCAATGGGGCACTTCCCGCAATGAAACTGGTTCTGGTAAGGACTATGAAGAGGGAACTTGGAGCGAGGGTTGAGTGCAACATCGTTGTTGCGTCTTGGGCTTACACTGAGCATCCTCCTCCTCCTCCTCCTCATACCCTTCCTCCTCTCCCCATGCCCCCCCACGCCTCCTCATCCTCCTACTCCACTCCATTACCCTCATCATCATGCTCGTGCTCACGGCCTCGCCGAGCTTCGGGTAGTTCTGAAGCCACTCCGCCAGAGGCGGGCACCTCGGCGGCACGGGGCCGCGCGGAGAGGGGCACTGGGCGTGAAGGCGCAGGTAAGTGCGAGGGGGCAGCGAGGGGAGGCTCTGAGGACCCTGAAATGGGATGCACAGAGACATACTAATACTATGTGTCCGCTTTGGAGGCGCGCGTCCGACCCGAACATATAGTATACCCATCTTGTAGTATATCGTTTCTCGAGCGGTGTGGCCAGAAAGCGCCCGCCACGACGCACATACTATAAGATTTCTCGGTTCGCGCGTCGCCTCTGGGGGGGCGACGAACACATAGTATAAGTATGTTGGGGGGACGCCGATGAAACGGCTGCAAGTCGATGGGTCCGCTCCCCAAGAACTAAGACGACCCACCACGCAGGCACGACGCGGAAGGAAAGCAGTCACCAAACGAAGGGCACACTCTCCACAGGCGGCGATTCATCAATATGGGCGGGAGCAGCAGACCGTACCTTCGCCCCAGGAAGGCTTCTCACGCCCCCGTTCGGAGCCAAAAAGGTGCACACGACATCACCACTGGAGAACGTCGCCGCTCGTGAAAATCGGCTCACCGACGCATGCACAGGCATCCCTCCCCTTGGATGCGGCCCAGGGGTCTGAGCTGCATAAAAGCCAGAAAGGAAATTGGTCAAGAGGGGGGGGTGAAGGCAAATCCACTCAAAATCGGTCCACGGACCCCTCCCGGGGTCGAAACTGACCAGCTCTTCGAGCCGTGTCCAGCCGCGGCGACGAGCGGGGTCGTTCCTCCCCGCTTCCTGCTGTCCGCAACCAACGCCGGGTCATCTCAGCCCTCCAGCCAGCTCCAACCCTCCTCCTCCTCCTTCTCCTCCTCCTCCTCCTCCTCCTCCCGTTTTCCTCGTGGATGATTCCTCCCTGTCGCACCCCGAGGCCAATCGGAAGGGCGGGCGGGGCGTCTCGCCTGAGACCTCCTTACCATCTATGAGCCTGAAGCTTCAGAACTGACAACAGTTTCACAGACGGAGTGCGGGTCGCTCCCAAACTGTGACTCTCGCCTCGGCGCCTCACACATGCTTTCTGCAAAATCGCAAAGGTTTCATGGATTGAGGGCGGGCCGTTTTCAAAACGTGGTTCTCGAATTCGCGCTGCGCGAATTTGTTAAACAAAAACTGCAAGAGCTTCACGGATTGAGGGCGGCTCCTTTTCTTCACCGCGCGCATTCGGTTTCAACAATCTAGAAGAGGTTCATCGATTCTCATGGTAAACGTATCAGGAACCGCGTGTTGGAACGATTCAGGGTTGTCAGGGCGCACCAGTTAGGTTGATTCGCGGTGCTGAAACCCCAGGACTGGTGTTCTGGCACGATTCATGATCGTCCAGACCCAACTGTCAGGTTGACTCGTGGCGTCAAAATCAAAAAAATCGTGCTGTGCCACGCGTCAAGATTTTCACACGGTTGTCCCCCAACGGGGCACGTCCCTCAGTGTAAATGAACCATGTAAGGGGCCAATGTAGAGAGAGCTTGGAGGGAGGGTGTATTCCAACATCGCTGATGACTCTTAAATTTACATTGGTCCTCGTCCTCCTCCTCCTCCTCCTCCTCCTCCTCCTCCTCCTCCGCCCCCATCTCTCTTCCTCGTTTCCTCCAACATGCTTCGCCCTCCTCCGCCTCGTATTCCTCCTCATCCTCCTCCTCCTTCTCCTCTTCCGCCTCCTCCTCCACCTCCTCCTCCTCCTCCTCCTCCTCCTCCTCCTCCTCTCCTCTCATCATCATCATCATCATCATCATCATCACATCATCATCATCATCATCATCATCATCATCATCATCATCATCATCATCAGCAGCAGCAGCAGCAGCAGCAGCAGCAGCAGCATCATCATCATCATCATCATCATCATCATCATCATCATCATCATCATCATCATCATCATCATCATCATCATCATCATCATCATCATCATCATCATCATCATCATCATCATCATCATCATCATCATCATCATCATCATCATCATCATCATCCGCCTCCTCCTCCTCCTCCTCCTCCCTCTCCTCCTCCCTCTCCTCCTCCCCCTCCTCCTCCTCGGCCTCCTCCTCCAACTTCTCCTGCTCCTCCTCCTCATCTGCGTCGCGCGCTGGGGCCGCGGCTTCTCGTAGGGCTCCGCGCGGGCATTGTAGCACACCTCCGCCTCTGGCGCCATCCACAGGTGCCGCCGCCTGCGCGCGCCACGCGCCTGGGGCGGCAGCAAGCACACAGCGGGGGCTACTGGTAAGACGAAGCCAGGACCAGGCCAAAATCGGACCAGGATAAATCTCGGCGGCGAGCGAGGGGGGTGAAGTGAGAAGGAGAAGGCCTTTTCAGAAGGCGGCGGGGCTTCTCAGAAGCCCTCGCGCCTCCTGAGAGGTTTTCTGTGTCTTCGGGGAAGGCTCAGAAAACTTGTCCGAAGGCCAGGGGACTCCCGAGCCTTCTGAGAAGGCAAGCTCCTTCTCACTTCCCCCCGAGCGCGCCGCCTGGGTATGACGAACCCAGAACCAACATCGGACCAGGAGAAATCGGGGATCCCTGAGATCCGGCGGCTCTGGAGCATGTGTCGGGCGCTGCGGCCGTTCCGGCGCGTCCCGAGGGCTCTGGAGCGATCTCTCTATGGGTCCTGGGCCCGCCCGAACCGGGTAGGGAAAAGCAGGCGCACCATCACATCCACCTGGAGGGGCGGGGCGGGCAGCACAGGACAGGACAGGCGCTGCGGAGGCTGGCGGCGGGGCAGTCCTGTCACAGGCGCATCTTGCCACCTGGAGGTGGAGGCAGGAGGCGGGCTACGAGGACGGCACCTATTGGGACGCACAATGACATACAAGGACGATGTGTCCTCCTCGGAGGCGTGCGTCCGACCCGAACACATAGCATACCCATCTTGTAGCAGATCGCTTCCCGAAGGGTATGGCCAGAAAGCGCCCGCTACGCATATACTATGAGGCTTCTCGGTGCGCGCGTCGCCCCTGGGGGGGCGACAAACACACACACACACACACACACACATAGTATTGGTATGTTGGGGTAACGCCGACCTATGCGCCGTACCGTGTCTGAACTCACTGCAGGCCCCGCCCAAACGCGGTAAAATTAACCATTTTCTAGCTCGGGGGGGGGGGAGGGGGGGGGGAAGGGGAAAGGGGGGGGGGAAGGGGGGGAGGGGGGAGGAAGGGGGGGGGAAGGAGGGGGGGGGGGGGGGGGGAGGGGGGGGGGAGGGGGGTGGGGGGGGGGGGGGGGGGGGGGGCGAAAAACCATGCACCGTACCCCAGTTCAATCGAGGATCGACGAGGCCTCGAGAGGCGCAAACGCGGTATGGTGCACATCCGTCGTCCGTGGAACGGGGACCGCCAACCGGGAAATCGTTTCGTTTCGCTCGTGTCGTGCGTGCGGGCGAGGCGAAGCTGCGTGGGCGCGCGAGAGGAATGAGCCCGCCGTTGCTACGGCGAAATCAAGACACATGATTCTCCCCCGTCCGTCCGTCCGTCTGGCGGTGGCCCTAGCTGTGTCCCGTGGTGTCCCGTGGTGTCCCGAGGTGTCCGCCGCTGCTACGGCGAAATCAAGACAAATGATTCTCCCCCGTCCGTCCGTCCGTCCGGCGGTGGCCCTAGCGGTGTCCAGTGGTGTCCCGTGGTGTCCCGTGGTGTCCGCCGTTACTTTACTAGGGCGAAGTAAAGACAAATGATTCTCCCCCGTCAGTCCGTCCGTCCGGCGGTGGCTCGCGGTGTCCCGCGGTTTCCCGTGGTGTCCCGTGGTGTCCGCCGTTGCTAGGGCGAAGTCAAGACTAATGATTCTCCCCCGCCCGCCCATCCGTCCGTCCGTCCGACGGTGTCTCGCGGTATCCCGCGGTGTCCCGTGGTGTCCCGTGGTGTCCTGTGGTGTCCCGTGGTGTCCCGTTGAGTGAGATCGATAGTGAGATCGATAGTGAGATCGATAGTAAAATCGATACTGAGATCGATGGTAAGATCGATACTGAGATCGATGTGGTGCCCCGAGGTGTCCCGTGGTGTCCGTGGTGGCCCAAAAAGTGAGATCGATAGTGAGATCGATAGTGAGCTCGATAGTGAGATCGATGTGGTGTCCCGCGGTGTCCCGTGGTGTCCTATGGTGTGCCGTTGAGTGAGATCGATAGTGAGATCGATAGTGAGCTCGATACTGAGATCGATGTGGTGTCCCGAGGTGTCCCGTGGTGTCCAGTGGTGTCCCAAATAGTGAAATCGATAGTGAGATCGATAGCGAGATCGACAGGTGTCCCGTGGTGTCGCGTGGTGTCCCGTGGTGTCCGGCTAAGTGAGATCGATAGTGAGATCGATGTGAGCTCGATACTGAGATCGATGTGGTGTCCCGTGGTGTCCCGTGGTGTCCTATGGTGTGCCGTTGAGTGAGATCGATAGTGAGATCGATAATGAGCTCGATAGTGAGATCGATGTGGTGTCCCGCGGTGTCCCGTGGTGTCCAGTGGTGGCCCGTGGTGTCCTATGGTGTGCCGTTGAGTGAGATCGATAGTGAGATCGATAATGAGATCGACAAGGGTCCCGTGGTGTCCCGCGGTGTCCCGTGGTGTTCCGCGGTGTCCCGTGGTGTCCCGTTGAGTGAGATCGATAGTAGGATCAATTGAGTCAGATGTTGGTTCCCCCCCTCTCTCCCCCCCACAACCTGACTATCACCCGAAGGGTGGTCGTATAGGTACCATGTGGGCGCTCTCGCAGGGCAGCATCCACACTCGCAAGCCGCAGATCAGCTCACAACTGAGCCAGGACGAGGAAGACCAGATCTATAGCGACTCCAAGACATCATGCCAAAATTCATTCGCGATGGTCTGCCTGCTGGGGCCCCTTCTGGACACAGGGGAACTCCACCTCCTCCTCCTCCTCCTCCTCCTCCTCCTCCTCCTCCTCCTCCTCCTCCTCCTCCCCTCC
>CAUYUJ010008221.1:0-41609 GCA_963575745.1 Prorocentrum cordatum | reverse complement strand
TGTTTCCACCACATTCCCACTGTCCCCACACCACTGTCCCCACCACCACCGTCCCCACCACTGTCCCACTGTCCCCACTGTTCCCACCATTGTCCTCACCATTGTCCCCACCACTACCGTCCCCAACACTGTCCCACTGTCCCCACCACTGTCCCCACCACTGTCCGTGTTCCCTCCACTGTCACCACTGTCCCGAACCACACGTCCCCACCACTGTCCGCACCCCCCCTCGGTTTTCGAGCTCGAGGGGAGGGGGGGGTTCGAACCAGTAGTGACCCCCCCCCTTGTCATGATGAACTGGGGGGGGGGAGGGGTTCGAACCGGTAGTGACCCCCCCCGGTTTTCCGCCAGCAGCGGTAGATCACGCTCTTCACATATGTAATCCAGAGGATTACAGGGCGCCCCCCCCCCACCCCCCCCCCCCCGTCCCCCCGCAACGCAATAATATCTTCAGAAGCAATCTGTAGCGTATAGATTGGAAGTACATTCGCGCAAACTGACATGTAATGCCTATACACACGTACGTGTATATTTTTACGTCATACATTTATATATAGATACATGTATAGATAATATATCGAGTATATATTATATATAGAAAAAATTATACTATATATGTATGATGTATACACATACACACATATATATATACATACGTAGGGGCGTCCCCCTCATATGCTGGCTTGTGGGTTTCTTCTTTCGAAGATACTGTGCAGCGTCTTTGAAGCGCAGGTGCATATCGGACGTCGCCGACGCATTGCGGCGAGGCTCACGCGCGCGCGGAATCAGGCGTCGGCGAGTTGAGCTGCTGCGATGCAAGTATGGGGAAAGGAGGAGGCATGAGGTGGTTCAGAAAGGAGGAGGGATTAGCGACGCAGATTCTCTCTCTTCTTAGCCGCAACATTGCAGGAGGAATTCGACACGAGCCATGCGAGGATAATCTCGCAGCGCGCGGAGGTCCCACCGCGCAGGGTGGAGGTTTCGAAGCCAGTTAAAACACCACGCGCGTTTTTTCCTCCGGCCCAACGGGAGTGCCTCTTGGAGGGTGTCATCCTCGGAGGCGCGTTGGAGGCTTTGGACAGGTCGAGACCAAATCACAAAAAGTTCAAACCCAACGGTCGCGTCAGGATAATCGCTCCTTGCGGTCTGGTCTGGCGAGTGTGCATTTTTTATGCGGTTGGCGGTAGGGGCTTGAGGATGGTCACGCTCGTTCGGCGCCAGATTCTTTGGCGACCAGGCCTTCCTCCGACAAGACCGTCCATGCGAATTTCGTTGGGATGCTCGGGCGTCGCTGTGGCTTCAAGTTTCGATGACAGCGGCTTCTCCGCGGTCTACTCCAAAGGTGCTCCAAGAGAATCGTGCCTTGCGGTCTGGGTTGGCAATGTGCTTTGCATGCGGCTGGTCCAGGGGCGCGAGGAAGGGCGCGTTTCGCGCGGTGGCTGCTCCTTTGGCAACGAGGCCGCCGTGGCTGCAAATGCCGATGGCAGGGTCGCCCCCGCAGTCCACCCCAAGGCTGCGTCAGGATAATCGCGCCTCGCGGCCTGCGTTGGAGAGTTATCTCCTTCCATGGGTCCTGCGGGGGCGGGGCGGGCGGGCGGGGGGCGGGCGGGCGCGGGGGGGGGGCGGGGGGGGGGGCGCGAGAATGATTTCGCAGCGCGCGGAGGTCTCAGCGATCGGCGGTGGACTCTGCGAGACCAAATAAAAAAAAACACGTGCGGTTTTTTGTCTTCGGCGCGACGAGCGTCGATGTGTCGCGATGCCATGCTGGGCGCAGGTCTTCCTTCAGAGCCCCCCCAATGCCGAAACCGTTGTGGCTCCAGCGCGCAGCCCATGAGGGGCGCGGGGGTAGCGACGCATGGGCGATGAGGCGGCGCTGGGCGCCGCGTCGGCGTCGGCTTCGTCAGCCGTTGCCGATGTGCAAGCGCCCCCGCCGCATGCTGCTGCTGCCGAGGATGTGTCGCTAGGCCCGCAGCCGTTGGTCACTGAGACCGACATGGATGACGATGACAACTGGGGCACGTGGAAGTCGCCTGCAGCGGATGGGAGCACTCGCGCGGCGCTGCCGCAGACAGCGACGCCACAGCCGCACCCGGAGCCACAGCTAGCGCTTGCGCAGCAGCAGACACCCCAACCACAGTCAGTGCCTCCGCAGCGACAGCCGATACGAGTAAAGAGAGCGCCTTGGCACAGGGCACCATCGCTGCAGCCGTCGCCTCGGAGACAGCAGGCACCTCGACCAGAGAATGCGCGCCCGCGCGATCAGCTGCAGCCGAAGCCCCCGCTGCATCCGCCACCACCAGAACTACAACCAGCGCGGCTGATCGTGGAGTTGAAGCCAACATTTCCGCAGCATCCGCCACCGCAACCACAGTCAGCACAGCCGCGCGGTGAGCTGCAGCGGGCGGTTCCGCAGTTTCCGCCAGCGCCCCCAGTGCCGCCGCCCCCAGCGCTGGCGCGGCCAAGGTCGACTTGGGTTCTGCCATATGGGCAGCGTGGCGGGCGAGCAGAGGCGCCGTCATCAGCGCCTTTGCCAGCGCCGCCCGCGCCGCCGCCAGCTGACCAGAAGGCCCAGGGCTTACCAAGGGTCCCAAAGACTCCCAGTCCCTGGAAAGGAAGCGCCCAAAACGAACTGCAGCCTCAGCTTCAGTTGCAGCGGGGGTGGCAGCATCGGCAGATGCAGCGGCGGTGGCAGCCCCCGCAGATGCAGCGGTCCCAGCTGATGCAGCAACAACGGGCTCAGCAACGGGTGCAACAACGGCAGTGGTGACAAAAGCGCGGGCGTCCAGCGAATCGGCGGCGTGGCAGAGCGCCTACGCGCAGGGCTTCCAGGACGGCGTCAGTGCTGGGTTCGAGAGCGGGAAGAAGAGTGGCGCCCTCGCTGGTGTGATGAAGGAGATTTAGGGTTCATGAACTCATTCGTTTTCTGGTATTCCATTTTAGGCAAGCCATACTCCTCCAATATTCTTTTTGGCCTCTTGAGTCCTCGGCCCATGCTGAGGCCTTCCCTCCAGATACCTGTGCAGCTCGTGGCGATGGCGATCGCCCTGATGAATCTTGGTTAGGATGTCGAAGGTGATGGGGATATCCACCCTTGCAGATCTATTGACCATCACATTCTCTTCGATATACATGGTGCTCTATGGTGAGACTCGGTAAATATGCAGCTCTTATATGTCGTGCCCTCTTGTTGTGTTAGGTGTTGTCTCTTTTCCTCTTTCCCTCTCCATCTCTCTCTTTATCATTGTGGTTACTTGTCTGAGATTGGCAGGTTTGCCCACCTCCATCTTGAATCAGACTCTGAACCAACTGCAGCCCAGCGAGGAACGGCAGAAGTGGACGCGCTGGCATGGTGTAGCCCCAGGCTTGCCGCCTGAAGGGTTCGAGGCCACGGCGGCCCAGCCGCCCGGGGGATCGGCTCGATCCCGACGGCGGAGACGGAGCTCGGTGGGGCCGTAGCAAAGTGGTCGTTGCAGGGCACCTTTGTTGAAAAGGGGTTGGGGGACGTATCAACGAGGAAAAAAAGGAAGGATGGGGGAAGAAAGTGAGGAGAAGGGCCAGCAAGGAGGGAAGAAGGAAGGGCGACGCAAGGAGGGCGGGAAATACGGAGGAAGGGTGAGACGGAAGAAAAGAAAGAAGGAGACGTGACGGAGGGAGGTGTCCTACGGGGGAAGAAGGCACCGAAAGGAACGCACAAGGGACTTGATGCAAAACAGGGGGATTACGGAATAGTGAAGAATGTCCAGTATTGGATCCTGCGGTTTCATCTTGCATGTTGCTCATTGTATCCTGCCATTCGAAGCGGTCTGAGAGGGCCCCGAGATAAACGCCGGCAATCTGTCCAAGATGAGCGACGCCGCCGCGGCTTCGACTTCTAGCGTTGCGAGCGGTCCCGAGCGCCAGGAGGAGCCGAATGCGACGGCAAAACGGAATAGTGAGGGGTTCTTGTAGTGCGTCAGTGGTGGCAGGCGTTCGGCCAGTGGCTGATCAACCAGAAGCGTCGAGCCCATGCGCGTGCGTCTCGCTTGCCTGGGGCCATGATATCTTCCCAGATGTCACTGGTCCGTACTGGAACAGTGCGTGCTAAGTACTCCCATCGGGCCGCGCAGATGCCGCAGGTCATCCTTTCGCCCCAGAGACAACATCGCCCGTCAGCTCGCGCAGCATGGGTCGCCAGCTGTTGCCACCCACGAGCAGGCTTCAATTTGTTTTTGCGTGAGCAGCGTCATCTTTTGCACATCCAGTATGATACAGGCCCCCCCCCCCCCCCCCCCACCCACCCACCCACGACGCAGGAATCTATTCAGAAGAATATATGGAGCGCAGAGGTTGAAAGCTATGTAGCGCTTAGTTTGACATCTGCATATATATATATATATATATATATAGATATACGTATGTGCATAGTTCTACAAACATACACATCTATATATATACACACGGATATACCTGTATAGATATCTCTATATGTAGACGTATGGGCGTCCTCCTCGTATTCTTCCTTGTGGTATCCTTGTGGAAGATGCAGTGCAACGTCTTGCTGCGCAGGTCAACATCGCACTTCGCCGACGCACGGCGGCGAGGCTCACGCGTGTGCGGAATTATGCGCTGGCTAGTTGAGCTGCCGCGATGCGCGCATGGGGAAAGGAGGAGGGATGATGGGGGGTCTAGAGAAGGAGAGGGATTCGCAATGCGGAGCGCTTTCTCTTCCAAGTCGCCACATTGTAGGAGGCGCCGACAAAAGCCATGCGAGGGTGAACTCGCAGCGTGCGAATGTCTCATCGTGCGGCGGTGGAGGTGTTGAAAGCAGCAAAAAAACCGCGCGCGGTTTTTTCTCCGGCCCAACGGGCGCGCCTCCTGGAGGGCTTCATCTACGGAGGCGCGTTGGAGGCTTTGACAAGCCAAATTAAAAATCCACATCCAACGGCCGCGCCAGGATGATCGCTCCTTGCGGTCTGGGCTAGCGAGTGTGCTTTCTCTATGCGTTTGGCGCTCGGAGCGCGAGGATGGTCGCGTTCCGTCGTGCGGCGGCAGATTCCGCGCGCGCAACGGGCAGCAAGATATATCGAGAGTGGGACGCGCGCGCGCCGAAGAGGACGCGCTTAGCGCGCGTGTCAGGGCCGCGCTGGAAACTATTTGCATCGATGCCCGATAGCCTCCGCGACCGATCCCGCTCGCCACCAGTAGAGAAAGGCGCAGGCAAGGACAACTTGCAGGCAGAGAAAGGCATGGGCAAGGGGGAAGACAAGGACGAGCACGGGCGATGGTTTTGATGAGTGCTTGCAGTCAGCGCTGGAGGCCACGTTCACAGCACGCAGCCGCTCAAACTTTGAGATGTTGCAGGCAATCAAGGACATGGGCGAATCCGCGAGGCAGAACGGCGAGCTGAAAAAAAAATGTATTGGACTTCACATGTCGGGTGGGGTACCTTGAGATGGTTGTGAAGGTTTGCTTTTCCGATCAAATCAAACACAAGGTTTTGAACTGCCCGCGTTCCAAGCGGGCGCGTGCGACAGAGGACTACGCAACGCGGTGGCGCCGCAACCTTGAGGACAGCCCATGGGGCCCAAGGTGCTGCAGCTACTACGTCAAGTGCTGGATGTACATCGCGGAGAACAACGACGAGTTCGCATACATCCGCGACTTGCAGTGCAACGATCGATTCCACGGCTGGGCCCCAAGTACAACTTGGGCGACATATACGACGAGCTTCGCCAGGATCGATGGCCACAGGATTTGGGGCCACAGGTTCTACATGAGAGGCAATTCGTCGCTTTGTTGGCCGCGCGGCCATGCTCGATTGGCTTTAACTTCATCTTTATACAAGTTCGCCTCGAGCAGTGAATACCAGTATAACCCGACTGTATATGAATGTATAGGTATATATATATATATATATATATATATATATGTACATGTATATGTATATGCATGTATGTATATATACATATATACATACACATACACATATTTATATATGTGTATATATATAAACACATGGGTGCGCCCCCCCTCATATGTTGGCTTGTGCTATCCTGTTCGAAGATATTGTGCAACGTCTTGCAAGCACAGGTAAACATCGCATTTCGCCGACGCTCGGCGGCGAGGCTCACCCGCGCGCGGAATCGCGCGCCCGCGAGCTGAGGTTCTGCGATGCACGCAGGGGGAAAGGGGGGGGACGAGGGGGATTTAGAGAAGGAGGGGGGATTAGTGATGCGGAGCGCTGCCTCGTCCAGGCCGCAACATTATAGGAGGAGTCCGACAAGAAGCCATGCGAGGCTGAACTCGCAGTGGCGGATGTCCCAGCACGCGGCGGCGGAGCTCTTGAATCCATTCTATATATATATATATATATATATATATGTTACAAAAAAAACTGTTTGTTTTTCCGCCAACGCGAGTGCCTCCTGGAGGGCTGCATCCCCGGAGGCGCGTGGGAAAGTTTGGATTGGTCGAGGATCAAGCCCAAAAAAAGTCCACACCCCAACGGCCGCTCCAGGATTGTTCCTTGCGGTCTGGGCTGGCGAATGTGCTTTCTTTATGCGGTTGGCGCTAGATCCCCTGGCGCCCAGACCCTCCTCCGACAAGAAAATGCGTCCATGCGAGAATCGTTGGGATGCTTCAGTGCCGCTGTGGCTTCAAATTTCGATGGCAGCGGCTTCTCCGGAGTCTACTCCAAGGTTGCGCCCGGAGAATCGTGCCTTGCGGTCTGGGTTGGCGAGTGTGGTTTCGGCATGCGGCTGGCTCCAGTGGCGCGAGGATGGGCGCGCTTCGCGCGGCGGCTGCCCCTCTGGAAGCGAGGCCCCCCTCTCCCGCCTATCAGAAACCACTTGTTTTTATTTGCTGGGTTGCTCCAGTGCTGTTGTAGTCAAAGTGCCGACGGCAGCGGCGTTCCCGCAGTCCACTTCAAGGTTGCGCCAGGATAATCGCGTCTCGCGGCCCGTGTTGGGGAGTTATATCCTTCCCTGGGTCCTGGGGGGGGCGCGAGAATAATCTCGCACCTTGCGGGTGTGCCGGTGATCGGCGGCGGCAGGTTTGAGACGAGTAAAAAAAAACACACGCGGTTTTTTCCCTTCGGCATCGCGGAGGTGTCCTGGAGGGCGCCATCCCCGAAAGCGCGTTGAAGCCTTCGGACAAGTCGCGAGCGTGGACGTTCTGGGGCCGAAATAGAGCGAAAGCATCCAACGAGGGCGATGTCCCAACGTTGAACCTCGTGGGCTGGGATATTCCATATGACGTTGATTCCCAGGCCCCTCTCGTGAGTGGCCGAATTGGCTCGAGTACTCTCCGCGCGCTCAGCGCGCATGTCAGAGCCTCGTTCGAACCCATTGTTATCGATGCCCCCTGGTCCCCGCGACCGATCCCGCTCGCCACCAGCAGAGAAAGGCGCAGGCAAGGACAACTTGCAGGCAGAGAAAGGCGCAGGCAAGGACACAGGCAAGGACAATAGCATGGACGATGGTCTTGCGGATTGCTTGCAGTCAGCGCCGGAGGCTACGTTCACAGCATGCAGCCGCTCAAACTTGGAGGTGTTGCAGGCAATGAAGGGCGCGGGCGAATCCGCGAGGCAGACCCGCGAGCTGAAGAAAGCTGTATTTGACTTAACATGTCGGGTGGGTTATCTTGAGATGGTTGTGAAGGCGTGCTTGCCCGATCACATCAAACGCAAGATTTTGCACCACCCGCGCGAGAGGGCGAGTTCTCAGCCCCCGCCGCCCTGCAAGGGCCCCAAAGGCGACGAGAAGGACGTGAATTCCGAGGAGGGCGATCCGAAACGCGTGGAGCGAGGCTGGCCCGAGGTGCAACTCCTTCTCCAGCATCTCTCCTCTTCCTCGCCCCCCTCTGCCTCCACCGCCCCCTCCGCCTTCCCCCCCCTCCCCCCCCCACCCCTCCCCCCCGAGCTCGGCTTTGCGCCTGCCTCGCCGCGACCGTGACCACGCGCTGGCGAGAGAGAGAGAGAGAGAGAGAGAGAGAGAGAGAGAAGAGAGAGAGAGAGAGAGAGAGAGAGAAAAGAAAAAAAAAAAAAAAAAAAGAGAGTGAGAGAGAGAGAGAGAGAGAGAGAGAGAGAGACCCAACGTTGAGTCTCGTGGGCAGGGATATTCCATATCATGTTGATTATTATCCTCTCTCCATCTTCCTTTCCCATAGCTATGGAGGCACCAGCAACTTGCGGATCCCAGCACTGCAAGTGCATGACCGCAGATCCCGCGGAGCCCAGAACGGAAAGCGAATAGCCAAGTGCCCCGCGATGTGCAAAATCCGGATGCGGATTGTTCCACTCTTCCTTTCTTTTTTTGTGTTATTGGATGCAGAGATGCCCGCCCAAGGGTCTCGAATTTTACGGCCTGGTTGCCGAATTGTCTGGTCGGGCCGGTGCCATCTGCACGCTCGACGCCACCCCTCGCCCGCGCGTTGCCCGACGGCGTCCGCAACGTGGTGGTTCCCTTGTTGCAGTGTAACCCGTCGGGCAAAGTTCTTTCGACACCGCGGGCGGATATGGCCCGAGTGGTGGTGGTTTGGTACGTTGCGGGCGTCTACCTGAGCGGTCGATTCGGTGGTCAAGAAACCGCTGGACGGACTGCTCAGCGTTGCCTTGTTCGTTGCAGAGGGCTCCCCCGCGGCCTCTTTTGAAGCAGATTGTCTCGGGGCTTCTGCAAGCGACCCGCGCTTGCTCGAGTTATAGAAGCAGCAGGGCACGCGGGTGCGCAGATGCAAACCAAGCAACCTTCCGCCCCATCGGGTTATGCTCACCGCGGGGCCGAAGGCTGGGGAGCAGCGAGCCGCAGCGCGTCCTGTTGCCGGCCACGAGCAGATTTCAATTTGTTTTTGCGCGTGCAGTGCATGGACACATGTACACTCAGATGATACAGGGGCGCTCCCCCGCAACGCAGGAATATGTTCAGAAGCGTATATGTAGTGCAGAGGTGGAACTGTATACATCTACATATATACATGTATGTAGGAATATACATGCATATATGTATCTTCCAAACGCAAATGTATATATATATATATATATATATACATACATATATATATATATATATATATATATATATACGTGGGGGCGCCCCCCTCAGATGTTGATGCGCGGCATCCTTTTCGAAGAGAGTGCGAGGCGTCTTGCAAGCACAGGTAAACGCCGCATTGCCGACGCACGGCGGCGGGTCGCACCCGCGCACGGAATCCCGCGCCCGCAAATTGAGGTTCCGCGATGCGCGCACGGGGGAAGGGGGGGATGAGGCGGCGTTAGAGAAGGGGAGGGATTAGCGATGCGGAGCGCTGCCCAGTCCAAGCCGCAACATTGTAGGAGGGCTCTGACAAAAGCCATGCGAGCCAGAACTCGCAGCGTGCGGATGTCCCAGCACGCGGCGGTGGAGGTTTCGAAGCCAGTAACACAAAAAAACACGCGCGGTTTTTTCCGACCCAACGCGAGTGCCTCCTGGAGGGTTTCACCCCCGAAGGCGCGTGGGAGGCCTTGGACGGGTCGAGCATCAAACCAAAAAAAGTGAACCCTCAACGGCCGCTCCAGGATTGTTCCTTGCGGTCTGGTTGGCGAGTGTGCTTTCTTTATGCGGTTGTTGCTAGGGGCGCGAGGATGGTCGCGTTCTGTCGTGCGGCGGTAGATCCATTGGCATCCATATCCTCCTCCGACAGAACGTCTCGCGAATTTCGTTGGGGTGCTTCAGTGCCGCTGTGGCTTCAAATTTCGATGGCAGCGGCTCCTCCACAGTCCACTCCGCGGCTGCGCCGACAGAATCGTGCCTTGCAGTCTGGGTTGGCGAGTGTGGTTTCGCATGCGGCTGACTCCGGGGGCGCGAGGATGGGCGCGTTTCGCGCGGCAGCTGCTCCTCTGGCAGCGAGGCCCCCCTCTCCCGCCCATCCGCAGCGCCATGTTTTTTTTGCTGGGTTGCTCCAGTGACGTTGTGGTCCAAATACCGACGGCAGCGGCTTCCCCCCGCGACGGCGGTGGCAAGGGCCACGACGGCAAGGGCTACGACGACAGCGGCAAGGGCCGCGACAAAGGCGACGACGACAGCGGCAAGGGCCGCGACAAGGCCTACGACAGCGGCAACGGCCGCGACAAAGGCGCCCAGAACGGCAGGTGCTACTACGCCCGCGACGGTTCGTGGTACTACTACGGCGCCCGCTACGGCTTGTGGTGCCCCTCGAGCGACGACGCCGACGCTGGCGCGGACCGCGACGGTAGCAAGGGCCACGACGGTGGCACGGGCAGCGACGCAGGCTAGGACAGCGGCAAGGGCAGCTCGAGGAAGGGGTTCGACAAGGGCTACGACGGCAGCGAGGGCAGCGACAGCGGCTACGACCCGTACGGTAGCTCGAGCAAGGGCTACGACGGCAAGGGCTACACCGGCATGGGCCACGACAAAGGGTACGACGAGGAGTTCATGCACCAGGAGGACGACGGCGAGAGCGACTACGACGGCGGCACGGGCTACTACGACGGCGGCACGGGCAGCAAGGGCCACCTCGGTGACAAGGAGCAGCAGAACGGGCCACGCGACAGTAACAATGGCTACGACGGCGGCAAGGGCAACTACGACGAAGGCACGGGCTACGAGAGCTGCAAGAGCGACGACGATGGCGGCGACCTCGACGGCGAAGCTGCCACCGACACGGACCACAACGGATGCATGAGCATCGGCAGCAGCACGAAGGGCCACGCGATCACCACGGGGGGCGCCGATGTGCTGAACAGCGGCATGCCTGACGGCGGCCCGCCGTATGTTGAAGCGAGTTATTGCGCGACGTCCCCGCCGCCAGCGGCGTCGGAGTCGGAATGGGCGTGCGAGGCTAAAACAGAATGCAGAAGGGAGGGGGGGGGGAAGGGGAGGGATGGGAAAGTGAAGAGGGAGTGGACGACGAGAGGGGGTGGCCAGGGATACTCCTACGGACTAATTGGCTTACAACGTTCTCTGGCATGTTTCAGACCTCGTATGCGAAGAGGAGTATGTTGTGACAGTGTGATCGCGGAACTACGCATGATTGCACGCCGAGAACATCACCATTGTAAAGTTTTTCCTGCGTCGTGCATTGCGGGTGCCATCGCCTGCGGCATGCTCGTGCCGCGCGATGCGCGTCAGATAGGAGAGTGGGGAAGGGACTGTAATTTCATGTGCTCGCGACGTTTGGCGGCCTTTTCCGATCAGAAGTTGGATCTGGACATAAGACATAGGTGACCCAGGTATTGGGTTTTAACACATCGAAGATGACGAAGTGGACCACAGCTGGTTCCCAAAACCTGAGCGATTTTTGGCCCGAGATGGGGCCGCTGTCGGTGCCCGTGCGGGGGTGGGCGCCTGTGTCGCCGTCTACCTATATCTATACATGCGGCCATTGCCCAGCCACAGCGACGGATCAGAAAGAGCAGTCGTCGATGACAACGTGCGTATGGGATGTTAAAACGATCGAGCTGGACGGCCGCGTGTTCGCATCGTCCACGACAAGATCCAGTGTCCCTCGAGATCTGGGAGGAATTCGCCATCCCTGGCTTCCTGTTCCAGTGGTCCTGTGGTGCGTCGCTGGGGTCGGTGCCGCGCGGTCGGCTTGCCCGAAAGGGCTGGGAGGGCCGCCGATTCAATTTTTTTTGTTTCCCAGCATCCTCGATGCTCACATTTGCGCGGCAAGGCCGCTCCGCGAGGGCGGATAGGGCCGCCGCCTCGCGCGCGGCAAGGCCGCTCCGCGGGCCGTTCTGAGCTTATCCTCATCGGTCCTCGCCCTCGGGGCCCTTCTGCATCGACCCTCACCCCCAGGCCCATTCTCCTCCTCATCGAGCATTGCCCCCAACATTTCTCCGCGACCCCCCAACGTGGCAGAGCCGCCCCGCGAGGGCGGGGAGGGCCGCCAACTCCGATCCCCCCTCCCGCACCCACAACGAAAAGCCGCTCTGCGAGAGCGGGGGGGGCCGCCCCTCATGTTTCACTTGTTTGCACGCGCCATGGGCCGCTTTTCGGCGCGCGCTGTCCTCTTTCGCCCCTGCGCCCCAGGAGGCGGGCGAACGCGCGGCGTTGTTGTGCGAATACGACGCGCCGCACTTGGACACCCAGATATGTGTCATATACACCATCTCGTCCTTCTCAAGTCATTCAGCCCCCTCTTGCATCTTCCTACTTCGCATTCCTGCTCCACCCCTTTACCTATTCTCCCCGCGATCGTCGAAAAGGAGTTCCAGCGCGCCAGCGCGACGGAAACCCTAGTGCGCCTGAGGGTGCCGGCTCCATCCATGATGCGTGAAAAAAATGCGCCGGCGGGCGTGTGGGGGTTGTCATCATCCCCTGTTGTCTGGGCGTTTGATCTCAATTTCCTCGTTCCCGCGGCTGTACTCGTCGATCGTCTTCGACCCCTGCTCCTTGCGGCGTGCCTCTTACAGAGCACGTCTTCTCGGCCCCCGATCTCGTAGTTGTCGATCCTTGATCCTTCTCGATCGACGATTCCCCATCGATTACCCTCACAACGACGTCAAGGGACCGCGTCGCTTATGATCCTGTATGTATGGCGCGGGTGCACAACACATATATCACAATCCTTCGTCATCCATGCGCGCGCGTTTGAGCTCCGAGACAGGGGTTGGGGGGCCTACGATGTGCGCCGGTGCTTCGGTTCATGCGCTGTGCAGCTCCATGCAAGGAGTTAGCTGCGATGCGATGCCCCGACCAAAGTGCTTGATACATCGCAGGGGTTGGTGGGCTCACGATGTGCGCCGTTGCTTCGGTTGATGCGCTGTGAAGCTCCATGCAAGGAGTTAGCTGTGACGCGATTCCTCGACAACGGTGCTTGATAAACACTCCACCGCCGCTAGGCGTCAGAGACTCCGAGGGTCGAGGAGCGGGACTAGTCGGCGATGCAGGCGACGAAGGACAAGAACACAACATGAAGGTGAACATTCATTCGCTAGCCCTTCCCCACCCTTTCCCGATCCGACACCAATGGAGTTCCCCCCCCAACGCCTCTTTGTGCGGTCAGGACAGCGGTACGTGCCCGTCGCGAAGGCGACAAAGTGGAGATCTTGCGTAGATGCACATGGTTGTCGGGGAAAAGATTGCGCCGTCCCTGCCCCTCTCCCCTTCCCCCACGAGTTGGAGGAATTTCGATCCTTCTCGGTGTAGTGCGGCCGTCTAATTATATGATATAGGGCGTCCCCCTTGAATGCATAAGAACCACGATAACAGTTGATGCCTGCATGTACATGAACGTATTTGCATACGTATGGTAATATGGACATAGGGGCGCCCCGCCATATGCTGCGTCGTTGTCCTTGTGCAAGATTGTGTGCGACGTTCGGGCTGCAGAGGTGGAACTCTGCGATGCTGCGCAACGTTCTGATACTGTGCAACGTACGGAACAAGAGACCAGTTCGTGAAACAAACGCAGCTCGTTTGCAGCGAGGCTCGTTGCGGCTTTCTGACGTTGTGCGGCCGCCCAGCCCTGCAGCCGTCCCACGACGGCAATGTCCACCAACGCTCTCGCCTCGACGCCGCAACGCCGGCGTCGGGCGCCAGGCGCAGCGTCTGCGGCGCACGTGACCAGCCCGAGTGCGACCGCGGCAGGACCTGTCGCTTCAGTGCCACACACGACGGAGATGGCGAGGCCGACACACGCGGTGGCCGACCTGAAGGTCGCGACGATGAATTACTCCATCGTGTTGCGCTGCAAGGATAAGCGCGTGGCATTCGCAACCAAGAGCTGGAAACGCACGAGGAGCGTCACATTCTTGGCGCTCCGCGCATCCTTATTAGCGCATCCCGAACTAGCGCTCGCTCGGATCGATGCGACGATGGACGCCGGAGGAAACATGGGGAACAGCACAGCGGTGAATGCGTTTTCGAATGTGTCTCGGGGCGTCACGTGTATTCTGTGCCGGCCCCGCGGTTTCGGACAACCTGGGATTTTCTGTTTGGTATTTGGTGGAAGTGTTGCGGGAACTCCTGGGCAAAAACTTGGAAATGATGTGGCATCTCTCGGTTTATGGCTTGCGCAAGCTTTCGGAATGTAGATTAGACAAAGGCGGTGGCCAGGGAGAAGCAAGGGAAGGGCCTCCACTAAGGGGCGAAGAAGGGGAGCTAGGAAGCACACGGTCGAAGCCTTGTGGTGCCTCATCAGCGCTGAAGGATTTCTCGACGTGGCGGGGGATGAGGTTGTCGCAAAGATGTTCGGGTCGGGAGCTCTCGATCTCGTCGAGAACGGGAAGGTGTACTTGCTCCAAGACTATACGATTCAGCGCTGGCAAGGATTTTAATTTGATTTCAGTCTTGTTGGGTCGTAGGGGATCGTTGTCATGCATGCTGTTGACCCCGTGAGGTGTATGTTGCCAGACGTGACTTACACGAAGCAATACATATTCAGAACAACGCGCGGATGCATAATGCGGTTCGCCCGACATAGCGCGCTGGGCGAGGAAGCGGGCCGAGGAGGGGGGGGGGCATGTGACCGACGAGGAGACAATAGGTAGACAGAAACAAATCCTAGGTGGGAGAAGGAAAGCATGGGGAGGATAGGTGGTCGATGTACATGAACTCGCCAAGGCTCGAGCTCATTAGCACATGCGTTTTGGTGTAATCATGTAGACGCTGGAACGTTCTGACCACCGTGTGTCTGCCACATTGCATGGGCCATCGCAGGCAACGTGGAGCTGTCCTTGGGGAATCGCAGGGGCACCATCAAAGAGGCGCGGGCCGCCCACATCAGAGAGGGGAACATCCCGGCGCAGGAGGCGGTCGAGGATCCCACAGGGATGCGCGGGGCGGTGTTGTCTTACATGCAATCCTATACGGAATCAGAAGTTCTACGCGAGGGAACACGCAGTGGAGAAAAAAAAAAAAAAAAAAAAAAAAAAAAAAAAAAAAAAAAAAAAAAAAAAAAAAAAAAAAAAAAAAAAAAAGGTTGTCGCAATTCAGAGAATCGCAGGGGTCAGAGCATGATAACGCGATGCAGGGGGCGAAAAGACGAGGAGAACGAGAATGCGGCTGCGGGGGTGGAGGGGGGGGGGGGGGGGGGGGGCGGAGTAGAAGCTGCGAGAGCGCCGCAAGTACAGGTCAGTGCACAGAGGTCGTGGGATGACGCGCCTTGCATGGACCGCGCGCGAGGACATGGCAAGGAATAGCAATGTTGTACTGCAGTGGGCAACAATATGATTTAGGGAAAGAAGGGGATGGATGAAGATGGACAGAAGCAGCGACTCGTGAGGGATACGAGCGGCACGGTTTGTGCTGTCGGATTACGTGGGCGGTCCTGTTGATACCTTTGCGCTTGTTACCTTGTCAGCTGTCGGGGGCGGACGACTTGCGCAGCGACGTGGATGGCGCCGCCCACGCGGTGGAGGGAATCGTGCACGGGACCGTAAACGATGGCACTTTTCTCCACATCTATCTCATCGTCGACGAAACCACAAAACAAGGTGACGGCGTGGAAAGAACTTGCCGCCGCTACGTGCTTGCCTCAGCCCCATTCACAGTCGGAGTTCCGGTTGCGAAACGATCAGCGGACGATCCACAGCGGTGTGGCACCTAAGAGCATTGCGAGCAACGATGGTTTTCCTGTTTCCACAAGCATCGTGCTTGGTGTTGTTCTTCGTCTGAGTAGTCACTGGGCAGGGCGTTCCGACAAGTACTCTAGTTTGTTTGGTGCCCGCGATGATGAGGTTTGGTTTGAATCTCGTGGCGGGCGACAGTGTACTCGTGAAGAACGGCAAGTACAATGCAGGCCGATTGGGGCGTGGGGGAGAGGATGAGGGAATCGGGAGTACGAGCATTTGTGTCGTACACCGTGTCAACAGCACTCTCTCGGGATCTCCCGAGCGTCGATGTCCGTTTCCAGTAATCGTGTGCGTCGCCTCGTTGAAGAATAGTTATTCGCGCTGTGGTCAATCATGGCGCGTGCAGTCGGTCTACCTTATCGGCAAAATCGTCGACATCAGGGGTGCGCTTCAAATCGAGAAGCAACGGAGTTTCGGCCAGAGTGGTGCACAGGAAGGGACGGAACACAGATCACGCGCAGAGCGAAAGCCGGCACGGGGTTAACGAACACGACGCGACAACGGACCAGGCCAAGAAGTGCTGAACGCATACCCCGATACAGGCATCATTGAGAAGAACGTGCCCGAGGCTTCTCTGCATGGTTTGGGTTGGTGTCGCATTGTTTTGTAATTCGTCGCGATTGGCTCTCGTGCGTTGTGTCGACCGATAGTTTCCAGGTCGCTCGTAAAGTAGTTGTTGGGCAGGCATTCCTATCAGATAACCCACCCCTCGTTTCCTAGTTCAACGCTCCCCCAGCGCATGATTCCTATTGACACTGTCGCGTCCTGTGCGGTTTTCTATCGTTCCGTGGTGTTTCGTATACTCCTCATAGAGGTTGATTTGTCTTCGACGAGGGCGACGACGACGACGACGACGACGACGACGACGGGGCGACAACTGGCGCGCGCGCGCGGTGGCCGCAACCACTGATCCAAGGCGCCTGGGTCCACAAAAGAGGCCGCCGCCGCGCAGCGGCCGATGGGCGCCCCGAAGGATGTAGGGGGGGGGGGGGGGGGGCGAGAACGGCGCATAGTGCTCAGGTGACCATTCCTTGCCCCGGACTAGTCACGACTCGAAGCGGGCCAAGCGAGCAAGAATTGCAAGAAGAGGAAGAGGATAATACACATGGGCGCGAAGAGGAAAAGCTTTGAAAGGGAATTGGGGGGACGGGGGCGAAAAATTGAGCGGGGAGAAGGGAAAAATAACACAGGGGGCTCCGTTTCCGTCGGGTCATCAGACTTCGCTTCTGCCTTCGATCAATTCGGACCCGCGCGCGTTACTTCGGCCCCGACTCGGCCTGTCAGGCACAGAAGAAAGGGGGGGGGATCGGCAGACTTGCAACTGTGGAATGCGTCGGTGCATACGCAAACTGAGTGGGCTCGGCAGGGTCCATGAGGCAGGCGCGCGGCTACTCGTGGACAGCACAAGAACCGCGTCAAGAATGCGTCCGGATTGCATGCCCGACATTCCCCGCAGGATGAGGGCGAGGACTTGAGCGACAGCGGGGGTGCGCCGAAGCGGGCGAGGTTGGACGAGGCCACGGAAGACTCGTAGGAATGCGGTTTGGCATTCGGCGGTTTGAATGATACGGGAGGAGAAAACCAGGAACGAGGGGGGCAGTGGACCGGGCCTGCCGCGCAAGAATTATTTGCAATCGCCCGCCTGTGTCATATACTTTTTAGAGTTGCGGACTCACAGCAGCAGTTTGAAGGTATTGCGCATGGAGCCGCATAACTGCAAAGCCCGAACTGTGGCGCCAAAAGTACCTTGCAGAGGTAGCCTCGCGGAGCAGGACGCGAGAGCATGCTGCCTCGCGCGCCGCAAGGAGCATGCATTTTTAACGTCTGCGGCACAATCGATTTACAGGGCCTTAGCCCAACTACTATGTTTGTGCGGCCGGAAACTCTCACACGGTGTCGCGCACATGCCGACGGTCGCGTTTCGTCCCAGAGGCGGTGTCGCGCGTCAGTCTGCGCAGGTTGGCTCGCCAGCAGCGAGCAGCATCGCGTCCTGTGGCCAGGCGCGAGCAGTTTCCAGTTAGTTTTGGAATGTGCAGTGCGTACACCCACGCACGCCCCTACGACGCAGGGGCGCCCCCCCCCCCCCCCCCCCCCCCCCCCCCCCCCCCCCCCCCCCCCCCCCCCCCCCCCCCCCCCCCCCCCCCCCCCCCCCCCGGAAACGCATGATAAGTGCGAAGCATATGCCATTACGCGTACGTTCAACCGTGCGTCTATTGAAACGTACATGTATATATATACACAGGGGCGGCCCCCTAGAACCTCTTGTGTGCTATGGCACATAGAATTTTGCCGACGCACGGCGGCTAGGTTCATTCGTGCACAGATGCACGCGCGTGCGAGTGGAGCTCGCCGTGATGGAAGCACGAGCGAATGGCAAATGCACGGATGGGAGGAAGGAAGCAGCGGGTGGGGAGAGGGAGGAGGGAGTGAGTGACGCGGAGCCTTCTCTTCCGAGACGCATTTTGCAGCTGATTCTGCCAAGGCCTACCTGAGGAGCTCTCTGAGAAGGGTCTCGTCTCCAAAGAATCGGACGGGGGACCCAATTGAGTGCGGTGGCGGAAGCTCTGATGAAGCAAAAGGGAACTCCCGCGCAATAAACGACGTCGTCCTTGTTTTCGTCGTTGTCCTCGTCGTTGTCGTCGTCGCGGCTGTCGGCGCCGCCGCGGTGTCGCGCGGAAGTTGCGACCGCCGAGTGTGGCGCAGAAATCCCCTCGCGACGTCGCGGTTCGTTTATATATATATATATATATATATATATATATATATATTATGTGTTCTGATCGGGCTCCGTCTCGGTCGGTCGTGGTTCATATCTTGGTCGGGCTGGCGACGTCGCGCAGCGATGGGCCAAAGAACCGCGGGCGGGCTGGCCTTCGGACCAGACGATCGCGAATGTGTTGTCAAAAGATCGGGCAGAGCAGGAGGCCACGGGTAGCGAGTAGTGGATCGGCACATATCGCCCAAGCGTGGCGGATCGAGACAGCGAGAAGCATCGCGCCGCCTGGTTCATAGAGGAGCCATGTCGTACACTCCCGTGCTTTCGTACACCATCACCTTGGACATCCCCTTGGACACGCCAGACCTTGGCAAATCGGGACTTGCCGCGGCAAGGCGCCTGCGCCACGTGTTGCTGCCATTGAATCGTAACCACTCCCACCTCATTACATCGTTGGTCGTACGAATCAGAGCCCGCGTCGACAGTTGACGAAACCGTAGCCGTCGGAACGACGTCGGGTCAGTATATTTTTAGACTGCCTTCTTTCTGTCTATCGTTGTTTTGACACGACAGAGTTCAGCTCGTTGGACGGGTGCGTCGAATTTTATATACGTAGCAGTTTCTCGTGGAATTCATTTCTGCGGTTCTTCTGTTGTTCGTGGTGCGCTCGTATCTGGCACCCCAAAGAGGCGCCGCGTTATCGGTCAGCTTCCCGACGACCTTCACGAATGCATCGGGGCGGTGGTGCCGCTCAGGAACAGCGGCGGGCGCATCGCCAATGTAGACGTGATGGGCGCCGGGGCGAAGGCGTCGCGGGAGATTTGTAAGCCAGTAAAACAAACCGCGCGCGTTTTTTTCTCGGGCCTCACGGACGTCCTGCCTGGGGGGCTTCATCCACGGAGGCTCGTGGGAGGCCTTGGAGAGGTCGGCGCCAAACCAACAAACAAACAAAAAAAAAAAAAATGCCGCACCCGCTGGCCGCGCCAGGATAATCGCTCCTTGCGGCCGGGGCTGGCGAGTGCGCTTTCTCTTTGCGGTTGGCGCAGGGGCGACGGCGTCGCGAAGGCTCGTGCAGCTTGGCCCGTCAGGAGGGGGTAGCAGCGCGGGTGGTGATCAGCCGCGACCAGATTCGACTAATGTCGCATGTGCAGTTGACCTACGTTGGTACACTTATATGACAAATGGGCGTCCCCCTGGAATGATATATGGGCGCCCCCCTGGAATGGCACATATTTTTGTATGTGCATAGCTGTGCATCTACTATAGACCTATGGGACCCGTCACATTCTCTGTTGCTGCATCTTCTTGGGGGAACCTCGGCAACGTGGTCAGAGTCTCGGCCCCGGCGAAGGATTCCATGGAAGAGCTCCTCGGCGGCCTCGGCGCTCTTTCCGCCATGCCAGCGGGGCGGCTGCAGCAACGCGCGGCGAAGGACGCAGCGTGCCGCGAAGAGATGGAACAGGACACGGCCCCGAAATTTTCACACTGATTCGCCGAATGTGCGCGTGTAACCTGTTCGGTTTCCCCGGGTTTCCGAAGCTATGCTGAAATCCTGTCGACTCGTCTCTGCGCGTCCCCATGGCCCAACAAACGAGACACAGTCCAAGACAAATGCCGCGCCCTCGCCCCAAAAAGGCATGGATCTACAGGAATTCCAGCTAGCAGTAGAGAGTGAATATAACCATGAGCATCGGGGAGCAAAGCAAGGAGAGAGATAAACGTACAAACGTGCATGCAGGTCGGCGTTCGAATGCAATGCTTGTCTGCCCTCGTGTGTGTTTTCTTGTGCGCGCGGGTTTTTCGACGGGAAGCGAAGGGCGGCTTGAACGCGCGAGCGATCGGCGCCTCCATCAACAAGCTTGTCCGATACTTCACGTCCAGCTCGACGGCGGCCCGCCAACAGGCCCGTGGTGAACTCATGTTAGGGGTGGTCGCTTCGGCCCAAGAGGCCGCCATGTCAGCCAAGAGGAGGGCCGAGGACGTGGACAGCGCGGTCGACAAGCGGATCAAGCGATTCGGAGAGGAGAATATATATATGTGTATATATATATATATATATATGAATAACGGGGCGCCGTTTTTTTTCTCTCACAGCATTAAAAAAGTGTTGGGGTGGGTACTGGCAGGCGTCGATGAAGGCGAAGTGCTGGAGCTTCCGACACGAGCCTCAGCAAAGAACTGCGGCATCTCACGCGTCAAGCTGCGATGCAGAAAAAGCAGCGAATTTTGAACTCTTGTATATATCGGTGAGCCTGGACAGGCGCCGCAAAGTGGCGCATCATCGATTCCAGGAATGAAAAAGTATATACGGGGAATATGTGATCGGGGTGCGAATGAACTTCGAGCGGATGTCGGTGTGGGCGGGTTGGTGATTTTTGTTGCGACGGGTGTGGTTTCCGTAGTGGCCCCCATCCAAATCTCGATATTGGACTCAAGATACGCTCTCGAGTGGCACCGTGCAGTCTCTCCGTGCGCGCATGCCTGCCCATGTTAGGTGCGCGTGGGTGTATAATGTGGGCTAGCGAGGAGAGAAAGTCATGGTGGCAGGCATCGATGAGAAGGAGGAAGGAGATGGGGCAGAAAGAAGACAAGACACACGGGGGAAAGATAGCACTGCTTGCCCAACTGCGATCACTGCAGTCATGCGGGCCGCAGGTCGAGCCCCTCCCTTGTTCGGTGAGAAACGGGCAGCATTCAGCCTTTCGGTCACAGCTCCCCAGATTCTCCACGCATCGCTAGTTGTCGTTTGGTGGGAGGGCCACCGCATATGCCGCATTCACTTTGACAGCTCCATGGAGCATCTGCTGCTGATCGAGGAGATCTACAGCAACATTGGCACGTTCGTATACGGTGACGACAAATTTCGGATTTTCTGGACAGCATGGAGTGGCCAATTTTTCCGTCGTCTTCGGTTCGACCGCCAAGAAACATTGGAGCTATTCAGTATCTATCTCATGCGCACGCCCTCGACGCCATCGGAAACTACCGCATCGAGCTGGGATCCTCATTTACTCAGGACACCGACATCCGAGAGCGTTCCTCACATGCGCCCGCCGCTCGCACCACTGAGGCGCAGGTCTGCGTCCCCAGAGTCCCCACTCAGCGACGTCGTCGCAGAGCTCACGCGTCAGGGCGATTGTTGGGATTGCTGGGCACAGTGGGCGGCCATCCATATGTCCTCTTCTATTATTCTTATTGTGGCCGTGCCCCGCCCCCACCGCCGACGCAGGCCTCCATCCGCCACGTTATGAGTGTCCTCGTCCAACCCGGTGCGATGAAAGCGTGGCTGCAGCGGAGCACTGTATCGAACAGACACTGTCATCCTCGTCCCCGACGACCCACGTGCAGCGGTTTGATGCGCAGGTCTTCCAGCTCCCAGCGACCACCTCACTATCTAACCTCGCGTATCTGCTGTACTATCTTGGTGGTTTGTCTTTCAGACATACCCTCAAACCCCCGCTACGAGGGCAACATCTCTCTTCTGCGATCGTCAATGTTCTGATGATCTCGGCCGTGGTGACATTTAGACGGGCATTGTATCGCCGGCCCGTCCGCTCGAGCTTTTCCCAAGTTTCACGACCCCTCCAATGTTGGGGATGATCGCTTCGGCCCAAAAAGCCTCCATGTCGGCCAAGAGGAGGGGCGAGGACAGGAACAGCGACGTGGACAAGCGGGCGACGCGATTGGGGAGGGAGATGGACGGGTATGTTTGGGTACGCGTGGGAAACGGTTGTGTTGGAGTGGAGTGGCAGGTGGCAGATGTGGACAGCGGCAGGTGTGGATGGGGGTCGGGGTGGGGAACTTCCGACGCGAGCCTCAGCAAATAATCTGTGGCATCTCACGCATCTAGCTGCGCAGCAGGGAATCATCACCTTTTTTTTTGCTCTTGTATATAGCATCCCACTTGGACAGGCGCCGCAAAGTGGCACATCAGCTGATCCAGGGATAAAAAGTTGCATCGGACAGATCGGTGGGCGGCGCGTGCATTAACTTTGAGCGGATCATCGTGTCATTTCCACGTCTGCAGCAATATCGACATTCCGTTCTCAGCCACATCCTCTTCTGTCATCCGCATCCGCGTTCTTGTCCCAGTCGAGTGGCGCCGCGCAGTGCCACCTTCGTGCGCGCATGCCTGCCCATGTTAAGTACGCGTGTGTGTACAATATCTTTTCATAGCTATATGTATATGTATATTCAATGTTATGGGCAATGTACACGTGACACATGAAGAGCCGCGCGACGGCTGCTAAGGGTGGGCCTGGTGCGACATTGGGTCTGTTGTCGCGTGGCTGGACACAGAGGGAACGCAACCCTTCTGGGCGTGCCCCGTGTGCCGGCATATTTGAGCTGGCAGTTTTGGTGCCGGAAGGTCACGAGTAAGACGCGCGTTGGCGGCGAAGGGCTGAGAGGGGTTGTGAGAGATAACGATAAGAAAGGCACATGGGGCAAGAAGACCAGACACATGGGGAAAAGATTTCCGCGCCGCTCCCAGGCTCAAGCATTGCTTAGCTGCGCGCGCCCCCCCCCCCAGCCCCCGCGGGCGCGCGAGCGGGGGGGGGGGGGGGCATGGCGAAAGAAGAAGCCAAAGTGCCCTCTGCTTTCTCAGAGGTGACCTTTCCCGGGGGGCAATGTGGCGCTGCGCCCCCTGCAGTTTCAGGGGTGACCCTTCCCGGGGGGGCAATCCGGTGGGGAGCCCGCTGCCGCGGTGATCGGTGCCCCCTGCCATCTCAGGGGTGACTCTTCCCGGGGGGCAATCCGGTGGGCGTCCCCCTGTTGCCGGGGCGACTGCGCCATCTCCAGTCTGAGGAGTGGTTTTGAAACGACGGGTGAGAGTAGATTGGAAGCGAGGCGCGAAGATTAGCGGAGGGGTGGGCGATATGCGCCGGAGAGCGGCGAGCGCGGGCGGTGCGAGATGGTGCGCGGCGGGAGGCGTGGGGCACAGCGGCGCCTTTGGCCATGGCGTGCGCGGCGGGCGCGTGGTCGTGTTCATCCTTTGCTACGTGGATGTCGTAGAAGGGGGAAACGCTCGCAAATTTTTAAATTTGCGTTTCTGGGTGTTCTACGTCGGGCGTGGCGGTCGCCAGGCCGTCCTCATCCCTTGCTACGCGGCAGTCGCAGAAGGGGGAAACGTTTGCAAATTTTCCAATTGGCGTTTCAGGGTGGTCTACGCCGTGGGCAGAGAAAGTGTTTGGGGGAGCGGCGTTCGTCGGCGTGCGGATGGTGGCCGACGCGACAGCGGTCGTATGCTTCCGTGCGTGGACGTTGCTGCAAGGGGAAGCTCTCGCCAATTTTCAAGTTTGCGTTGCCGTCGTTTTCCAGAGGACAAATCAAGACGACGACGCCGTCGTTGTTTGCCACGGCACGCTCGCCCATGTTCTTATTAGGCCTGGCGCGGCTGGCCAATCCTATACGCGCCCGCAGTGTTGCAGTCCAGGGGTCCAACGCGCGGGCGCAGAGAGTCTGGTGCGCGAAGCTGCATCTACATAGCCGGTTCCCAGGAGTGGGCGTGAAGCGTCACCGCAGCATGACGCCCCCAGCTAGCTGGTCCCACGGCCGGAACACACGTGCTGTTGCCTGGGGAACACCTCTCGGTGAGTGGGCACCGCGGTCAGAGGTCGCGCAGCCAGTTCATGTCCAGCGTGGCGAGAGCGAATCGGCAGTGGTACTGGGAAGCGACGCATCTAGCATTGGTCGCCATGAAAATAAATGTTTACAAGTCGCGCGTGCGAACCTGCGCGGTGGGCGGCGGCGCCGGCATGCACTGAGAAGATTCGAAACAGAGTGCGGCAACGACATGGCGTCAGGGGGTGGCAGTCGCGAGTCGATAGAGGGACAAGATCTCCAATCTGTTCAGACTTGGCTGTGTGTTGAGGGCGCGTTTGTGTGGGTGCATGAAGCGAAGGACGTGCAGGAAGTAATGACAGCCGCGTTGCGGCATAGATGGAAGCTTGGCGACAACCGCGGCGTGCGCGCAGGAGCATTAACGTGGATGTCTACTAAACACGTTGTTCGCGTGGTCAGCGGGGGAGATGTGCTCGCGCGCGACGTTGTAGAGGGAGAAGCAGAGCATGCTCCGTGGCTGCGTTCTGCGGTTGGGCGTAGCACCTCGGTGCCATCATCCGATATCGCTCGGGTAGCGCCGACCTGCGCGGGCGGCGCACGTGCAAATGCCGATGTGGCAGGGGAAGAGCGGCACGATACGGGAGGGGGCGCAACCGTGGAGGACATTCTGGCGAAACGCCCAAACGAGAGCACATTGTTGGAGCTCGTGCGACCGGCTGTGTCAGAAGAGGAGTTGGCGGCCGCGTTGCATGGTGACTCCGCTCGCGTCATGCTGGAGGACGGGGCCTGGGCGTGCGCTCGACATCGGATAAAGGGAATGCCGAACATTGGAAACTCGTGTTTTGCCAACGCCGCATTGCAAGTGTTACTGCGTCTGGGACCTATTCGGCACGCAGTGTTGCTTCATCGACGCGGATGCAGCGTCCGACGGCGTCATCGGTGCGGTGTGTGCGCTGGCACAGCAGGCGGATCTGATGGGCGCAGCCTTGGGGGGCCTTCCTGTGGATATGGGTTGTTTCAGCGCGGTCGCACTAATGACTTTAGGAGCACTCGCCAATGCGACGCCAGCGAGCTGTGGAGCGCCTCAGTTGATGCTGTCTGTGCTGCAGAGTCGAGTGCGTTGGCGGGTATGGGAATCCTGGCGCAGCACTACACACTGGGAGACGGGTCCATACTGGGAAGCACAATCCGTCAAAGGCGGTTCTGCGGCGGATGCGGCTGGGTTTCGGATGTTTACAGACGAGAACGGTCCATGACAATCCAAATGTGGGAATATACGGACATGTTGGGACCAGTTGGTCTTGAGCATCTCGTGGCGTTGGAATCCACGCGAGCTCAGCGCGGTTTGCCATGCCCGCATCGACCCGCCTTGCGAGACGGAGAGGTGTGGCATGAGTGCCCGGGCCCGTCGCAAACTCACGACGTGCCATCGGAGACACCTGCAATATTCCTTGTTGTGGTCCTGAGCAGAAGAATTGCGGACGGAATGACTAGAGTGAATTCCCGCGTAAGCATGCCAAGGGCGTTCGAGTGGCGCGGGGCGTCGGGCTGGACATGCCAGTTCCAGGGCGCGATTTGCCATCTGGAGCAACCAGCTCATCACGTCGCCTACTTCGACTGCCCTGGCGTCGGTGCCGTGAGGTTCGACGACAACGTAGTTGTGCGGATTGAGTTCAAGGAATTTGCAGAGAGTCCGAAGAACCAGGGAGACATTGCCCTGGTGGTGTTTTCCAGGCACCGAACGGAAGCAGTCGTGCCGACAGATGGCGCCAAAGAAACGGCATCGTCAACGGAGGGGCCGCCGTCGTTGGGCGACAGACCCCCAATGTCGTCAGCAACGACCGACACGGGAAAAGCTACGCGCGAGCTGGGTGTAGCGAACCGTGGACGTGCAGAATCCGTAGACCACGACGCTGCTGCCAAAACGTCGCTGGAAAGCGAGCTTGCTGTGGGCCGCGTCGATGGAGAGTCGACATCAACGCGCGCGCCATCGAGGGTGGGTGATGGCGTACATGGTGCGTCTCCGTCTTTGCATGGCGCTCCTGTCGGGAACCGTCAGCCAGAGGGGGGCGCAGGTGCCACCGAGAGGGCGCGGGTGAGGCGAACGAGGCGCTGGGGGAAGCAGAAAGAAACGTTTTGCGAGTCGTATAGAACGAGCGCGACAGAGCCCACGCAGCGTTCGTCCATGATGCGTGGTCATTCGTGCAGAGACGAGCCCGAGGCAGGCGCCGGGACGACCGCGGGCGCAGCAACAGCCGGCAACCTCAACAAGCCAGTTCAGGATGGTGCCGCAGTGGGCGCAGTCCCAGAGGCGGATACGACGCAAGAGATGTTTTTTTTGCAGCGCGCGTCAACCCAGCGTCGAATGATCCCCGACGAGCACGGAAGGAAGCGGTGGCAACGGCAGCAAAGTTGTTGCGGGAGATCCCCACTGTGCCCGCGGATCCTGAGGACCCTAATATACCGTAGGGGGCAGCTTTGGTCGAGAACGACGCGGTTGAACTGCCACCAACTCATTGTGCTTTCCGAGATTGCCCCTGGGCTGGCGTAGACGAGTCTGAGCTTCCCAACCATGTCGGCGTTGCACGCGGAGATGTCGTGCAGCCGATCGCGGACATGTATTCGCCCGCGCACTCGCTGCCGAAGCGGGTACTCACTGCTTACAGTGAAGTCGTCGCGTACGCTGTACGGCAAGGAGTTCCAGTATCGTCGCATGCGACGCGCAGGAGAAGTCTGAAAGCGCATGCAGAATCAGTGACACAAGAGAAGGTCGCATCGCCGATATGTTTCATGTGCGGCCGTTCGTTTCCGTGGGTGTCAGGACGGAAAATAATTATATTTCGTAGGAGCGAGTGTTTGAGAGCGACGCGCGAGATGGCACTGGCTTTACGCGCATGGGAGCGTGGTTTATGTGGGAGGTGTTGCAGGCGTTAAGCGTGGCATATCTGAGCAGGCACAGGTATGAAGAGGGGAACGATAAACTCGATCTCCAGAAGCACATGGAGGAGTTTGACGACTGGACGGTGCGTGTATGGTGCGCGTCGTCTACTGGAGTGCCTCGGGGCCACCTGGAGTTGATATGTTGTCCAGAGTGCGCTGCGGGATGTCGGGCAAAGAGAGAAGTCTGCACTCAATGCGAGGTTCCGCTATGTCGGGAGTGCTTGGAAGGTATAGATTCTACGAAACGAGCGTGGAAGGAAACGTCCCACGTGATGGTTCCGGTGATGCCCGCGCGATGCTTGGCGAACGATCTGATGTCGTTTTACGGTCCGAAAAGCATGTACGACGAGGGGATGACCGTCGTGGAGATGATTTGTTGCAGTCCGTGCATAACTGCCATGATCTGTTTCTCGTTGGAGGTGAAATACCAGAACTTATTTGATTCCGTAGCTGGGATGCAGGAGACGCGAGTCGCGGCTCGGGGGAATGCAACCTCGTTCGCCCTCCCATGGCAGGGCATCTTGTCAGAGCTTCGGAGAAGGGTCGCGTCAGGAGAGCAGACGGGTGGTGCGCCTGTCCCGCGCGTGGGCCACGATCTCCCCCATGTTGTTCAAATTCTGTTGAAGGTGAGTGACGCGACGTCAAAGGACAACTTGCCGACATTCATTCATCAAGCCACCGTGCGGCGGGACGTGGTGAAGCACCACATCAAGAATATGATCGCTAACGGGCATAGGGCGTATATGCACGTGGACGCTGCAGCAGTAGATGCTCGCGCCGAGCAACTTCCAGAGAATGGCGTCCCGCCCGAGCTAGTTCGGTTGCTTCCGTATGGCAATCATTCGGATAAGATCATGGTGCAAAAGAATGCGACGCCGTCGGATGCGAAGCAGGCGACGGTGCAAGACGCTTGCGACGACATGGATCGAATAATTCCGAACATGGTGGTCATGGAGAGGTCATCGTTCAACGAGGTAGATGAAAACGCTATGACGGAAGCAGCTTTGCAGCACATGGCGCGCGGCGTTCATAAAGGAGGCACGGACGGGCATGGTGGCGGTGGCGAAACTTCGCGTGCAGAAGAACGTGCGAGCGTTCAGTTCGCGCACGAAGCATGGCGAGATCATTTTGCCGCGATGGGCACCAATCTTTTGAACGACCAAGACAATGGCCGCGTACGATGCACATGCAAAGGAGTGTCGAAAATCGCGAGGCTCGGAGAAGCGTCGCAGCGGCACAACCTGGTGCTGATGGACGTGAACGGACGGGGGACGTGGATGGAAAAGATGCGGTTGCGCCTCGTGGTGTCTCCAGGCACGGCCATGATGAGTCAGTTCGTTACGTGGTTCTCCGGCGTCGCTTTTCCGTTCTGCTTCAAGTTTGGAGTAGGCATGTCTGATCTGCCAGAATGGTCCGAAGTGAGCCGACACCGCCGTGTCGGAGAGGCACCCCGCGTGGAACTTCCGCTGTGGACACGAATCTTGACACGCCGCGTGGAATCTCAGCTCAGGCGTGACTGGCGCTTCGGATTCACGATGTCGTCCTTGTTGTAACAAAGCACCTTAAACACGTCCCGAAGCATGCGACTGTTAGCAGATCATGAGCAGAGGGAGGACGAATCGGGTCGCGACTTTACGTATATGGAGGAGGCTGCCATAAGCATAGTAGAAGCATTGCGAGGCACGTGCCCAGATCCAGGCACTGGACAACGGTGCGCAGCGAATGGGGACGTGTCGAAGTTGAAATTCGTCACGTCATTATCGGAGACCGCGCAGAGAGTGGTGCGGCAAGCGCAGGCCATTAATAAGAAGATCGCAGGAACAAATGAGGTACGTACAATTATGCGGTTCGATACCCACGCTGGCCGGGTGGCTCAAGGCGCCCCTGTATTTTTAACGATATCCCCAGATGAAAGGCACAACCTCGTCATGGTACGGCTGAGTAGATCGCGCCGAAAGGACCCAGTCAACAGGCATCGGGCGCAGGAACAAGGCCCGTCGAATGGCGGATTGGTCGAGCCCGATTTCTCAAGCGCATGCGGCGTGCCAATCGAGGACGAGGCGGTGGAGGGTGACGCTGACGATGTGAACATGGCAATACCCATGGAGGTTTTATGCCAAAACGTTGCAGCAGCCAAGATGCGATTGGAGTGCTTGGCGCGGGATCCTCTGGCGGGTGTCGACGGCTTTCGCACAATCGTAGGGCTGGTGTTGGAGCACCTGTTCGGGATTTGGTGGTGTCCGCGGTGTCCCGACTGTGATTGCGCAGACCTGGCAGGTAGTAACGCGAAACTGGTAGGCGGGTGCGCGGGGCGAGCGGACGGCGTGCACGGCTCCATGGAAGTTCAGAAATCCGCGGGCAGTTTGCGCCTGCACGCTCAGTTGTTCGTCCAATGCTTCCATCAGCGCACGCCGCTGCACGAGATTACTCGCCGTCCCCCTGACGAGCTTCAGCGTTTGATATGCGGGCACGCAGCATTAAAAGGCTGGTGTCGCGACAAGTATACGCAGATTTGGCGGAGTGGCAGAGGCAGAAAGAGCACATCGAAAAAGATTGGCCTGCGTATAAGGGCACGGGGGACCTCACTCAGGCAGAACAGTATCTGAAGCAGAGCGATGCGCAGGTGCAGCGAACCCTAGAGGGGACCCAAGAGCTCAGCTCAGAGTCGGAGAGCGGGAGCGCTTCGAAATGGTGGTTGCGAAAGTATTTGAAATGCGTGCAGAGAGGTCAGGGATATCGTCAGAACCACGTGCACAAGTGGAGCCATCGGCACTCTAAATGTGCGCCCCTGTTACACCGCCAACGAGATGACGACCCATTGAAGTGCAAGAGCTTTTTCCCTCGGGCGACTTGGCTGGTGAAGAAGACCGCGCTTTTGTGTCCAGGCTTTCTGAAAAAAAAAAAGAAAAAAAAAAAAAAAAAAAAAAAAAAAAAAAAAAAAAAAAAAAAAAAAAAAAAAAAAAAAAAAAAAAAAAAAAAAAAAAAAAAAAAAAAAACGCTCCATGCCGTGTGGAGGGCGCAGGGATATGACTGGATGCCTACACGGGCCACAAAATGAAGAGAACCTGAACTGGGACGGCGCGGTGAAAGATATCGTGCTCGCGGCACAGCGCGCGCAGAACGCCCAAGCAGGATGTGCGTGCGACTATTGGGCGAAGCGTCTGGCGTCGTCATTCAACGAGGTGAAAGAGTGTAAGAAAGGGCACCATGCGTTGGCAGACAATGTGAAAGGGCGTAGCGCCTCCTACGTGGCGCACCGCCACATCACGCGGCTACTCTCGGATGTGTACGGGGAAGGGATCGCGCGGTCCGCGCAAGAGAGTGTGAACCTGCGCGCGTACTCGGATGTGCGAGACGTGACAGCTGCGGAGAGTATTAAGACGCCGAGAACAGCAATGGTCCCTGGGCTTGACGTGGTGAGGATGGTAGAAAAGGAGTGTGACGTGGCGTCGGAGCGATCGGACCCCGGCAGAGTTCATGTGGAACGCGATGGTAGGCGCGCAAAGAGGCCGCGCGCAGTCTCAAAGAATCCAGCATTCCTGTGCGGCATGAGACCGTTGGATGCCAAATGGGCCCCAGAACTACGGTGCCTTTCTGTGTGCGTTTTTTCCGATATTGGCGTATCGAAATGACAAAGTGGTCCGCGAAGATGAAGAAAAGGAAAGAGATTGCAGAGGAGGGCGGGGGAGACGCGGGGGGCGAGGAGGATGAATGTCAGTCTCACGCGATACTCACGGCGAGCGGCAAGACGAAGGTCTGGGAGGCACGGCAGATGGGAGTGGAAGAAGCACCGTTTTTGGCAGGGATCGATTATGTCATTCGCGGCGACGGCTGCGACGCATGGGTAGCGTTCCCCGACGTTGAAGGCATGGAAACGTCACGGCGGAAGTGGGTGTTAGTTCGGAACGAGAGCCCCCGGAACCCGAGCTTTCACGGTGCACCACAGCCGAAGCATCGGCAAGGGGAAGCAGATAGGAACGCGCTCATCTTGATGGCGTAGTTTTGATCATTCACTCTGCGAGACAGATTTGGACGGAGTATCGAGAGTGTCAGAGCGGTGCAATGGTGAGAAGACGCTGGCACAAGCCGCACGCGTGGTTGGATGGCGGCCTTCCTTGCGAGGAATCGAAGAGGTATGTGCAGAATTCCATGAGCGTCGTCGACGTGCGTCCCGAGGGGGATGACGCTGGAAGGAAGCACGACGATGACTTGCTCAGCGATGAAGACGTGGGCGTCGACGAGTTCGACGAAGATCTCCGGCGGCGCGTGCATGTTGGGGGCGCGCGCTTAGAGGACGATAAAAGGAAAACGACAGGCGCTGTTGCAGAGGCGCGTCGCCTGAGTGCCGAAGCCATGGCCTTATCGACGCGCGTGCGGGGCCGAGAGGCGGGCGGAGATGGAAGGAACCAAAGAGGAGCGTGGGCGAGAACAGACGGGCGCGTAGAGGTGCCAGAGGAAGAGTTGAAGCGACGGGAAGCAGAAGCTCGGGCCTCTCGGACAAAGATGAGAGGTGACGGGTTGGAGGTTTGCGAAATTGAGGAGGGCAAAGTGAGACAGGTTCCTGCAGGCGGCGCTGACGAGTTGCGGCGGTGGAAAGCAGGACTGCGCGGATCCAGCAGCGGACGCGTCGTAGATATGAGAAACAAAGAGAAGCCGTAGAGAAAGTCATAGGCAGGATGATCGCTGAGTGTCAGGAAGACGAGCGTACAATCGGCAGTTCGGAGCCGTTGCTGTGGATGCTGCACGGAGGCCCAGGCTCAGGGAAGAGCTTTGTGGTAGAGACCTCACGGAAACACGTCTTCGAGGAGTCATGGGCTGGGAACACGGTCTGGACTTCCAAGTGGTTGCGTTGCAAGCCACGAGCGCGTCCAGTCTGGATGGGCACACGTTGCGCGCCGCGTTTGGGGTGGCTCCGCACGGCGCCAGTACGGAATCCTGTAAGAAACGCGGAGAACCAGGTGCAAAGAAAGTAGAAGCAGCGAAGCGAATTCAGCAGTGGCGTTGGCTCATCATCGACGAAATCAGTAGGGTCAGTGCAAATTTTCTTGCAGAGCTGGATGCGCACTTGCGGTCCGTGATGTCGGTAGCGAAGCAAGGGAAGGTGGGTGCCGATAAGGTAGACCGTCCGTATGGAGGTGTCAATGTGTTATTCTGCGGAGATTTCTACCAGTTGGAACCTCCTGGCGGAACTCCATTGAATGCGATTTCGACGTCATGGGTACGGAAGGCGAGACAGTATGCGCCAGGCGCCGAAGAAGATCATGGTCAGTACATTTTCTGGGGCGAGGGGTCGGGGTCCGTGGCGGGGATGGCGGAACTGGTAGAGTGCAAGCGTTTGGAAGAGAAGGACGAGTGGTTCCTGGCAGTGCAAGATGAGTTCCGACGGAGAGCCCTGACCGAAAGGACGCACAAATTTCTGCATGGGGAACCTACAGATGTTCCAGGGTCTTGGTTGCATGACCAGCCAATGTGTGGTTCGCTATCCCGCATGCAGAGCGTGGCGTCTATCGCAAAGGGCAACGGGCTGGAGTGTGGACGGTGTGCAGAGGAAAGAAAGCGTCGATGTCCCGTAGCCACCAGTGCCGCAGACGAACGGTTCGCACTTCCATAATTCGTCGAAGCCACTGCCATATATCCGAATCAGGATGTGAAGTGCAAGGTAGCGCGGCAGCGGGCCGTCGACTGGGCTGCGTGCCAGAAGACACAGATTTCGTGGGCTTATGCGCGGGATAAGGCCACGCACGCTACGTACCAGGAAAGGCCGTGCACCTCAGCAGACAAAGTGCGGTGGCTCGGATACCACGACAAGGCCTGTGCAGACGTGCCAGGATGGTTACCGCTTGCCGGTCGCATGCCGGTTGTACCGACGGACCATTTGGACAGATCAGAGAAGCAATTGCTACGAGGGCGTCGCAAGAAGAAGACGTGCAGGACGTGTCGTCGAGAGTCCTGCGTAAGATGCCGAGGCAAATCGTGTTGGACTTTCGCACCGAGAAGTGGACGCTGAAAGGGGTGCCAGGACCCGGGCTGCATCCCATAGTCCCTCGTGCTCGGACGTGGCATCTGGGCTCGTCTCGAAAGAAGCCCGTGCTGGGAGTGCGACGGAGACAGTTTATAATTTCGCCTGGGCTGGCGTGCACGGCGCACGCCGCGCAAGGGCGAACACTCGACGCGGTTATAGCGGACTTGGGGGAAGGCAGAAACGTGAGCTGGATGTCGAGCTACGCGGCCATAACGCGCGTGAAGACTCGACAGGGTCTGCTCGTATATCGGCCATGTTCGAGACAGCCGCACACGCAGGGGGAATTGGAAGGCACGAGGTTGTTGTTGCAGAAGCTGCGGGGAGAAGCGCCGCCGCGGCCCGACATCGGGGAGAGGTTGATGCCGCGGAAAACATGCGGGAAGTGTCGGAAGGTGAAGGAGAAGGCTGAATTCAGCACGACTGAGTTCGGCGCGAAATCGGGGCCGAGCTTCTGCTGCGAGTGCACGAAGGTGTTGAAGGGAGCAGGGGAGAAGTGGTGCACGACTTGTGACCAATGGGCCGAGATGGTCTGCAGAGTGGCGGACGCCGAACCCGAAAGGATCAGAGGGTTCGTGCGGACAAGCAAATGCGACATGTGCGCAGGCCCAACATCTCGGAGAAAGTCGCGGAAAGAGTCTCACAAGTGGAAGGAGAATGCGCGTGGCAAATTCAAGATCCATTGCGCGGAATGCCGTGCATTCCTGAAGACGGAGGCAGAAATTTCGGCGAACCAGTGCGCGACGAAGGGCGCAGGGGAGAAGCTCTGCAAGAAGTGCGCGGGGAAGAGGAAGGGCGGATGGAACAAGTGGAGTCAGTCGCAGAAGGAAAAAGAGTGCACGAATGAAACGAACACTGCTCGACGCAGCGCACGCCAGCAACAGTCGCTGAGGTGTTCGGCGTGCCCAAGAGACGCCGACGGAAGAGGGCGGGCATTCACGGACGCCGCGCATCTGACAACAGCACACATCAAACGCTATTATGAAACGGGCGCAGCCCATAGGCCAGTGAAAAGCCGCGACTGCGACGCGCATCGCAAGCGATCGCGGGCGTTCAGGCGTTCCGCGTGCCCGAGAGAAGCAGATGGGAGAGGCCGAGAATTCGCGGACAGGGCGCATTTGACTGATAAGCAAGTGGAGCATTTCTTCGCGAAGGGTTCGGACAATCGCCCAGTCATGCGCCGCGCGTGCCAGGAAGAACGCAATCGGGCGCGAGCGCTGACGCGCTCCGCGCTCCCGAAAGAAGCAGATGGAAAAGAGCGAGAATTCACGGGCAGGGCGCATCTGGCTGATACGCAAGTGAAGCACTTCTTCGCGAAGGGCTCGGATCATCGCTCGGTGGTGTGCCGAGCGTGCCACGAGCAAAGGCAGACGGCGAAGAAGTTGGAATGCTCCGCGTGCCCCCTGAAGAAGGACGGATCAAAGCCTACGTTCACTGACGGCGGCCATTTGTCGATAGACCAGAGGAAGCATTATTTCCACAGGGGAAGTCTGGTGGCATGCGCCACGTGCTATAAGGCGGGACGGCCGCCGCGGAGAGACCCGCCGAAACGCCCGGCGGAGGGAAGTGGCGAGCACGGCGGGAAGCAACGCAAGTTGAGAGGAATCTAACCGCGAGTCGCGCGCGCGTCGTCTTCGGGGCTCTCTTGGGCCGTCCTCGGCCTCTCTTGACCCGTCTTGGTGCCCTCTTGGGCTGTCGTGGGGCCCTCGCGGAGGCTTCTCGGACCGTCTTGGCGCGGTCTTGGGGGGATCTAGGGCCGCCCAGGAGCGGGGGGCACTCCACTAGGCGCGCGTGCGACAAAATATACGGTTTACACAGGAACGGGCGGTTTTGCGCAGCTAGAGGCCCTCCAGGGGCGCATCGTGGATGCCTCTTTGGGCGTTTTGGGGGCCTGTTCAGCCGTTTGGAGGCCGTCGTCAGCGTTTTGGGTCGCTCTTGGACCGTCGAGGACCACGTGGAGCTCTCTTCGAGGCCACTCGGGGCGCTCCTGGAGCGCTCTCGGGGCCGTTTTCGGAGCCCTTTCGGGTCGTCTTGGGCGTCTGGGGGCCAGTCTTGGGGCTCTCGAGGGCTCTGTGGGAACCCTCTTGGAGGCGTCGTGGGCCGTCTGGGAGCGGGTTCGGGTAGATCTGGGGCCGTCCAGGAGCGGGGGGCACCCCGAAAAGCAGACGTGTGAAACACTATACGTTTTTCAAAGGAAACGAGCGATTCGTTGCGTCTAGAAGCCGTCTTTGGGCGCAGCGTGGATGCCACTTGGCGCGTCTTGGGGGCCTCTTCAGCCGTTTGGAGGCCGTCGTCAGCGTTTTGGGTCGCTCTTGGACCGTCGAGGACCATGTGGAGCTCTCTTCGAGGCCACTCGGAGCGCTCCTGCAGCGCTTTCGGGGCCGTTTTCGGAGCCCTTTTGGGCCGTCTTGGACGTCTGTTGGCCCGTCTTGAGCCCCTCGAGGGCTCGGTGGGAACCCTCTTGGAGGCGTCTTGGACCGTCTGGGAGCGGGTTTGGGTAGATCTGGGGCCGTCCAGGAGCGGGGGGCACCCCAAAAGGCGCACGTATGAAAAAATGTACGTCTTACGAAAAACAAAAAAAAGAAGGAACGATCTTTTGCGTCTAGAGGGGCTCTGGGGGGGAATATTGGATGACTCTGGGGGCGTCTGGGGAGGCCTCTTGAGCCGTCGGGAGGCCGTCGTCGATGGTTTGATCGCTCTTGGACCGTCTGGGACCATGTGGAGTTTTGTGGAGGCCTCTCGGAGCGCTCCTGGAGCGCTCTTGGGGCCGTTTTCGGAGCCCTCTGGGCCGTCTTGGGCGCCTGTTGGCCCATCTTGGGCCCTCTAGGGGTCTGTGGGGGACCCTCCGGGAGGCTTCTGGGGCCGTCTGGGAGCGGGTTTGGGGGCCTCGTGGGCCGTCGGGGAGCATCGGAAAGGTCCAAAGCGAAATTGATAAAAATGTGCATTTCACGAAGGGGATGGCCCAATTTTTGCGTCTAGGGACCCTCGTGGAACGCATCTCGGAGGCCGTCGGGGGGGCTCGTGGGGACCTCTTCTGCCGTCGAGGACGCCTCGTGGCCCGTCTTCGGGCCAACTTGGGCGTCCTGGAGCGCTCGTTGGGCGTCCCAAACCCATTGCGAGGCCACCAGACGAGTCCCTTCACGATTTCCCGAGGTTTTGCACGATTTTTCAGAGGTTTTGCCGGATTTTCGGGAGCGGGTGGCATCTCCGGGCCCGGCGGGGGATCTGGGGAGACCCCCCCCCCCTCCAAATCGACCGGACCGGGCTTCCGGGGGAGGGGTTTGGGGAGGGGGAACATCTCACACGCCGATGAACCCCAAGGGGTCGGCGGATATTGATACTGATGATGCTGTTGATATCTGAGCTGGTGATGGTCAGTGTGGCTCCTGTCCGCGCCCAGTCTGCATTGACGAGGATGAAACCTTTCTCCGTTATCTGATTCTGAATGAGTGCGGCAAACTCACTTCATGCCGAGGTGTGTTGGTGCGCGTAGAAGCGCTTGTCCGTCAGTCATCACTTTTCTGCAGCTACCATTCATTTTCAATGACTTCTTGCACTTACAGTCAACCCGCTCGGTAATGATGTACAACATTCCCAAGGGTACCCTTGCATCCTTCCCTCCTCGGCCCATCCGTGACCTCTTTCGTTGGCCGCGCCCCGGTGGAAAAGCTTCGAAATGGGCGTCCAAGGCCCTTGCACCTTTATCGCGCATCCTTATGATACGGGTCGGCTGTAGAGTTTCTCATTTCTGTTCTGAGGAATTGGGCCGGTCTGTCGGTCTGGCGGCTATGTAGCCACTGTCGCCGCCCCATCGCCGCCCCGTCGCCGCCCGTCATGTGCGCCTTTCTGCCGGTCTGGCGGCTATGTGGCCGCCGTCGCCGCCCCGTCGCCATCTTCGTCGCCGCCCGTCGTCTGGGCCTGCGTGGCGGTCTGGCGGCTATGTTGTCGCCGTCGCCGCAATGTCGCTGCCTCGTCGCCGCCACACAACTTACACCACATAGATTGCACACACACCATATATTGCACAACCTGTATTCTCCTTTTTTTGAGAAAATAAAAAGATTAGCCTTTTCTTTTTGCAATTTACATATGATTCTGACCCAATGTCCATCCTACCTGTGAATTCGTACTATCCCAGCCAGGCCAGCATCCCCCCCCCGCCATCCTTTGCAAAAACACATTATGCGGGCACATTTGTCTATCACAAGTCACAAGTTTTCAATAATCCCTTGCAGCGAATTGGACGAAGTGCACACGCGCGCGTCGTCGCGCGCGCATGCCGCAATCCCTCAACAATCTTCGGTTTCGAAATGATTTCAAAATCGAGTGTCCAACAACTATATCGAAGCACAGGGTTTCGCAACACCGATTTTCAAAGCACACGTGCGCGCGCGCTCTTCCGAATTCTTGAGAAAACCATAGGTTTATCAACATTTTCAGAGCATACTGTCAAACGGGTTTCGCCTGCGCGCGCATGTCGAAATCGTTCGAACGCCCTTGCGCGCGTGCCGTCGCGAGAATCCTTTGCAACAAATTGGCACTTGCGCGCATCGTCGCGCGCGCATGCCCGAATCCTTCAAAACCTTAGGTTTCGCAGCGATTTCAAAATCGAATGTCCAACAAACATATAAAAACACAAGGTTTCGCCACATCATTTGTCCACAAAACGTGCGTTCGCGCTCTTGCGAATTCTTCAGACAACCTTCGTTTTTTTCATGTTCATGGAATTTTGCCAAACGGCCTGCCGACATCATTCGCCCGCCCTTGCGCGCGTGCTGGGGGGCGGGGCGCGATCCGTTTCAAATAAGACCACGCGGGCCACTCTCGCGCGCTGGCCGCGCGCGCATGTCGAACTCTTTCCAAAACGTTGATCGCCGACGCGAGGGCGCCGTCATCGTCGTCGGCGTGCTCGGCATCCGCGCCGTCGCTGGCCGTGGTCGTCGCTGTCAGCATCGTCACAAACATCGCTACTATCATCAGACCTCGGTGTTTGGGGGGGGGCCAAAACGAAATCACATGTTGAAATCACATGTTGATTTTCGTAAGCATTCTGCGATGTGGAAGCCGTTTCTAGCCAGGTCCAGCATCAGCAAGTAGGCGTGCATGTTGCCGTTCAGGTCGGGCACGCAGGCGATGTCCATACCAAGGCATTGGTTGAACTTGGTCCACTTCGGTAAGCTTGCGATTGGATGCGCTGGCGGTCGCTGCTGAGAGTCGCACAGCTCGCACTTGAATAGCGTCGCCGCCGAAGCCGCCGCCGGTGATCCACCGCCTGCTTGAATATGTCGGGCCAGATCTTCCACTCGTAGTGCATGTGAAAACTGAACGTGTAACTTCTTGATCGCCGCCTTGAGTGCTGCTGGTACTTGCTGCCATTGTTGGTAGGTCTCCGCGTCTGAGCCCATGATGAGGCCTGAGCTTGACGTGAAGCCTGTAGCGGGGCATGCGTCAGTGGCGTTTGGAGCTCCCAGGATGATGTCGCCACCCAGAAGCTTCTCCAACTCGTGCTGCTGCTTCGTGCCCTCGAGGATCCTTTCTGCCATGTCCAGGGTCCAGACCGCAAAATCACGAGACTTGCCGCCTCGGCCTTGAATTTCACCATGTCCGTGATCTCTTGTACACCGAACCTCCAGTGCATATGCCAATGCCACTGCTGTCGTCACAAACCTCGTTGGCTTTTGAAGCACATTTCCACGATCATCTCGTAGATCGAAAGCACATTGACCGCACCGAACCCATATCAACTCCAGTGGGAGCTCGTCCTTGATGAGGTTCCACACTTGAGAGCACAGAGGTTTCTCCAGCAGAACACGTGGCCCATGTGCCAGTCGGTGCGTGACGATCTGTAGGGCAAATCGCACTTGTGCGAGTGCTTTCGCGCGGCGTCTGCGCCGCTCCTTCTCCGGGTAGAAGTTGTTAATGGACGAGAGGCCGTCGCGCGGGAAGGGCGCGATCGTGAGGTACGGGCCCTCCTCCTCGATCTCTCGCGTCGTAGCTGCTTGAACGCTTGGCAGTAGCAAGTCGTTGCCTGTGGTGCGTAAGTCCTTGCACTTGCCAGTCTTGCGCCCACAGCTGTCCGCGAGCTTCGTGACATTGCACTCTCCGCCGTGCATCTCCTTCACCACCGTCCCAGGAACAAACAGCCGATGTTGATCCTTGCGTAGTGCGCTCCAGGTCGCCCGCTGCTCTCGCGCATGATCTGCGATCCAGGCGTCCACCTACATATTCCGGGACTTGGTCATGATGCGGGTGTCGTCCACCGTGGTCGTGATCTTCTCGATGGTTGCCGTCGCGCACTGCGACTTATCCTCCTCCTCGGCCGTCCATACGTCCAGCGGCTTCGTGCTGATCGTCGGTGCCTCGATCTGCGGCGGCTCCTTCGGGAAATCGGTGATGTTGATCATCAGGTGGTTCTTCCGCGGGCGCGTGATCTTCCCGGGCTGGTCGGATATTTTCTTGAATATAACCTGGTTGCTCTTCACCTTGATGACTGCATCGAGGGCGTCCATCTGATCCAAACCCATGAGCATGGGAGCGTCCGAGTCTGGTAGCCTCTCGAAGTTGAGCGTGCAGTCTCGTCCCTGGATGCCGCTCGGCACTGCCTGTGTACTTTCGGTTTTGATGGGGCCGAAGCGTTGATGCCCTTGAAGATCGTCTGAGTGGGCGCCTGGATGCCAGCCAGATCGAACTTCTCAAGATGGCTGTCGATCGCTCGATCTCCGCCGCACGGTGCCAAGGTTGCCGTGTCTAAGACGATGTAGCCAGGAGGTACCACCTGATCTGCCGCCATCGTGTCGATCATCTCCTCGTTGAGCTGGTTGATCGGGTTGATGGCCTCGTCGGCGTGGTTCTGCGTCGGCTCGATCATGTAGACCTCGGCGGGTCTGCCGACTCCTGTCGCCAGCGTGGCTGCAGCCAGCCTGGCGCGCGCCAGAAAACCTCCAGCGCGTCCACCTTTGCCTCGTCCAGCTGCTGGCGCTCAAGCCTTGCCCCGGTGGCCTTCTTGGTTTTGCTGCACTCTGGGTCTCCAGCCTAGTGTCCTCCTTCGCCGCGCGCTCCACACTTGCTTACCTTCTGGAAAGCCCCCGGCTTATCCTGGAGCTCCTTCGAGCCGAAGCTGATCTTCCCGTCGAAGTCGATGTAGGTTTTGCCCAGCCGAAACCCGCGATTCGTTTCGCCGTCCTTCGTGAATTGGCGTTGCCGGGGGCAGTTGGAGCCCGTAGAGCTCGCGCTGCCCTTTCCACGTCCACGTCCTTTTGCCGCGATAGCTCCACCAAGCCTTTGAGCCTCCGTCGCGAACGCCTGCACCTCTTCCTCGCTGAGGTCGTTGACGCCCACGATGGCCATGGCCCGCTCGAGCTCCTCCACTTCGGCGGACAAAACTTCCATCTCCTCTCCCTCCTCGTCTCCACCACTATCTTCTTCTCCCTCAGGGTCGCCCACGTCACCTTCGTCGTCGTCGGGGTCCGCGGGGAAGGCTGAGTTCCACCTGAACTTGCGCCCTCCATCTCGTCGTCCACCGTGTTGTCGCTGCTGCGATCCACGAGCATCGATGCCGTCGAGGTGAATCTCGAGCACCTCTCACATCGCGTCCCAATCGCACGGCCGGCACAAGGCTTAAGAACTTCGGTGGCTCGGGGAGGGTGCCCTTATGTTCTTCGTTTTTGTTCCATGTTCTTATGCACCCTGGGGGAGGGTATCCTCGATGTTCTTCAGTTTGGCGCCATTATTCCTTCGTTCTGACAAAGCTGGGGTTCGGGGCTCACGATTCGGCTACGAGCGTCCGCGGCGGGGGCGGGACCCTCCATGTTCTTCGGTCCCGAAGTCACGGTGCGGCCTTCAGCAACCGCGTGCCCCTTCATGATGGTGTTGCGATTGCAATCACCCTCGCATGTTCTTAGGGGACTGTTTGGCGTTGGTGGGCTTCGGGCTGCGGGGCTTAGGGCGTGCGGATGCAGGCTTGATTGAGGCTACGTACGCACGTAGGCCGCAGGGCTCGCGCGTCCGCGGCACGGGCAGGACCCTCCATGTTCTTCGGTTTCGATGTCAAGGTGCGGCCTCCAGCAACCGCGTGCCCCTTGATGATGGCGGCGTGGGTGCAATCACCCTCGCATGTTCTTAGGGGGGAACTTGGCGCTGGTGGGCTTCAGGTTTCGGAGAGTAGGGTGCGCGGCTGCAGGCATGAGGCTAGGGCGGGCGGGCGAAGCCACGCGCAGCTTCCTGGGCTGCGGCAGGGCTGAGAGGTTGGATGTGCGGATGACGTTCAGGACGTAGCGCTGATGTCGGTCCTATGCTAAGGCCCATGGGGTAGGCCGCAGGTCTCGCGCATCCGCGGCGCGGGCAGGACCCTCCATGCTCTTCGGTCTCGATGTCAAGGTGCGGCCATCCGCAACCGCGTCCCCCTGGATGATGGTGGCGCGAAAGGAATCGCCCTCGCACGTTCCTAGGAGAGAGTTTGGGTAGGCCCACGGCGGCAAGTCCGCTCGCAGACGCGGACGTTCACCGTTGTGGGCGGGCACAAATCGGCCACGGTTGCGCGTGGGTCGCGCGCGCGGCAGTGCGACGCGACCGCGGCCTCGCTGCGCAGGCGCGGGCCATCGCGCCGTCCCGCGCCAGGGTTGCGCGTCGCGGGGGGGGGGGCGCTGCCCCGCGGCGCGTGCGCTTCGCAGGTGATTTGCTAGCGCCGGGGTTGCGTCGCCGCGGGGGGGGGTCGCTGCCCCCGCGGCGCGTGCGCTTCGCAGGCGATTTGCATTTGGAGGAGGCGCCGCGCGCGCGCCCGCGCGCGCGCGCGGCGGGTGCCTCCCTGGCGCGCGTTCTTTCTC
>CAUYUJ010008220.1:40000-41612 GCA_963575745.1 Prorocentrum cordatum | reverse complement strand
GTCGTAGTCGTAGGTCGTAGTCGTAGGTCGTAGTCGTAGGTCGTAGTCGTAGGTCGTAGTCGTAGGTCGTAGTCGTAGTCGTAGTCGTAGTCGTAGTCGTAGTCGTAGTCGTAGTCGTAGTCGTAGTCGTAGTCGTAGTCGTAGTCGTAGTCGTCGTAGTAGTCGTCGTGTTAATGGTGGTGGTGGTGGTGGTGGTATTGATGGTGGTGGTGGTAGTAGTAGGAGGAGGAGGAGCAGGAGGAGGAGGAGGTGGAGGAGGAGCAGGAGGAGGAGGTGGAGGAGGAGGAGGAGGTGGAAGAGGAGGACGACGAGGAGGTGGAGGAGGAGGAGGAGGAGGAGTAGGAGGAGGGGGAGGAGGCGATTTCGGATCCGTTTCCGATCCGATCCGGTCTCGTGACCCGCAGCCCGAGCGTGGTGAAGGAGGAGAATGAGGACCAGTGTAAACCCAAGTCTCATCAACGATGTTGGAATAAAGCCTCCCTCCAAGCTCTCTCTGCATAGGCCCCTGTAAGCTTTCATTTCTACTAAGGGAAGTGCCTCGTTTGGAGACAACCGTTTGAAGATCCTGAAGCGTTGCGTCTTGACGGCCGTAAATCGTGCCAGAAAGCCGTTCCTGGGACTTCAACACTGTGAAGCAACTTAATTGTTGTGCCCTGACAATCTTGATACATTCCGGAACACCATGGGGTTTGAGGAACTCTTGAACGTTGAAGACGAACATGCGCGGCGCTAGGGCGAGGGCCACATTTCGAAAAAGAACCGCCCTCAATCCGTGAAGCTCGTGAAATTTGTTAAGGCGAGTGTGCGCAGCGCTGAGGCGAGAACCACATTTTCAAAACGGCCCGCCCTCAATCCACGAAGCTCTTGCACATGTTTAAAAGCAAGTGCGGGCGGCGCTAAGGCGAGAGCCACATGTTGAAAACGTCCCGCCCACCATTCGTGAGGCTCTTGCAACTTCTAGACGCTTCGCGTAACCCCACCAGCCCATGCAGAAACGATGCCCAGAGGAATTGCCTCGATCAGGGAAGCGGGCAGCACACAGGGGAAGGGTCCCCCAGTGGAGGCCTCTTGGAGCGTCTTGGGTGCCTCGGAGAGCTTCTTGGGGCCTCTTGGAGGCCTCTTGGGCGCCTGTTGGGGCCTCCTGGGCGCCTCTTGGGGCCCTCTTGAAGCGCTCTTGGGAGCCTTGGAGCGCTCTTGGGGCGCTCTTGGGGCGCTCTTAGGCGCTCTTGGTGCCGTCTTGGGGCTCTCTGGAGCCTTTCTTGGAGCCCTCTTGGGCCATCTTGGAACCATTTTGAGGCCTCGGATGGCCATCGGAAGCGAAAAGGCGAGAAAGCCAAACACATAGAATTTCCTCAGGTTTGGGCCTCTTCGGGGCCTCCTGGGGGAGCTCTTTGGCCACTGGGAGCCGTCTTGGAGCGGTCTTTGGGCATCTTGGAGCATCGTGGGAGCCATTCTGAGACATCTTGGGATATCTTGAGCCATCTTGGGGGTCATCTTGGGCTCTCCCAGGCGCTCCTGGAGTCATGTTAATCAGTGCCCCCCCCCAAGAGGCCAGCGAGTGGCCTAAAACCGTAGTGGAACCAGTGATTTTGCATTCTCGCCGAGGCCTCTT
>CAUYUJ010008220.1:0-35000 GCA_963575745.1 Prorocentrum cordatum | reverse complement strand
CATGCATCCCAGCGCAGCCGGTCCGATTCGACGTCGACTCCGTGCCGATGCAGCCCCGTCCGACACACCCTCCGCTCCGCTCCGCCTTCCCGATTCGACGCGCACTGCTGCCGCCCAGGGGATCGCCCTTTTGGCCTAAGGGGAGGGTGGCGGCGTGCAAACCACCAAGGAAAGCCAGCGACACTGTACGCCGCCGCCCCCACAGAAGCCTCGTTGGTCGGTGTTTGCGTGCAGATTTTCGCGGCGTGCGAGAGTGGCGGCGCTGCCTGGCGATTCGCGCCCTCCCTGGGCCTCCCGAGGGCTTCTTCGTCGCCACGGGCGGGTCCGCCTCGCACAACGGGCGAGTCGAGGCGGCGGCTGCGCTGCCTGGCGTGTCCCGTCCTTCCCTGGGCCTCCCGGAGGCTTCTCGCCGCCGCGGCCGGGTCCGCCTGGCAAGCCGGGCCACGATGGACCCCGTGAGGGGTTGGGGCTTGGCGGGAGCCCAGAGATCCGACGTCCTGACTTGTTCCACGGGTGATCCTCCTCCTCCTCCTCCTCCTCCTCCTCCTCCTCCTCCTCCTCCACTCGTCCTCCCCCTCATCCTCTTCCCTCTCTTCCTCCTACCCCTCACTCCTTCCTTCATCTCTCCTCCTCCTCCTCCTCCTCCATCCCCCTGCCTCCCCTCCTCCTCCCTCCTGTACTACTCCTCCTCCGCCCTCTCCGCACTCAGCCTACGCATCCGCCACTCTCCCTCTCCTCCCTTCCCGCCTCCCTCCTCCCCCCTCCTCCTCCTCCTTCATTCTCCTCCTCCTCCTCATCTCCTTTCCTCCTCCTCTTCCCACTCCTCCCCTCGTCCTCCTCCTCCTCCTCCTCCCCTTCCTTCATTTCCTCCTACTCCTCCTCCTCCTCCTCCTCCTACTCCCATCCTCCTCCCCTCATCATCTCATCATACTCTTCCTCCTCCCTCCCCTCCTCCTCCTCCTCCTCCTCCTCCTCCTCCTCCTCCTCCTGCTCCTCCTCCTCCTCCTCCTCCGACCCATTCTCCCCGGGGCCGTCCTCTCGTCCCGAGCAGTGTTGTGGCGGTGCCGTGGCCAGGAAGCGGCCCCCGGACAGCGAAGACGGCGAGACGCCCCTGTATGGATCCCCAGGCGGGCTTTGCCTGAGGGCTTCTGAGCTGCACACGAGTGAGGCCGGTGGGTGCGGGTCCCTCGTCGGAGGCGTTACCCGGGTCGCTCGGGGTTGCTCGGGGCCGAAGCCGAGGGACCCTTTGGGCCAGGATCACTTTGGCATCCCCGAGCCCCGACTCTCGGCCCAGCCCGCCTCCGAGCGAGCGCCCCCCGCTGCTGCTCGCCAGTGCCGCCGGCCACGTCGACGTCGTCCGGGTGCTCTGCCAGAGGAAGAAAAAGCCGGATGAGCTTGCGGTGGGGGCGTTCGTTCAGGAACGTGCCCAGGAGGCTTCGGACCTTGGAGGACGCTGGTGATATCCGTGGCCAATCCGCAATTCGAGTCCCACTGGCTTCCAGACCTTGGGTTCCTCATCGAAGGATTCCTTATCCAATGCCCTCACCGTACACTTTCGGAGCTCTGCGCGGATTTCTTGGAGCTGCGCTGGGCCCCCCTTCCCTGGCGCGCGGAACGCGCCAGGGGCGGCGCCCGAGGCGCTGCCAGCGGGGCCAAGCGCCGAGCAAGAACTCGCCGTTCGATCATCCTCAGGACGTGTGTTAGCACAATGTGTGTTTACCCCGTTCGGCCTGTGTGTGGGCCATCGTTATACCATCTGCGTTGCATCCAGCTGGCGGCGGAGAATCCAGCCACCGTGCCTGTGCAACAGCGAAGCAGGAAGGAGGCTGAGTGTAGGAATAGCCCAATTCCGACAAGTAGTTTGCAGTGGGGGGGTTCGTGATCCTGACCTCGTCTCTGTCCGCGCGGTTCGGAGGAGGAGGAGGAGGAGGAGGAGGAGGCGGAGGAAGCGGAGAGGATGATGATGATGATGGTGATGATGATGATGATGCTGCTGCTGCGGCTGCTGCTGCTGATGATGATGATGATCATGATGATGATCCTGCTGATGATGATGCTGATGATGATGCTGCTGCTGATGATGATGATCATGATGATGATGCTGATGATGCTGATGATGCTGCTGTTGATGATGATGCTGATGATGCTGCTGTTGATGATGATGATGATAATGATGATGATGCTGCTGATGATGATGACGATGATGATGATTATGATGATGATGCTGATGATGATGATGAGGAGGAGGAAGATGATGATGATGATGATGATGATGATGATGATGATGATGATGATGATGATGATGATGATGATGATGATGGTGGTGATGATGATGATGATGACGATGATGATGACGACGACGATGATGATGATGATGATGATGATGATGATGATGATGATGAGAGGATGCTGATGATGATGATGATGATGATGATGCTGATGATGATGAGAGGATGAGGATGAGGATGAGGATGAGGAGAGATGAGGATGAGGAGGAGGATGAGGATGAGGGGAGGCGGAGGAGGAGGAGGAGGAGGAGGAGGAGGAAGGCGAAGAGGAGGAGGAGGAGGAGGAGGAGGAGGAGGACGGAGGAGGAGTAGGAGGAGGAGGGGGAGGCGGAGGCGGAGGCGGAGGAGAAGGAGGAGGTGGAGGAGGAGGAGGAGGAGGAAGAGGAGGAGGAGGAGGAGGAGGCGGAGGCGGAGGAGGCGGAGAGGATGAGGAGGATGAGGAGGATTAGGAGGATGAGGAGGAGGAGTCGGATGAGAAGGAGTCGGATGAGGAGGAGGAGGAGGAGGAGAAGGAAGAGGAGGACGAGGGGGAGGAAATGGAGGACATGTGGATTAGGAGGAGAATGCTTCTTGGGTTCTTCTTGGGGCTTCGGGGTCTTCTGGGAGCTCTCTGAAAGCTTCTTATGGGCCTCTTGGGCCTCATGGGGCCTCTTGGGGGCCCGATGGGGCCTCGTGGGTTGGCCCGCTTGACGCTTATTAAGGACGCCTTGGGGCCCTCTCTAGGCCGTGTTGGTGCCCTCGTGGAGCGGTTCACGGCCGTCTCGGGGCCCTCTTGGGATCCCCTTGAGCGATCTTTGGTTCCTCTTGGGCCGACTTCGGGCCCTCTTGGGGGCCTCTGGGGGTGTCTGGATGCTATCTTGGAGGCCTCCTGGAGGCTTCTTGGGCCGTCTTGGGCGGTCGGAAATCCGAACAGGTGAGAACCTCACAATCTTTCAAACACCAAGGAACATCAATGGTTTTGGCCTCCTCGGGCTCTCCAGGGGGGCCTCTTGTAGACCTCTTGGGCCGTCTTGTGGGCCTCTTTGATCTGTCTTGAGGCTGTCTTGGGAGCCTCTTCCCAAGACGGCCCTCCAAGAGGTCCTCCCAGAGAGCCCGAGGATGCCAAAACCATTTGTTTCCCAACGGCTTTCCCCTGATAGCGTCTTGCTAGAGAGCTCTAACAGGGGTCAAACATTCCTCTCACCAGAAACTCCACGTGGGACCGTGGGGGAGGCGTCTCGCCAGCCAGACGGCGCGGCCCAGAACGGTCCGGCAGCGTTCATTTTAGTGTTCGGGCTCCATTTTGGCCAGAGATGCGACGAAAGATGGTGCTCTTGTGGCACAGGATCTGCTTGGAATCTGCTGGAAGCACTCATCATGGTGTTCTGGCTAATGCGACTCACTGTGGTGTTCTGGCGGCACGGAATTTGCTTGGAATTTGCCGGAAGCGCTCATTGTAGTTTTTTTTGGTCAGTTGTGTCCAGAAGTGCAACTCACGATGGTGTCCTGGCCGCGCGGAATCTGCCCACAATTTGCCGGCAGTTCTCATTAATGTGTTCGGGTTCGATTTGGTCCAGAAGTGCGATTCACTATTATGTTCTGGCTCGATTTGGTCAAGAAATGGGGCTCGCAATGGTGTTCTGGCTCGATTTCAGCCCTCGCAGATTTAGAAACGAGACTTCCTACGGTATTCTGGCCCGGGGGACGGAGGGACGGCGTTTCACCGGTCCAGCGGCTGAGTCCACGCTGCCAGGGGCGCTGCCAGGGCAGGCTGAAACCACGTGTTTTCAAGTGTCCAGGCTACCCAAGGAGAATATCTAACATGGTGGTCCCGCGCTGGGGCCACGCGTTTTTACGCGTCCAGGTCACCAAAGGGGGTATCCAACATGGTTGTCTAGAGCAGGAACATGTGTTTTCACGTGTCCAGGCCACCGAGAGGGTACCCGATGTGCTTATGTATGTTTCTAAATGTTGCCCCTCTCCAGAGGGGGGGCGGGGGGAGGCGTCCCCCAGTGTCCGCAATGGCTAACGGGCCCCGCAACCTGCAGAGGCTCTGTGCTCTTATATTTGCCCTTCTCCTGTGGGTCAAGTGCTGTGTCTTTTACGTATGTGTTTTTCGATTGCCCGTCTTTTGTGGCTCGGATCCAGTGTGCTCTACGTGTGTGTCTACATATTGCCCTCTCTCGTGGCTCGAATCCGATGTGTTTTGCGTATGTGCTTATCGATTGCCCTTGTCCAGTGGGTCGAATTTTATGTGTTTTACGTGTGTGCCTACATATTGCCGCTTTCTGTGGTTCGAACCCCGCTTGTATTACGTATCTTCCTAAGTTTCGCCCCCTTCTGTTTGGCTCGAATCCAATGTGTTTGTCGTGTGTGCCCACTGGCCCTCGCCTGGAGTATCCTGCTAACCATTCCAGCCGTCCTAGGTCCAGAGCGTTTGGCAAGGCCATCCGTTTCTCACCACTCCAGCTGTCAGGAGAGGGGTCGCTCGGTGTTTAATGCTGTCACCCTGATCAGCAAGTTCAACCCCGTAGCCGTATCGATAATCTGATGAGGTCGTTCATACAAGCCGACGTTTCAGGCGTCCATCCGCGTCCACATCTTAGGTGCTGTTGGGGTGATTGGCTGGGGAAAATGAGAGGCTGTTGAGGTTCTGGTATGTTTGAGATTCCGACTACCCAAGGCAGCCCAAAAGGCCTGTTTGGGCCGTCGTGTTGCTCTCTTGGAGCGCTTCAAGGCCGTCGTGGGGCCCTCTTTGGGAGCCCCTTGGGCGATCAGTGGGCTTTCGTGGGCCAAAGTGTGGTCCTCCTGGGGGTCTTCTTGGGCTGTCTTGGAGTTATCTTAGAGGCCTCTGGAAAGCCTCTTGGGCCGTGTTGGTGGGTCGGAAAAAAGGCCATAATCCATCCAAACCTGTGGAACATCAAAGGTTTTGGCCCCCCCTCCCGGACTCTCCAGGAAGGCGTTTTGGAGCTCACCCAGGCCGCCTTGGGGGCCTTCTGGGCCTTGTCGACGCCATCCTGGGCTATCTTGAGCTGTCTCGGGGTTCTCTTGAGAGGCTCTTGGGCTTTCTTGGGCCATCTAGAAGCGTTTTGTTGTCGTATTTGCTGTCGTGCCAAGGGTTTCGGAGGCCATCTTAGCCGTCAGGGGGCCGAAACAAACCGCCAGAAAACAATCTTTGAAGGGACAGTTTTTAGGGGGGCGTGCGAGGAAGGGGGTCCCTGAACCCTCTACAGAACCTCCCACCAGACAACACAACGCATTCTGACACTCCCGCTCCGTGCAGGCACGGTGGCGCATTGAAGGGCTTCGGTGGATCGGCATACCTTTTAGGGGCAACGTGAGGGGGGGATAGGCCCAGGGGGGACGCTTCGATCCATAATCACTCATTCAACGCCGATCAGGGAACGATAGCCCCAGTCCGACCAGGAGCGTGCGGATTTGATTTCTGGGGACTTATCACCGACTTAATGGTGATGTATCTTGCTGATTCCAGGCCGATGTCCCCCCCCGAGCTGATCCCCCTTGGCCTTACCCTTCAACGTTGGCGTTGACGCATATTCCGTCATATTCGACGTTGCGAAAAATACAAACATCGCAGCGAATCACCGTTTGAGCCCTGGACCTTTTTTGTGCGCGTCATTTTCGAGTCGGATCGATCTGTGACGGTCCCGGGGTTCGAATTCGAATCTTCGCGCAAACGCCAGTTGTGAAACAAATGCAGCGCGCCAGGTCCTCAGTGTTCTGAGGATCGCTGGGCCATGCTGGTCTTTCCTTGCTCCACCTGCGGCGCTGGCGCGTGCCACGGCGAAGGCGCCGCAGAATGCCACGCCGAGGCGCTGCGGGCCGCCCGCGAGGCGGGGCGCGCCGAGGTGGCCGCCCTGCTCGGGCAATGCGCCGCGGGGCGGGGCCTGGCCGGGCCGGGCGGCGCGGCGGCGCCGCGCCCGGTGTGCGTCGGTGGTCGGGGGATGGGGCACAGTTGCGGGGCCCAGACACATGCACCACCACCACCACCGACTCCTGAACCCCCTCCCTCTTCCAGGAGGAAGGAGAGGAAGAAGAGGCTGGAGGGGGGGGAGGGGCTGCAGGTAACGGGGTGGATGCAGACGGGGGCAGGCCAGAGCGCCGGATCTTGCAGGATTCTGCAGCGCCACGGGTGCACTGACCCAGGATTGCGCGCAGGATCCTGCAGGATCCTGCAAAACCCGTTTGGCCCGGGTTTTCAACGATGGGGGGGGCGGCGGGTTTTCGGCCGTCTTCGGCCTCCCGTTTGCGTTTGCGTCGTCGTCGTCCTTCGTTGTCATCCCCCCCCTCGTCGCCCAGGTCGGCATCGGCAACGCATCAATTGTGGGGCAGTTGCAGGCCTACGAAGCTGCACTCTCACCGAGCTGTGCACACCACGTCTTCAGCCTCCGGGGCTGGCCCGACTTCAAGACTGTCCCCAACAAATATTCGGGGCGCAAAACGGGCCCGGCCGTCTTCGGCCTCCGGGCGCTGGCCCGACTTCAAGACGGTCCCCAAAATTTATATTCGGGGCGCAGACACGGGCCCGGCCGTCTTCGGCCTCCGGGCGCTGGCCCGACTTCAAGACGGTCCCCCAAAAATACTCGGGACGCAAACACGGGCCCCAGGGAGTTGGTCCAGACCTCCCGGGGCTCCCCTTTTCTGCGTCGCGGCGCGGCAGTGGCAGTCCGCTCGCGCGCTTTCCAGTTGCTGGGGGCGCACGGCAGGCGAAGTGGCCGGCCGAAGGAGCGGGCCATGGCAGGGAGGGGCGGTCGGCGTCGCCCTAAGCATACCCCAGATTTCGTAATAAAGGGAGGGGGGTCTCATTTCGGGGGGGTGGTCTCTTCCAGGCTATCTTGGAGGGCCTGGGGGGTTCTGGGGACGACGTTTTGGAGGGTTCTCCCACGAGGGGGGGGGGTCTGAAATGGCTTGTCTTGGAGGGTCCAGACCCCCTCCCATTTATTACGAGATCTGGAGTATTTATACTACATGTGCATTGCCCCCCAGGGGCGATGTGCGCACCGAGAAATCTTATGGTATGGCGTCGTGGCGGGCGCTTTCTGGCCACGCCGCTCGGGAAACGATATACTAAAAGATGGGTATACCATATGTTCGAGTCGGACGCGCGCCTCCGAGGAGGACATCTAGTAGTAGTATGTCTCTGTGCTTCCCGAGCGGCCGCAGAGGACAGGAGGGGGGAGGGGGCACCCACCGCGCGGAGGCCTTCGGGATAAGCACGCCGGCCAGCCACCGCGGGACGACATCGACGACGACCACACCCAGGGACTGAGCCAGGGTAAGGCCTCCTCGGCCACGTGCAGCGAGGGTAGGGTTAAGTCGGGCCTGTCCCTCGACAGGAGGAATATTCAAAAATAGTAAAGAATGGACGGGGGGCGTTTTTTTCACTATTCTTGGACATTTTTGGGGTATTTTGAATTTTTCGTCCAATATCCGCCTGTGAGGGCCATGCCCGACCTAAGGGTAGGGGGAGTGGGCGGGGCTTCTTAGAAGCGCTTTTGCTTCTCAGAGGGCGCGGGCCTTGTCTTTTTAGTTGCACGTATGGCCGGCGCCTTCTGGTGGGCAGCCTCCTTCCCCTCCCCCTTGGCCCCCCCTTGGCGCGTCGCCAATCCTCCGGGGCCCACTCGTCGAACCAAGTCGAGCGTCCGGAGGTCTGGGCCGGGCGTTGCGTGCCCCGGGCGTGCTCCCCGGGGAGGCCCTTCGGGCCTCCTCCTCCTCCTCCTCCTTCTCCTCCTCCTCCTCCTCCCTCCTCCTCCCTCCTCCTCCTCCTCCTCCTCCTCCTCCGATCCTCCTCCGATCCTCCTCCGATCCTCCTCCTCCTCCTCCTCCCCTTCCTCCTCCTCCTCCTCCACTCCTCCTCCTCCCCTCCTCCTCCTCACTCCTCCTCCTCCTCCTCCCCTGCCCTCCTCCTCCCTCCTCCCCCTCCTCCTCCTCCTCCTTCTTCTCCTCCTTCTCCTCCTTCTCCTCCTCCTCCCTCCTCTGCCGCTTTCTCCCCTGGCTCCCCGGGCCTCCCTGGGGGGGCGGCCCGGCCCGAGCTCCGAGGCGGCTCCGGCCGTGGCGGCGGGGGCTTCCCGGGAGGCCCCAGAGGGCGGAGGCGAGGCAAGGTCGTCGGGGGCGGCCGGGAGGGTCGGGAGGGAAAGAAACACACAGACACAAGTAATCGTCGATTCCCAGAAAAATATGGGAAAATATGGGGAAGTGGGGGGGAAGACAGAAACCCAGAACATATGGAAAATATGGGGAATCATTTTATTAGTGTGTATTTATTTGTGTGTCCTGGGGCCCCTTCAGAGGGGGGTGGTGACTTTAGGGGGGGGGATGTCATGGCGTGGGCCACGATATCTTCTCGGATTTCGTGGCGCCTCGTCTTACTTCAGTGCGTTCCTGGCCCCCCTTGGGCCGCGCAGGTGCCAGCCGCCACGATTTGCGACCCCCGTCTTGGACGCCCCCCTCTTGGCCGCCCCCGAGATCGTCCTGAAGAAGTCAGGAGGGGAGGTTTGGTCGTCTGCGGCTGGGCCCCTGCTGGGTCCCGGGACCGTGGGAACACGACTCGGGACGAGGAGTCAGCCCTGGGGAAAGAGGCGTCCCCGGGACCGGGGGCCCCGTGCTGAAAAAATCAGGACATCGCATGTCTGGGCTCTCTGGTTCAGCTCCATGTTTGATACCAGCTTTCACCGAAGGGCAACCGAACTGTATCGACATGAACTGTTCGAGCTCCTGCGGATTTCTTGTATCTGCGCTGGGCCTCCTCGGCGGTACCTCCGGCGCCGCACTTGGCGCGCTCCGCGAGCCAGGAGGGGTGTTCAGCGCCGATCAAAGAATACTGCGCGGACCTCCAAAAGTGTATGTTTGGGTAATAAAAGGGGGGGCGATCACTGGGGGAGTGTGAAGCGAGGTGCGCCTTTCGTGCACCTCAGAGGCCCCATAGAGGCCTTCTGGGGCCCAGAGCAAGGAACTGGAAGGCGCATGTTTCTTCGTCACTCTTGTGCATCGTTCCCCAATCAAGCAACGCCCAAGAGGAGCAAACGATATTGAGATCGTTACCCTTGCTTCCTTTGCGCCTTTCCTCCGATCTGGGCGTGGCATTCTTTTCACAACTGGTACTTTCGCTGGGTTTCGGGCCAGGACCATAACGGATCGATCGGGCTCGAAATATGCCTCAGATAGATGGGGCTAGGGGCTCTGATCATGATTTTTCGCGATGCTGCATTTCCGCGACGTCGGATCTCAGGGAAGGTGCCGATGCCGCTACTCCAGATTTCGTAATAAAAGGGAGGGGGTCTCAACCCTCCCAGACGAGAAGTTTTAGACCCCTCCCGTGGGAGAACCCTCCAGAACATCGTCCCCAGACCCCCCCAGGCCCTCCAAGATAGCCTGGAAGAGACCCCCCCCGGAATGAGACCCCCCTCACTTTATTACGAAATCTGGAGTACCCATAAAGGGAGGGGGTCACATTTCGGGGGGGGTCTCTTCCAGGCTATCTTGGAGGGCCTGGGGGGTCTGGGGACGATGTTTTGGAGGGTTCTCCCACGGGGGGGGGGGGTCTGAAATGGCTTGTCTTGGAGGGTCCAGACCCCCTCCTTTTTATTACGACATCTTGGAGGGTCCAGACCCCCTCCCCTTTTATTACGAAATATGGAGTACCTTTGCCTCGTTTTCGCCTTCTGGGGCCTCTTCGGAGGCCCTCGCCGCCACGGCCGCGTTCGCCTTGCAGTTCCGGCCAGGTCGTGCCCTCGCAGTTGCCTGAGCAACAGGAGGAGGAGGAGGAGGAGGAGGAGGAGGAGGAGGGAGGAGGAGGAGGAGGAGGGAGGAGGGGGAGGGGGAGGGGAGGGGGAGGAGGAGGAGGAGGAGGAGGAGGAGGAGGAGGAGGAGGAGGAGGAGGAGGAGGAGGAGGAGGAGGAGGAGGAGGAGGAGGAGGAGGAGGAGGAAGGAGGAGGAGGAGGAGGGGGAGGACGAGTGGGAGGAGGAGGAGGAGGAGGGGGAGGAGGAGGAGGAGGAGGATCGGAGGAGGATTGGAGGAGGATCGGAGGAGGATCGGAGGAGGATCGGAGGAGGAGGAGGAGGAGGAGGAGGAGGAGGAGGACTGGGCACCAGGAGCAGCATCGGTATCTCTTGGCTTCCCTCTAGGTGGGCCCGCCGAGGCGCTGCCGGGGGCGCCCGGGGGCCCGGTCGAGGGAGGGGCGGCACAGGCAGGAGCTGCTTCGGAGGTCGACGGCCAGGAAGAAGAATCCGGCTCTGCCCCGCCCTACTCCAGATCTCGTAATAAAAGGGAGGGGGTCTGGACCCTCCAAGACAGGCCATTTCAGACCCCCCCCCCGTGGGAGAACCCTCCAAAACATCGTCTCCAGACCCCCCCAGGCCCTCCAAGATAGCCTGGAAGAGACCCCCCCCGAAATGAGACCCCCCTCCCTTTTATTACGAAATCTGGAGTACCCATCAAAGAACGATGGCAGGCTGCCGAGCATTCGCGCGAGGGAGGCCCCGCCTCTACCCCCTGGTCGCTGCTGCTGCTGCTGCTGCTGCTGCTGCTGCTGCCTTCATTGTGCTACACTGCTGGCGGGCTGCCCTCGGAAGCCAGCACCGACGCAAAGAGAGACGAGTACGTGATCTTCCGTGGGTTTCGAGAGTCCGCACGTCGCCGGCGTTCGTAGGGCGAGGCAGGCCTCGCGGACTTCGGGGCATGTATTCTCATGTAAATGCCCGGGCGCGCGCGCCTTGTGTCAAGCCATGGCAACGATGGGACCACTGAGGGTAGCACCTGGGCCACGTAGGACAATGAGGGGGCCACAAACGGCGACAGCGGGGCCACGAAGGGCATGCACATGGGGCCACAACGGGCGCGAACGAGCGGGGGCCACGAAGGGCATACGTATGTTGGGCCGCGGAGGGTATGGAGGCAGCGACAGGGCGTCGTGATTTTTGTTGGGCATGCCGCCTTGTGCTGGGTCCCTGCGGTCGCCGTCCTGCGCTGCAGCGGTCGGGCCGCCTCGGGGGCGCAACCAGGCGACCTCCCGGGGGGTGCCCCCCCCCCCGTCAGGGGCAACGTTCAGAGCGGATATGCTCAGGAGCGAAAGAAGGACGTACACGTACATGAATCCACGCTGGTTTCGAGAGTTCGCATTGCGCGAATGTTCGTATCACGCGGCCGGTCTCGCGTTTCAAGGGGCCGTGTTAATGTACATAGCTGGGCGCGTGCGTCCTTTGTGGGCTCCCTATATGCTCAGGGACGAACGCATCGATCCCCGATCGCTGGTTCGTAGTCGATGGGAGCCTGATAGCCCGCCCCGCTCAGGAACGAAGGATTGCAAAAAAACCCAGGATTGCATTACCCTGCGACGTACCCAACCCAATGGCATCAAGTGGCAAGCGGAGTAGGGAAACATTAGCAGGAACCGTGACAGTGCAGGCGCGGCGATTTGTAGTACGACCTACATGGGATGCGTAATGTTGCACGACTCACAGAACAGCAATCGATAAGACGAGGAGTATGTCTCAAGGCTTGTTAAACAATAGCGGGGGCGGGAACGAGGGACAGGAGAAGGACGAACCCAGTAGGAAGGGGCGAGGAGCCATCGCAGCAGCAGCACCATGAATGCATAAGGTAACAGGAGGACTAGGGCGGCGATGATGAAAGAGGAGGGAGGAAGCAAGAGACTGTTTCGTTTTTGCAGGAGCTCGGTCAACGCATGCCTGCTGCCTGTCCACAGGATCATACCTGTTTATATCTAGTGCAGGAAGCGATCGAGACCTAGCTCGCGCGCCAGCTTCTCTGCCTCCTTCCTGCATGTTGCAGTGCGGGAACTGAACTTCCGCAGTTTCTCCGCAAGGTCTGCCGGTGGGCCGCGGGCAAGAAAGTCAAGGCCGGGGTCGCGCACCATCAGTAGGTTGTCTATCGTCGTCGCCCTGGACAGCATCACGTAGAGGTGCAGCCACAGAGCGTCCAGGTCGTTCGCATCCTTGCACCCTGCGTCAACAATGACTCCGCGGTGCATGGTGCGGCCCTGGCAGGCAGTGGACGTCAGGACCTCGGCGTGGGAGATGACGAAGCCAGTGCGCGTGACCTTGTACTTGCGGAAGTCGAACGGGTTCGAGCTCTGTGGCTCGATGAAGACGAGGCCCGCTGCGTTCGCAGCGTCGATGCTGTCATCGAGCTCCTTGAGCTTCTTTCCGCAGGGACCACCCTTGTACTTGTCCACGCGCGCCCACACGCCGTACGGCAGGTACCGCAGCCCTCGAATGTGGCGACAGTTTCGCATATCGCAGCCCCCCAAGGATGGCGAGGTCTAATCTGAATCTGCGTGGTGCCTCACTCCGCTGGACCCACCAGCAGCCCTCGAATGTGGCGTCGGTGTCGCAGATCGCAGCCCCCCCAGGGATGGCGAGGTCTAATCTGAATCTGCGTGGTGCTTCACTCCGCTGGACCCACCGGCAGCCCTCGAAAGTGACGACAGTTTCGCAGATCGCAGCCCCCCAAGGACGGCGAGGTCTAATCTGAATCTGCGTGGTGCCTCACTCCGCTGGACCCACCAGCAGCCCTCGAAAGTGACGACAATTTCGCAGATCGCAAACCCCCAGGGATGGCGAGGTCTAGTCTGGATCTGCGTGGTGCTTCACTCCGCTGGACCCACCAGCAGCCCTCGAAAGTCGAGGTCTAATCTGAATCTGCGTGGTGCCTCACTCCGCTGGACCCACCAGCAGCCCTCGAAAGTGACGGCAGTTTCGCAGATCGCAGCCCCCCATGGATGGCGAGGTCTAATCTGAATCTGCGTGGTGCCTCACTCCGCTGGACCCACCAGCAGCCCTCGAAAGTGACGACAATTTCGCAGATCGCAGCCCCCCAGGGATGGCGAGGTCTAATCTGAATCTGCGTGGTGCCTTACTCCGTTGGACCCACCAGCAGCCCTCGAAAGTGGCGACAGTTTCACAGATCGCAGCCCCAAAGGGATGACGTAAAAGGCAAGACAGAAGAGGAGGAGCGAAGAGAGGAGGAGAAGGGAAGCAAGAGAGGAGGAGCGAAGAGAGGAGAACGGATGCAAGAGAGAAGAGGAGGAGCGAAGAGAGGCGGAGAAGGGAAGCAAGAGAGGAGAGGAAGAGGGAAGAGAGGAGGAGGAGGCGGGAAGGAAGGAAGGTGGAGACCGCAGTGCTCTATTCAAAACGAGTACCCAACGCAGGAGGGTTGGGGAAAAAAACCCAAGGATTGGAAAAAACCCAGGGTTTTGTTTGCAATCCTTCGGTTTTTTTTTGCAGTTTCGCAATCGGGGGCTCTTCGCCGATTCGTCGCTGACAGGGGCCTGATAGCCCAAGCTCGCCCAGGCACGTGCAGTGTCGCAATCGAGGGCGTATCGGCGATGCATCGCCGGTTCAAGTTCGATGCCCCCCACCCTCTCTGCATACTCCCATTCCGCTTCCCATCCGACTCCGGGCCACATCTATTCGATTTCCGCTCTCTCGGACTGAGCTTCGCCAGCGCCGCGGCCTGACCCCCCTCTGGGGCCCCGGCCCGACCGCGCTGTTCTCGTAGGGCCAGTCCGTCGGACCGACGGTGCGCGCTCGCTCGCTCGCCGCTGGTGCTGGTCCCCTGGAAACGAGCGAGCGACTCGCGCCTCGTCCTCCAGGCCGTGCGTGGCTCTGGTTCGTTTCCTGGGAGAGAGCGCCCGGTGCCTCGTCAGCAGCATCGAGCCCGCAGGGTCGCTCGACCCGAGTTGCGCTGATGCTCTGCGTTGCCCGCGGGGGTGCGAAGATAGTTGCGCTTCGTGCGTCTGGGCCAGGGCCCGCGCGGCTGCCCTTCTCCCAGGCGGGGGCGCGAGTGCGCGGAGATGACCTCGCGTCGCGCATCGCGGGGTATGAGGCGCCAAGTTGGGTGACCTATAGATACGGCTTTCCTCCCCGGCTCTCCTGGGTCGGCGCTGGGCCGTCCTGGAAGCGACGCCGGCGCCGTCCCCGACGCGCTCCGCGCGCCATGGGGGGCGTCCAGCGCCGGTGCGAGAGATCCGCTCGGGCGCCCGAAAGTCTGCGCGGCCGCGTGGCCCTGCCCTTCGAGAGACGCCTCCCAGATTCTCCTGCAGGCAAGACTGAGAGTCAGGACGAGCAGCTTTCCGAGGTTTCCCTTGCATCCTTGCCCTTCGGTCCGTCCCTGGCTACTTCCGATGGCCAGCCCCGCTCGAAAACGCTTCGACGTGGGCGTCCAAGGGTTTTGCATCCTCATCGCGCATCCTTGCTATCAGTTTTGACTCTTCCCGTAGGTCGGGCGTGCACCCCTACAGGCTGATTCTGGGAGAATATTGAAAATAGTTTACAAATCACCACCAAATCATCAGAAAAACCACAGAAATCGTCTCCACATCGTTTTTTTTTTGGAGGGGGGGCTATTTTTGAGCCTTCCTCCTGTGGAGGGACGTGCCCGACTTCGCTCTACCCGGCGGCGCGCAGACGGGTTTGCCTCTGTTTCCTGGCCCCTCTAGGCCACGTCTCGGTCGGCCCGGCCGGTCCTTGGGCGGTCGGGGGCGGCACCGCGGGCGGGGGGGGGGCGGGCTCGGGCGGGGGGGGGAGACTGCATCCAGACCAGCACGGTCAGCACGGAGAGCACGGTCAGGTCAGTACCGGAATGTTCTTCGTGCCTGCTGGACGCTTTCCTGCATCCAGGGGCCTGGGGAGGGTGCCCTTGGATGCTCCGTGTGTTTTGGCAGGCGGAGGGTCTCATGTCTTTAAGGATGTTCTTCTGTCCTCGGTCCGTCTGGCAGGATGAGCGACTTCTCAAGGGGGCCCTTTGCATCTTGGCCTCTGCGGTCATCTTCGGTTCATCCTCAATCACTTTCGATGGCCAGCCCCGCTCGAAAAGCTTTGGCATGGGCGTCCAAGGTTCTTGCATCCTTGACGCGCTTCCTTACTATCCGTTTTGGCTGCACTTTCCCAAACAAGCGGGGCCTTCCCAAACGCGACGCTTGACGTATGTTTGTAAAGGCTCGTCTGGTTTTGAAACGTGCCCCAACCAGGGATGCATCGACCCCCGATTGCGGATAGAGCTCCGATCGGGGCCCGATAGCCCACATTGCGCAGGAACGTCGCCATCTGGGGCATATCGACGATCTACCAGCGATGTATCGCCGATTCAATCTTGGTGGTTTTCGTCCCACAGCTCTGGGCCCCAGTGGCCGTTCGGAACGATTTGTGCACCCCTGGGACGCCTCTCGGCGAGGCGCAGCCGCTGGAAGGCATCCCGAGGCTGGAAAGCAGCCGAGAAACAACGAGAGCGCCCGGAAACCTCAAACCTCGTGACGAACGAACGACACACCCATACCCGTAGGGGGGGCGGACGCGGGACTCGGAGTTGCAACTCCAGTGAAACTCTGGGTGTCTCTCTCCCTCTCTCGCGTTCGCCTGTGCCTTGCGTCACGCCATCCGTTTTCGCCCCTTGGGCGGCGTCCTGGCGCCCCCCTGCTGTGCCCCCGCGGCATCTCGACTGCAGGCCGCGTGTCCGAATGTCCGAATGGGAAGCTCTGGGCGTGGAGCTGGCGGCCCAGGGAGTGGGGCCCCAGGCGGCTGTCAGATCGCTGTGGGTTTTTTTTTTGTTGAGGCTCCGGCCCGGCAGCGCAGGGCAGCGCCCGGAGCCGTTTCCGGGGGCCAGTCAGGCTCCCCCGCAGCGACCTGCCTGGCCTCGTATCAGAGCGTGAATTACCTCCTCCGCTTTCGCTTCCAGGCAAAACCAAGGCATACCACGCGCCTCCTCGTCAGGCGGCCTGACCAGTACAGGCCGTAGTTTGGCATCGCTTGGTATATCTTGGAAGCGAGGGTGGTCAAAAGCGAGGTAGGTTTGTTTGCCCCCTATCGTAGCGTGTCCCGGAAACGCTCTCCAACTTCGTTCCGAACACCTGTGCCGCAGGCCTGTCCGCAGCCCCTTCACAGTGCTTACGGAGCTTCGGCGAATCTCCTTTCTCCGGCTTGTAAGGTCCCCCTACATCCTTTCAAACGATGTTGCAAGCGTCTTCCACAAACTTTTATGCGTTTTGGATTCCTCCGCTCCGGGATCCGTGGAGTGGAACCTGACCAAGCCCTTCATGCCGGCTTCTCTTCTTAAGCCTCTCACAGTTCTCAAGGAGCGATCCAGGAAAAAACGCTCCCAGGACACAAACTAAAATGCCAAGCAAGTTGTTGCGATGCTGCTTGACCGGTGCCGAACGAGCCTTTGGGCTACCCCGTGTTGCCAGTTTCTAATTTGAAGCCTTCTTAGCTGTCGGGATAGCTGTCCGGGGCAAAAGCAATGACACGGCGGGCAAAGCGGGGGGCAAGTGTGGCAGCGACGATGCATGTGGCCCCGTAGCGGAAATTGGCGTGGGCGAGACTGGCATGCGAGCCCGTGGCCATGGCTGGGGCTCCCGTCCCGGGTTTTGTGGTGGCCTCAGCGAGCCAGCCCCTGTGGCATCGAACAATGGGCCGGCACAGACTGGCACGGGTGGCGTGGGCACGCAGCATCAGTATACGTGGGTGGGCTTGCTTAGGCTGGTTGGGACTCGCATTTTCCAATCGTGGCTGGAAATCGTAAGGTTGTGGAGGAGCGGCGGTTGAACATGTGGGACAGAGGCCGAACGCAGCTCGTCGGAGAAAACGAGGACGCTCCAGATGGCCGCGTCGATCTCCTGCGCCTCCAAGTCTTTGATTCAGCCCTGGATGTCCTTGCCCTCCTCCTGTTTGTCGGCGGGCGGCTGATGATTCGCAGGGCGAGCTGCTATCTCGATGGTCGACTGGGATTGCGCTGGGAGCTGAACGACCTGCTGCGGGTTCACATTCCCGAAGCAATCCTCGACCTTTTGCTCCTGAAGCTGGCATTGGGCCCGTGGCCGTGGCTGGGGCTTCCATGATGGTGGTTAAGGTGACCTTTAGGGGGCCCCCGTGGCAACGGAAAATGGGTTGGGACAAGCTGGCACGGGTTAGGGGGCCACTTGCGAACCCTACCCCTACCCCCCACGATTTCTGAGGGGGAGGGTGGGGGTCGCTTCGCTCGGGAGCTCCCGAACGAAGTGCACTCCAGATTTCGTAATAAAGGGAGGGGGGTCTCATTTCGGGGGGGGTCTCTTCCAGGCTATCTTGGAGGGCCTGGGGGGGTCTGGGGACGATGTTTTGGAGGGTTCTCCCAGGTGGGGGGGGGGTCTAAAACTTCTCGTCTGGGAGGGTTGAGGTCCCCTCCCTTTTATTACGAAATCTGGAGTAGGTGGGCCAGCTGGCTTAGGCTGGTTGGCAGCGTGCGGACGCTGGGTGCCACCGGTTTTTCCCAGCCATCCTGTGGCGTTGGGCCCCTTTTTGAAGAGGCGGTCCCCGCGTTCCCTCCTTCCTTCCTCCTCCCCCTCCTCCCTCATCCCCATCCTTCCTTCGGCCCCCCCCGGCAGGCGGGCCGACTTTCTTTTTGCATGTAGCATCTTGCAGCATGCCATATCCAGAGCACAGACATCATGTCTCATGCCACCGTGCCACCACCACCTCCCCATCCTTGCCTCTGCCCTCCGCATGTCCATTTCGGCACACCCCTCACACGGTTCGTGGCCCCACAGGGACCGCCACCGAAGGCCGGTGGCCGCGTCCGCATGCGTTCTCCCCTGCCCGCTGCATGCAAACTTCGGCACATTCCGCACACGCTTCGTGGCCCCATAGGGAGCTCCACCGGAGGTCCCAGTGGCCGCGTCCGCATGCGCCCTCCCCGCCCACCGCATGTCCATTCTGGACACCCCTCAGGTCGTGGCCCCAAGGGAGCTCCATCGAAGGCCCCAGTGGCCGCGTCCGCATGCGCCCTCATCGCCCACCGCATGCCCATTCTTCGGTACAACTCTCACACGCTTCGTGGCCCCATAGTGAACTCCGCCGACGGCCCCAGTGGCCGCGTCCGTATGCGCCCTCCCCGCCCGCCGCATGTCCATTCTGGGGCACACCTCACACGCTTCGGGGCCCCATGGGGAGCTCCACCGAAGGCCCCAGAGGCCGCGTCCGCATGCGCCCTCCCCGCCCACCGCATGCCCATTTCGGCACACCCCTCACGCGGCTGGCGACCCCATAGGGAGCTCCGCCGAAGGCCCCAGTGGCCGCGTCCGCATGCTTCCTCCCCGCCCACCGCATGCCCATGTCGGCACGGCCCTCACACGGTTCGTGGCCCCATACAGGGAGTTCCACCGAAGGATCCAGTGGGAGGGTTCGCATTGCACCACCGCGCCTAATTCGGCACACCCCTCGCACGTTTCGGTGCCCCTTAGGGAGCTCCACCAAAGGTTCCAGTGGGAGGGTTCGCGTGACACCACCGCTCCCAATCCGGCACCCATCACACTGTTCGTGTCCCCACAGGGAGTTCCGCCGAAGGCTGCAGTAGGAGGGTTCGCATCGCACCACCCCGCCCAATTCGATACACCCCCTCACATGTTTCGTCGCCCCAGAGGATGTTTCACCGAAGGCTCCAGTGGGAGGGTGCGCATGGCACCACCGCGCCCATTTTGGCACGTTCCTCACACGGTTCGTGGCCCCATACGGAGCTCCACCGAAAGCGGTACCCACAATGCGGTAATCGCAGCTGCATATGGTTGGGTCTTTCGTCAGGCTAGTTTTTTTTTTTGGGGGGGGGGGGCACGTTGGGAGGTTGTGCAGGGATGGCGGTTGTAGCATGTGGGCCAGTGGCCGAAATCGGCTCGTCGGAGAATTCGAGGACGCTACAGATGGCCGCGTCGATCTCCTGCACCTCCAAGTCAGGGGAGGAGGGAGCGAGGAGGGAGGAATCATGAGGGCGGGAGGGAGTATGAGGAATCATGAGGCGGAGGGAGGGAATCAGGATGAGGACACGGGGGAGGCAGCTCGCATCCCTCGCCTGCCTCATACCCCCCCGCCCCAATCCGACTCTGGGGGCCAGGCGGCCCGCCTAGTACGGCGCCGGTAGGCACGGCCGGGGCTGTCGGGCGGCAATGGAGCCGCCCGATAGTCGGACGCGGGCAATGGAATTGCTGGAGACGGACGCCGCCGCGCCAGTTGTCGGCGCCAGGCCGCGATCTCCTGCGGGGCCTCTCCTCGCCCTCCTCCTCCCCTCGCCTTCGTCTCTCCTCGTCTTCCTCGCTTTCCTCCTTCTCGCCTGCCTCCCCCGGGAGGGCGGGGGAACGGAGAGATGAATGGATGGAGTGATGATGGGGAACGCTTGAGAGGACGGCAAGGGAATCAGGGATGGGGATGAGTTGGAAAAGCGAGAGGAGTACAGGAAGGATGAGTATGATGAGGAGCAGGAGAGTAATGGGAAACTGAGGGGACGAGGGAGGGAGGTAGGGAGGAAGTAACGGAGGTGGGGAAGGAATCGGTGGACGAGGATGAGGATGACGAGGGTGATGATGATGATGATGATGATGATGATGATGATGATGATGATGATGATGATGATGATGATGGTGCTGATGTTGATGCTGATGCTGATGCTGATGCTGATGCTGATTATGATGCTGATGATGATGCTGATGATGATGAGGAGGAGGAGGATGCCGAGGAGGAGGAGGAGGAGGAAACGGATGGACAGAAACCTTTCGGACTCCATCCGCGGCCAGGGAACATGGGACATCCCAACAATGATTTGCTTACTAATTTGACCATGCATATACACATTTATGTATGCGTGCGTGCATGCATGCATGTATGTGTATATACGAGTAGGCATATACACATGTAGGTATTTATGTATGCATGCATGCACGCACGCATGCATGTATGTATGTGTATATGTATGCCTGCATGTGTGTATGTATTTATGTATGTATAACTATATACGTGTATATGTATGTATGTATGTATGTATGCATGTATGTACGTACGCATGTATGTATGTGTGTATGTATGTATGTATGTATGTACGTACGCATGCATGTATGTATATATGTTGGTATGTAGGTATGTATGCATGCATGTATGCATGTATTTATGTATACATGTATACTCGTATGTCTGCATGTTTGTATGTATGCATGTATGTATGTATGCATGTATGCAGACAGGCAGGCATGCAGGCAGACAGGGAGGCAGGTAGGTAGGGAGGCAGGTAGGTAGACAGGTATGTATATATGTATGTATGTATGCATGCAGTCATGCCTGCATGCATGCATGCATGCATGCATGTATGTATGTATGTATGTAGATACGTATGTATGTATGTATGCACGCACGCATGCATGCATGCATGTATGTTTGTATTCATGTATGTACGTATGTATGCATGCATGCATGCATGCATGCATGTAGGTATGTATGGCCGCCCCTGCTTTTGGGGAACGTCCATGTGGCGAAACGTTGAGTCGAAGTCTGTCTAAGCTATTGGACCATGTGCTTCCCCCGCTGTTGTTTAAACATCTCGTGGGAACACTTTGGGGAAGAAGAGAAGGAAGAGTAGAGGGAGGGCAAGGAGGAGGAGGACGAGGAGGAGGAGGAGGATGGCGAAGAGGAAGAGGAGGAGGAGGAAGAAGAGGAGGCCTCTGGAGAGACCCTCTTTGGGCCTCATGTGGGCTTCCTGGCATCCTATTGGGGTGGCTCTGAGGGGCCCGTTGGGTTCCTCTTGGGGGCCTCTGGGCGCTCCTGCGGGACCTCTTGGCATTCGGAGGCCGTCTTGGGGAAGTCGTGGGTTCCTCTTTGGGTGCTCGATGGAAAGACTCGACCTGTCGCTTCGTGTTCGCTCTCTTGGGCCCCTCTTGGGGACCAAGACGGCCTTTCCTGTGCCGTCTTGGGCCCCTGGAGCCGTCTTCGGGCTATCTTGAGCCGTCTGGGGGCTCTCTTGGGGGCCTCATGGCCCGTCTTGGGACGGTCTGGGGGCCGTTTTGGCTGTCTCGGACGCTGCCAAAATGAAAATGGCGAGTATGGGAAAACAATTAGCCTGACGAAGGCAGCTGCGAGTACCGCGAGGAAGATGAAACGAAGGAGGGCGGCGCGCAAACTCCGAGTAGCGCACGCGGTATCGCCTAAGTGACTGCGAGTACCGCGAGGGAGATGAGACGAAGGAAGGGGGGGGCAGCAAAAGAACTGCGGGGTGTATGAGGGGGAGAAGAACTAAACCAAATGTGGTTCGGGTCCCACGCCCCTGCTGGAAAGGCCCGGGACCCGTCCGTAGCTTTCGGTGGAGCTCCCTATGGGGCCACGCAACGTGCGAGGGGTGCGCCGAGATGAGGGTAGAACTGCATGCGAACCCTGCCAATGGGGCCTTCTGTCGAGTTCCCTATGGGGCCACGAACCGTGTGAGAGGGGCACCGAAATGGGGGCGGAACTGCATGCGAACCCTGCCACTGGGGCCTTCGGTGGAGCCCCCTTATGGGGCCACGAATCGTGTGAGGGGTGTGCCGAAATGAGGGTGGAACTGCATGCGAACCCTGGCAATGGGGCCTTCGGTGGGGTTCCATATGGGGCCACGAACCGTGTGAGGGGTGCACCGACATGGGGTCGGAACTGTATGCGAACCCTGCCAATGTGGCCTTCGGTGGAGCCGGAGCCTCCTATGGGGCCACGAACTGTGTGAGGGGTGCGCCGAAATAAAGGTGGAAGTGCCTGCGAGTTCTATCACTGGGGCCTTCGGTGGAGCTTCCTATGCGGCCACGCAACGTGCGAGGGGTGCGCCGAGATGAGGGTAGAACTGCATGCGAACCCTGCCAATGGGGCCTTCTGTCGAGCTCCCTACGTATGGGGCCACGAACCGTGTGAGAGGGGCACCGAAATAGGGTCGGAACTGCATGCGAACCCTGCCACTGGGGCCTTCGGTGGAGCCCCCTTATGGGGCCACGAACCGTGTGAGGGGTGTGCCGAAATGAGGGTGGAACTGCATGCGAACCCTGGCAATGGGGCCTTCGGTGGGGTTCCCTATGGGGCCACGAACCGTGTGAGGGGTGCGCCGAGATGAGGGTGGAACTGCATGCGAACCCTGCCGCTGGGGCCTTCGGTGGAGCTCCCTATGGGGCCACGAACCGTGTGAGGTCGTGCAGGAATGGGCGGGGAACGATGACGATGATGGTGATGATGACGGCCGTAGTGGTAATGACGGTGGTGATTACGATGACGGTGACAAGTTTGATGATGATGATGATGATGATGCTGATGCTGATGCTGATGCTGATGCTGATGATGATGCTGCTGATGATGATGATGATGATGATGATGATGCAAATTGTGCTGATGATGCTGATTATGATAATGATGATGATGCCGATGCTGATGCTGATGATGAATATGATGATGATGATGATGATGATGATGATGATGATGATGATGATGATGATGATGATGAAAATGATGATGATGATGCTGATGATGATGATGATGATGATGATAATAATGATGGTGCTGGTGCTGGTGATGGTGATGATGATGAAGAAACAGAAGCAGATGCTGATGATGATAATGGTGATGATGATGGTGATGGTGATGATGGTGATGATGCTGCTGATGATGATGCTGATGCTAATGATGATTGTGATGATGATGATGATGATGCTGCTGATAATGATGATGACGATGATGATGACGATGATGATGATGGTGATGATGACGATGATGATGATGATGATTATGATTATGATGATGATGATGATGATGATGATGATGATGATGGTGATGATGATGATGATGATGATGGTGATGGTGATGGTGATGGTGATGGTGATGGTGATGCTGATGATGATGAGGAGGAGGAGGATGCTGCTGCTGATGATGATGATGATGATGCTGATGATGATGATGACTGGCTTGATTTAAGGCGAAAATAGGTTGAGTCGGTTGAGTGCTTTTAGGTTTTGATGGTTTTTGATGCCGACGACGATTGTAATGATGGTGGTTATCAAATCGTAGTGCTGATGGTGGTGGCGATGGTGATGGTGATGTTTGTGGTGCTCATCGCATCCAGAATCACCATCATCACCATCACCATCATCACCATCACAACCGCCCTCGCCATACCACCATCACCATCCCCCATCATCATCATCATCACCATCCATACCATCAGCATCGCCATCACCATCACCATCGTCATCATCATCATCATCAGTAGGACTTGGCTCAAGCGGACGGCGGACGACGACATTATTAAATAATGTCGTCGTCCGCTGGGGCGGTTTCCCCGAGCCCTCCTGCCTCGTCGTCCCCTCTTTTTTCGAGGGCAGCTTCGCCGAGCCATGCTTCTTCTTCGAGGGCAGCTGCTTCGCCGAGCCCTGCTTCTTCTTCTTCAAGGGCAGCTTCGCCGAGCCCTGCTTCTTCTTCGAGGGCAGCAGCTTCGCCGAGCCCGAGCCCGAGCCCTGCGGCCGCGTCGAGGGCAGCTTCGCCAAGCCGTGGCAGCTGCAACAGCTCGGACGCAGAATCGGCCGTGGCAGCTGCAACAGCTGCCGTGGCCGCTGCCGACGCAGCGGGCTCCGAAGAGGACAGCGGCTCCAACAACGGCTCCGACAGCGGCTCCGAAGAGGACAGCGGCTCCAGCAGCGAGGCAGCCGCAGCTGCAAGAGCGAAGGCGAAGGCCGCCCCGAGCAAAGTAGTCGAGAAGTTCCCGCCTTCGTTGTCCATGAGCACGTCGCCAGCCACGACTGCCCAAAGCACGTCTCCACCTGCGGCGCTGGCAAATTTTGGAAGAACAAGGAGAAATGGAGCTCCTCGGTGTCTGCGACGAATCCAGTAACACTGAAGAGTGAAACTTGGATAGGCTGCGTTGGTGGTAGATTTGCAGTCTGCTTGTTCTGCTCGGCGTTCAAGGGCGCTCGCTGCATTTCCACCATAGGCCAGGGATCCGCGAGTTTCCAACGCAAGGAAAACCTCGTGCGCCATGCACAGTGCGAGGAGCACCAGGCAGCAGAAGCGGCGTGGAAAGAGCGGGTTCGAGCGGAAGGTGCGCACCAGGGTCTCCCCGTGTCTGTGTTCTCCACAACGGCAGCTGCAGCAGCTGCAGCAGCTGCAACAGCCGTGGCGCCTGCGCCCGCCGTCGTCCGCCACGCCGACCAGCGCCCTGGTTGCCGCGCAGTGGTCTCCACCCGTGCAACGTTGGAGACAACCAGTTCCTTCAGCAGTTTCGACGTGTGGCGGGATGCGTTCGTTGGGGGCGACCGCCAAGTTTTGGAGTGTCTAGTCGGCAGTGCCGAAGGTTGGTGACCACCATGGCTCAGCACGAGAAGATCATCACGCAGAGGGTCCTCAGACATGGTGCTGTTTTTCGTTTGGCTGCCGACGGCCTCGACCGCACGTACCAGGTCGAAATTGGCACCGCGCTGAGGTCGATCCCGAAGGCTGTTGGACTTCCTCCCAAGCTACGGTCTCCAGGCAAGCTGGTTGGAACAGCTGGGCCCCAGAGGGCCCTGGATCATGGATCGGGTGATCGGGATGCGGGAGTTCCCACGGGGCATGGACTGCGACGGCAAGGCTTCCATGCTGGAGGAGTGCGTCCGTCGCGCGTGCCAGACGGCAGGCGGGGAGGTGGACGGGGACTTGCACAAGCATGTGCGACAGGAGACTCGGGCATGGTGCAGCGATGGGGCGGATCTAAGTGTACCCGCCGTGGCTGCAACAACTGCGTTCCCTGGGCTGAAGTTTCACGCGTGGGGCGAGTCTCACTCGTCCCAGAAGGTTCTGGCCAATTCGATGAAAGGAGACAGCGAAATAACGACCGCGGACGAGCTGCTGGTAACGGGTAAGAAGCCGCCAAGTCTGGCCAAGTTCCTGACTACCTCCACCGTGTTCCGCAACACACTCGGGAAGCAGCAGCTGGTGGAAGACGACGCTGCGTTCGTCAAAAACTTCGGCTGGGCCCCCCAGCGTTTCAACAGTCGGATAGGGCGAGGCCCTATGCTCGCAGCGGAGTCCCAGGGGATCGACACAGATCGGCGCATTCTCGCCCGACATATTCTGGAAGGGCTCGGGGGCGAGAACAGTTCGCGCCTGCTCCTGGGGGGGTTGCTGGCCGACTTGGGCGCGGAGCGCTACTCCTGGGTCGCCGCCGGATACAAGAGCGACCCCGACGCTGCCAGCGTTCAATTCAGGGCAGCCGCTTTCCTCTCCAAGCTGGATGCATTGTTCGTCAAGGGAGATATTCTGGCCATCCCCGACACGGTTACTGGCGTCACCCTCAAGTTTCTGAAGGCCACGAGGCGGTTCATGTGCGGCACTGGCGCCCTGACCGTTGGTCTCGGCGATTGGAGCACGGGGCCCCGAGCCCGCGAAGCCGCCCACGTGGCTCTTCGACGAGCGCAGGGGATCGTGGCCAATGTGATGGAGAACATGAAGCTGTATCGGCCAGAGCATTCTTGGTTGCACGCCTTTACAGCCTTTCGCTTGCCTTCCCCCCATGTCCCTGTCTGCAACAGCAGAGCATGCAACAGAAGCCGAGGCCTGTTTGAAGCGCATCTGCCAGGTGGCAGACCTCCCCGAGCAGAAGGCAATCTCCCAGCTGCGGCGCATGTTGCCCCGTGCCGAGGATCATCATCATCGAAGCGGGGGCACCGCGCGCGGCAGGCTCGGGGCCGCGCTGCGGTGGAGTGGCCCGAGCTCCACAGCGGCCGTCGCCTCGTGGAGCTCTTCCTTGCATGGAAAACGAGCACGGGCAACTTGGAGAGGCGATTCCGCCGTTTCTCGGAGGCGCATTGCCCCGAGAGGGCGCGGCCCCTCGACGTGTCCGTCGAGGAGTGCACGCTCGTGGACCAGGCGCCCCCCAGCAGGTTGCTGCGCGCGTGGCTGGACGGCAACGACGGGAGCAGCTCTGCCGCCAGTCGTTGGTACAGCCATGTGCTCAAGCTACATGAGTTCGCGCAGGGGAAGATCGTGCCGCTGAGGAGGGCCGAGAGGCGCGACAAGGGAAGCACGCGGGAGCCTGGGGCAGCACGTCGGACAGAGGTAGGCTTCGGGCGCAGGCGAGCAGCTGCCGTCGACGCCATGGTGGCCGCTTCCCCGAGCAAGCGCGCCCGCCTTCTCGCGGAGGGCGCCCGCGATCTCGCTGCGCTGGCTCAGGGGGCGGCCCAGGCGAGCGGCGCAAACCCAGTCGGGCCCGCTGCAAAAGTCGTCGCCGCCGTCGCCGAGCGGGAGGCCAAGATCCGATAACGCAATCTTGGAGGGGCGACGGCCGCCGCCAAGGCCAGGAGTACCCGAGGGAAGAAAGTCCTGCGCAGTAGTGCCAGGCCAGCTGCGGGCCGTGACGCTTACTTGCTGCCCCCCCCCCGCGCCCCGCTGGGCCCATGCTGGCTCGCATGGTAGATGAGGGCGCTCGCAAGAAGGCGCAGCGCTTGCGTTTCAAGGTGTTTCAGGACCCCGTGGGGTTCCTGGGCTATCTTGCCAGTCACGCGGCCCAGGGGAAGAAGAAGGGGAACGTAGTCTTGGCGCCAACAGCTGACACCCACTATTGCATCGCCGCCCAGATCGTAGCAGAGTTCACGGGAGCTTTTTGTTTTCACAGCGCCGATTGGCTTTGCACGGGAGGATTCTCCAAAAGGCATCCAGTACACGGAGAAGCTTCGGAACTCGAGCAAGAGCTACCACGTGGCTGTAACAGAGGCTCTCGCGGCAGACCTGCCTACACTGCCCCGCGTTTTGCGAGCGCTTGCCCAGACGCCGAGTGGGTGTGTGATCTATTACAAGAGCCCCAGGAAGCTCTGCAAGTTCTTCAAGAGGCAGGCCAATCCCCGCCTGGCGCAGCGAACTTGCGTGCTGTGCCGCTCGGGAGAAGAAGCGGGTGTCGACAGAGCCGTCAAACAGCTCTACAACAGCCCGAGGAACTGGGTTCTGCGTTTCGACGCGACGGTCGCAGCACTGTGCCCAGGCACCATGGCCGTGCCATAGTTTGTTGAAAAAGAGCGCCGCCCAACGTCGTCCGACCTTACCTCCCCCCCTGCGCCCCTCAGTGGGCGCCGCTGCCGCGGGCGGCGCTGCCCGCCGCTGGGGGCCTGAAGGTCGCCGATGGGGGGGGGGGGGGGCTGCTGTTGCCCGTGGCGGCGGTTGTCGGCGGCGAGGGTGGGAGGGTGGGGGTGGGAAGCATCGGGCGCCCAGGGCCGCCCTCAGGAGGAGGGGGATGGGGGGGGTGATGGGGCTGAAGGAGGAGGGGGGAGCAGGACGAGGCAGGAGCAGCGACGAGGCCGTCTTCCCCGCTGCAACATCCGCTGCAACAGCCGCTGCAACAGCCGCTGCAACAGCCGCTGCAACAGCCGCTGCAACAGCCGCTGCAACAGCCGTTGCAACAGCCGCTGCAACAGCCGCTGCAACAGCCGCTGCAACAGCCGCTGCAACAGCCGCTGCAACAGCCGCTGCAACAGCCGCTGCAACAGCCGCTGCGACAGCCGCTGCGACAGCCGCTGCGACAGCCGCTGCAGTAGTAGAGCACACCCAGCTTTCCTGTAGCGCAAGCACCTCGGCTCAAGGCATTTCTTGCAGCGCCTGCAGGCTGCCATGCCAGAGATGGGGCGCAAGGGCAAGGGCAAAGGGCGCCAGGTCAGACCAGCCAAATCTGGGCTAGCTGTAGTACCCCCCCCCCCCCCCCTGTCTGATAAGAGCTCCCATGGAGCTCTAACATGCCATGTTAGAGCTCCCATGGGGCTCTAACGTGGCAGGTTAGAGGATGTTAGAGCTACATTGGAGCTCTAACATGCCATGTTAGAGCTCACCTGGAGCTCTAACATGGCATGCTACATGATGTTAGAGCTCACAGGGAGCTCTACCATGCCATGTTAGAGCCCCCCTTGGAGCTCTAACATGGCATGTTAGAGGGTCATAGAGCTCCAGTGGAGCTCTAACATACCATGCTAGAGCTCCCATGGAGATCTAACATGGCATGCTAGAGGATGTTAGAGCTCCCAGGGAGCGTTGCCATGCCATGTTAGCGCTCCCACGCAGCTCGTACTGGCCAAAACTGGAGGAGCTGTAGTACAAGTCGACGTCTAACTTGTACTACAGCTCCTCCAGTTTTGGCTAGTAGGAGCTGCGTGGGAGCTCGAACATGGGATGTTAGTAGAGCTCCCATCTTCAGGTCGGCAGCTGGGAGTACTTGCTCAATCATCGCAAAGGCTTGCGGAGCCAGAGGGAGCGGTACGCTGGCGCGTCAGGAGGGCGAACACGATGAGGTGTTGGATCATGAGCGCCGCCTGCGCTGGGTCCAACATAAGCAGCATCCGTTGGACTATGACGACATGATGCTATTCGACCGTCCAGGAGTCTGTGAGGGCCAGGAGAGACCCTACGGGTGCCTGGACGCGACCGCACATAGGCAGTTGAGCGACGAGGAGATCAGGTGGAACACTCCTATGATCGACTGGGAGCGTCGGAACCCGCCACGGGCGACTGGGATCGAAGACTGTGCACGGTACCACTGGGATCTGCATATTTGGCAGCGGCGCCTGTCAAACGCCCAGAGTCGCCAGAGAGAGGCGTCGCTGCGCCAGCGCCAGTCGGCTGCAACAGCGTCATCAAGCGGGCGGCGGGCCCAGGCCGAGCAGTCGGGTGATCCGCACCACGCGATTGCGATCTCCGACAGCGACTCCCCCCGAGAGGCTGGTGACCGTACCCGCAGAGGCAGAGAGCGCACCCGCAGCACGGCGCGGGATGTTCCTGTCACGGCACGGCGCGGGATGGGTGTTCCTCTCGCATCTCCGCTTCGGCAGGAGGAGGATGATTGGAGACAAAAGACTCCGTGGGCCAAGCGCGCGGCAGCGAAGAGGGTCAGTGACGCGCCCGCGGAGGGCCAGCCTCTTCCGAAACGGATGCCCTCCCGCCCGCCACGGCCAATCGATTTATCGGGCAGGGTCGTGCCGCCGCCGCCGCCGATGACGAGAGAGCAGCTGCGACAAGAGGCGGACCACTACAAGCCCGACCCAGAGGGAGCGCACAAGGAACACATGGTGGCTGCTGAGCGGCGCCAGCTTTTATCCCAGGCTCCACGTGGGTCAGCCGCACGGGCGACGACGGTTTCTTCTTCTGCCACCATGATGAAGCACAGCGAGGAGCCTATCGAGCGCGGGAAACTTCTTAAGCGGCAGGCGGAACATACGACGAAGAATGCCCGCATAGCTGCAAGAGCCATGTCAGCCTTCCCACCGCGTGCAAAGGTCGGTCAGACGGCGGAGCAGTCCAAAGGTTACAAGTCCATCGCCAAGTTGCCCCCCCCCCGAGGAGGCCGCAGTCGTCGAGCAGAGCAAGCCGAAGCGCCTTCCACCCTTTGTTGTGTCGTCCCCGCACGAGGCCGTTCCCGTGTTCCACAAGGACTGGACGCTGGTCGAGGACTGGATGCTGGAATTAAAGCTGCGGGCAGAGAGGATCAATATGATACACGAGTACCTGCTAGCCGGCTTCCCCGTGTGGTACCCGAGCTCGGGAAACTCCATGTGGCCTCTGGTGCGATCGCACGACTTCTGCACCTTTCACCCCATCCAAGCTGTAACAGCGGAAGCGGGCCCTGGCTGCGTCGTGAAGGAGGCGTTCACCGTGCAGAAAGGAGACCTCGTCTTCTGCCTGGTGCAACCGCAGCACCAATACTACGCGCACGTTGTGATCAAGGCAGATTGGGACTCCCACAGGCGCGAGTACAAGTACTGGATCGGCAACATCAGGCAGAACATCAATGGCTATTGTTTCAGGGAGCACATCTTCGGGATTCTCGTGGACGTGCAGGTGCAGTACCATGGCAACTACTACAGTCGCCCGCACCCAAAAACGCTGTACGACAGAGTCGCGCTTATTTATTACACGAACCATGACGAGGCAATGCAACTCTGCGAGCCTCGGTGGGGGCAGCCCGCGTCTGGGAGCAGCTGACAGCTTGCACAGACTGTCACAGTAAATCGCGGGGCCTCTCCGAGCGCGCTTCTGGTAGACTGCAACAGTCGACTGCGACACGCCAGTTCTGGTTTAGGCATTGCTTCTGTCAGCGCCAGTTTTGGCCAACCTGCACAGATGCGCCTCTCAGATGAGCCCTGCCTTCCGCTATGCAACAGATACGCACACAATTCGAGTGCGCGGCACCCTCGCACACATTTCGAGCGGGGTCGTGGGCGGCTAGCATGACTGCTGAACACCGCAAGTTCTCGAGCGCCTGACCCAGTCGGCGAAGTGCTTCCAGTCGCGTCGGGTGGTGACTGTCTGTCAGATACCCTTCGGCGCGGGTGGCCTGACCTTTGCCTTATACTGTAACAGTGGCACGCCTGTGCGGCCGCCCGCATACGCTTTGACGCTGTGCGGACTGGGTTTGTCTTGCCGTTTTCCTTGATGCTAAGCCGGCTTGGCTGCACGACTGAGGTGTGTGTGTGTGTTTGTATATGATTAGCACACATTTCAACACGAAGTACATGTATTGTGTGTGGTATTGTCCTCTCGTGCGTCTCATCTTAGGAGCGTGCCACTCGTTCAGGGACCCTTGCATCCAGCTCGCTGGCCCCAGGTTGCCAGTTGACTTACTCAGGGGGGTGGCAGTGGTGAGGGGAATGGGGAGGGGCTGGGACGGGGACGGTTGTGCGGAATCGGCAGAGTCTTTGTGGCCAGCGCTCCGTTGCAACAGCCGCACACATTTCGAGTGGGGTTGCGGGCGGCTAGCATGACTGCTGAACACCGCAAGTTCTCGAGCGCCTGACCCAATCGGCGAAGTGCTTCCAGTCGCGTCGGGTGGTGACTGTCTGTCAGATACCCTTCGGCGCGGGTGGCCTGACCTTTGCCTTATACTGTAACAGTGGCACGCCTGTGCGGCCGCCCGCATACGCTTTGACGCTGTGCGGACTGGGTTTGTCTTGCGGTTTTCCTTGATGCTGAGCCGGCTTGGCTGCACGACTGAGTGTGTGTGTGTGTTTGTATATGATTAGCACACATATCAACACGAAGTACATGTATTGTGTGTGGTATTGTCCTCTCGTGCGTCTCATCTTAGGAGCGTGCCACTCGTTCAGGGACCCTGGCATCCAGCTCGCTGGCCTCAGGTTGCCAGTTGACTTACTCAGGGGGATGGCAGTGGTGAGGGGAATGGGAAGGGGCTGGGATGGGGACGGTTGCGCGGAATCGGCAGAGTCTTTGTGGCCAGCGCTCCGCTGCAACAGCCGCACACATTTCGAGTGGGGTTGTGGGCGGCTAGCATGACTGAACACCGCAAGTTCTCGAGCGCCTGACCCAGTCGGCGAAGTGCTTCCAGTCGCGTCGGGTGGTGACTGTCTGTCTGTCAGATACCCTTCGTCTGACAAAACGGCGAGCTTCTCCGACTCGTCTCCTCTCGCCGTCTGCTGCGCCTCCACTGCAACAGCTCCTGCGCCTCCCCCACCCCCAGGTCCCTGGTGGCGGGCGGCGCTGCCGCGGGCGGCTGCGGCGCCCCCGCAGGCCCACGTGGGGGAACGGGGACGACGATGACGAGGAGGACGAGGCTAGGAGGAGGAGCAGGAGGAGGAGTCCAGGTGGGAGGAGGGGGGTGGAGCGCATCACGCTCTGAGCTAAGGTGCCCGCGAGAGCATCTGTTACTGGCGCGAGTGGGAATGGGACCACGATAGGACTCTGCGCATGTGCTGCGCATGGCTGGAACAGCGAGCGCAGGCGCCCCCATGCATCCCTGAGCTCAGAGATGAGGAGAAAGACGCCCATATTCAGATCAACTGCGTTCCTTATTCTGCAGATTGTCTCACCCTCCAGGCCGCTAGGCGCTAGGCGCTTGGATGCTTGGGCTGCCTGGTTCGAATTGTTCTAGCCTCTAGCCCTCGGCTGTCTGGTGCCCAGTACCTCCCTGGTCGCCACCAGCTGGACGCAGCAAGCGAGGAGGAAGAGGCCACCAGAGAGGGCCCTAGGGCCCTAGGGCACCACACCAGGGACCCCACAGAGCCCCGAGCACCCCAGCAGATCCGCGACAGGATTCGCATCCTTACATCATCTTGGCATATTGGCCCAAGCTAGTTCCCCATGGCCGGGGCAAGAGCCATGGGGGATCCCTTATTCAGCACCTCGTCCCAGGGGTCTCCCAGCGCGGACTCGCAGTCGGTGTTTGCCAGCCTTCTGCGAGACATGTTCGGCGGCTCGGATGACGAGGCCACTGAAGGTATGACGCTCTATGTTGAAGCCAGAGTTGCTGTGGACGTTCGGACCGTGGCCGCCGCCGCTGCGAGTCCGCAACAAGCCAACCAGGGAGGCTTTGCAGCGGGCGTGGGCGCCGCTGGCGGCACCCGCAGAGCAGCGCGAGATCCAGACAGCATCGCTTCCTCCAGACATCAGGGCTTGCAAGAGCCGTCGGCATCGCCTCCAGAGATCAGGGCCTGCGAGATCCAGACAGCATCGCCCTCTCCAGCACAGGTGCATCCAGCATCAGCATCGTCGCTTCCTCCAGGGAGCGTCGGAGACGGCGGAGCAGCTCGAGGGCCTTGCGGCGCGAGCGCGAAGGTCAATGTCATGGCCAATGACACCATCAGCGCCGATGGCATGGGCAATGGGAACATATGACACATTTTCGTTCATCACAGATCGCCTGGGGCTCGAGCTTTCACGCGGGGGACCGCCTACCGACGCTGTCGAGGGCCGAGCAGGATGCGGCGACGGTGGCGACAAGGCCTCTGGAGTTCGGAGCCCGAGGGCCTTTGCAGGGGTCGATGGCGGCAGCGCATTTCAGTTCGCGAAGGTCGCTTGTTTCGACGACAACGTCAAAAGAGTGACAGCGCCTGCCAGGCGTCGCATGCGCTCGCGCAGCCGAGAGACGCGGCTTAAGATGATGTGGGAAGGCGCCCAGGGAGGACGCTCGACAGGTGCTTAGTGATTGTCGCGGCATGCAATCGATGTTTGTACACCAGCCCCTCGTCGACATCGACGTTGGTCTAGTGACGAAGCGCGTGCGGCACCTCCACGATCGTGCCATCGCCTCTGGGCGCTCCGTCTACATCGGCACGACGAGCGACCCTTCATGGCGATGGAATGGAGGATGGGGGTGGCGAGGAAACGACCGAAGCTTCATGCGCGGGCACAAGCTCAGCTACGATGAGATGCAAGTGGTCGCGTCCTTCCCCGACAAACAATGCGGAGAGGTTGAGAAGCATGTGATCGCGCACTTCCCCCGTGCTGACAACAAGGTCGCGTCGCAGAAGGGGCTTGCGGTCAGGCACTGCGCATGCAGCTTCCTATATGTCTGTAGGGCATTATGAGCGCCATTTGCGAAGCTGCCAGCTCCGCTGTCTTGTGCGTGCAGTGGCCACTACCCAGACGTGGTACGTGGTGGGGAGGACTGAGGCTGCGATGCAGAAGTGACAGAATCGCCAGTACGCTGCAACAGCCGCTGCAACAGCCGCTGCAACAGCCGCTGCAACAGAACAGCAACAGCCGCTGCAACAGCCGCTGCAACAGCCGCTGCAACAGCCGCTGCAACAGCCGCTGCAACAGCCGCTGCAAACAGCTGAGCTCGCAGCCGCTGCAACAGCCGCTGCAACAGCCGCTGCACAGCCGCTGCACAGCCGCTGCACAGCCGCTGCAACAGCCGCTGCAACAGCCGCTGCAACAGCCGCTGCACCAGCCGCTGCAACAGCCGCTGCACCAGCCGCTGCAACAGCCGCTGCAACAGCCGCTGCAACAGCCGCTGCAACAGCCGCTGCAACAGCCGCCGCAACAGCCGCTGCAACAGCCGCTGCAACAGCCGCTGCAACAGCCGCCGCAACAGCCGCTGCAACAGCCGCTGCAACAGCCGCTGCAACAGCCGCTGCAACAGCCGCTGCAACAGCCGCTGCAACAGCCGCTGCAACAGCCGCTGCAACAGCCGCTGCAGCAGCCGCTGCAGCAGCCGCTGCAACAGCCGCTGCAACAGCCGCTGCAACAGCCGCTGCAACAGCCGCTGCAACAGCCGCTGCAACAGCCGCTGCAACAGCCGCTGCAACAGCCGCTGCGACAGCCGCTGCAGTAGCAGAGCACACCCAGCTTTCCTGTAGCGCAAGCACCTCGGCTCAAGGCATTTCTTGCAGCGCCTGCAGGCTGCCATGTCAGACCTGGGGGCCAGCGCAGGGGGGCATCCTGGCCCATGTCCAGAAACCGTCATCATGGACCCTGACACTGGACCCATTGATGCGCCATGGCTACAAGTTAAGGAGTACGGTTCGAAGACGAGTGGAGAACCTAATGAGCCCTGGTGGCATTGTAAACCGTGCGACAAATGGGCAGCCCCGACGCACCAGATTTCGCAGGACCACATCAAGAATGTAAGGAATAAGTATCTCTGGTTCCATGAGGCTTGTCCACAGGGTTCTGATGAGGACAAGACCGCATGGTGCTCTAACATCATGGACACTGTGGAGCTCCACCCGGGCTGCGTCCAGAAGAAGCGGGAAGACGATGAAGTGGAGGACTCGAGGTCGACGAGGAAGGCCCAAGTCAACAACAAGGCCAGAGAGGGCAGAGGAGAGCAATGGCAAAGCAAAGGCCATCAGCAAGAAGCTGGAACAGCTGCAGGAGCTCTCCACTGGAAAAGCTGGAACAGCAGCTCAAGAGCTGCGTCACCAGGAGTTGCAACAGCAGGAGCTGATACATGGCGAGCACAGCAGTGGCAGCAGCAGGACGGGCTAACCACCGTTATCACCACGATGCTCAATTTCTTGACCAACGCACAGAGCAACAAGGACGAGAAGATGGATGAGATTCTGGCTCTCCTGCGTGTACAGGGACAGACGCTCGTGAATCTCCACCGGGCACAGGACAACCTGCAGAAGAAAGTCGAGGAGCTCCATTGGAAAGTGGAGGAGCTCAAGCAGAAGGACAAACAGCAGCCCCAGTGAGCTCAGCAGCAGGACA
>CAUYUJ010008219.1:39065-41615 GCA_963575745.1 Prorocentrum cordatum | reverse complement strand
AGGGGAGGGAGGAGGGAGGAGAAGGGAGGAGGAGGGAGAGAGGGAGGGAGGGAGGAGGAGGAGGAGGAGGAGGAGGAGGAGGAGGAGGAGGAGGAGGAGGAGGAGGAGGAGGGAGACGCATGGGCACCCGGGGCCTGGTCGCCCAGTCATCGCCGATGGGGGGCCTGGGTGCCCCTCTCTGCCCCGGGAGCGTGCGGCTGCGCTGTTTTGTTGCTGTGGCGCCGATCTTTCGGCGGCGTGCCGCCGGCCTACCGCCGACTCCCTTGGCATCGCTCGGACGTGTGCATTTTCTCTCGGCGAGACATCGAGGACCATCCTGGACCATCGAGCCCAAAAAACACGCACGGAACCGAAACATGCACGGGAAATGGACGTCCGAGCGACGGCAAGTTCCGGGCTGATGCCTCGCCCCTTGAGCCAATCGCCCTTTGTCGGCTCTCCTCGCCCCCGACACCGCCGGGAGGCATGCAGAGCTGCGGGGTGACGAGGAGGACGGGGAGGGCAGGAAGAAGTCATGGAGGGCAAGGAGCACACGTAGGGATGCAGGGACGGAGAGAGCAATGGAATTCGGTAGCGAGAGGTGGGGAGGCCGCGGAGGAGGAGGAGGCGGAGGAGGAGGAGGAGGAGCAGCAGGAGGAGGAGGAGGAGGCGGAGGAGAAGCAGGAGGCGGAGGAGGAGGAGGAGGAGGAGGAGGAGCAGCAGGAGGAGGAGTCCTCTGAGGACGAGGAGGAGGATTGGGGGGGAAAGGATGGAGGGTGGTAGGAAGGGGATGAGGGAGGGAAGGACTGAGCGCGAGGATGGTGAGGTGGAGGAGGAGGAGGAGGAGGAGGAGGAGGAGGAGGAGCAAGGATAGAAATCTTCCTCCACGATCCCCGAAGTGCCTCAGGGCCCCTTAAAACGCACTCCATCGCCGCAAACCCTTGCACCTCGATCCTCGATCGACCATCGATCCTCGATCATCGATCCTCGATCCTCCAATCTCTTACTCCCCCTCCTGCTTCCTCCTGCCCATCCTCCGCTTCCCCAATAATCCCCCCCTTCTTTCTGGATGACCAGCTGTGACGCCATAACGACTGTTCTGTTCGAGACCTCCTTCGGAGGAGAGAAGAGGTGGTGGTTTGCCCGCAGGGGAAGCGCACATCCATATTTATCCCCCTCGTCTTGCTTCATGCTTCGCCTCCTGCTCCTCCCCTTGCTCCTTCTCCTTCTCCTCCTCGTCCTCCTCCTCCTCCACCCCTTCTGGACCATACATGCCCAAACCAGGAGGCCCCAGGAGGAGGACGACGAAGACGACGTTATCGTTTTTATTGAAACCCCTCCTCGGTCCTTTATCCTCGATCTATCTTCGACCTTCGAGCCTCTCCCCAATGCCCCGAGCCTATCTTCGACCCTCGATCCTAAAACCTCCTCTCCTCCTCCTCGCCTTCCTCCTCCCCCCACTAGGACGATGATGATTTCCCGTCTAGGTAGTCCCACGCCAGTGAAGAGGAGGAGGAGGAGGAGGAGGAGGAGGAGGAGGAGGAGGAGGAGGAGGAGGAGGAGGAGGAGGTCGTCGTTCGCTCGTCGCTGTCGTCCTCAAGGGTGGTAAGGAATAAGGGCAATACGGTTGAACAGGAAGAGGACGAGGAGGTCGTCGTCCTGCTCGTCGTCGTCGTCGTCCTCGAGGGCGAAGCAGAGGACGAGGAGGATGAGGAGGAGGATGAGGAGGAGGATGCGGAGGAAGTGAGGACGAGCATTTGCAGGCAGACCCAGAGGAGGACGAGGACGTCGACGTCCTGCTCGTCGTCGTCCTGCTCGTCGTCGTCATACCGGGTGCGGCCTGGGGTTGCGCCCTCGCGGCAATGTCCGCTCGGGGGCCCCCAAACGGGGTGGTGACCACACCGATCGGTCATGATGGATCATGATGGTGGTGATGGTGATGATGCTGATGCGGCCAATGACGATGAGGTTGGCAATGTCGGTGATTATGACGATGCTGGTAATGATGGCCATGATTCTGCTAATGCTGATGATGTTGGTGGTTGTGGCGGCGGGGATCATATCACTAATGTAGTGGTGATGAATAGAATGATGCTGCGACATGCGATGGCGATGATGATGCTGCTGACGCTGATGATGCCGACGTTGGTGATGTTGATGCGGCTGGTGGTGTTGATGATGATGATGGGGATTGCGTTGATTGATGGTAGTTATGATGACGGCGACGTCGATGATGGTGGTGCGGATGATGATACAGATGATGATTGTGATGTTGATGCTGAATCTGATTCAGACGAATCTCATGATGATGCTTCACATGTTGGTGATGACGATGATTGTGATGCTGATGGTAGTGATGATGCTGCTTGTCTTGATGATGAGGTTGCTGATTCTGGTGATGGTGGTGATGCTGAAGCTGCTGATGATAATGCTGATGTTGATGCCGACGAAGCTCATGATGATGCACATGCTGGTGATGACGATGATTGTGATGCTGATGGTTGTGATGACGCTGCTTGTCTTGATGATGCTGTTACTGATTCTGCTGATGTGACGATGGTGGTACTGCTG
>CAUYUJ010008219.1:29065-36565 GCA_963575745.1 Prorocentrum cordatum | reverse complement strand
TGCTGCTCCAGGCGTCAAGCGCTGCTATGTCCTCCCCTCCCTACGCGCCTAACCCCACACTGCACCCATATTTCCTTGGTGCGCGATGCCGCTCTCGCATGCAGGAGGAGCCCCTGTACGGCGCGCGGCGTGTGGTAGCCCATGGAACATCGCACTCTCAATTCTGTGATTCATAACGTGCGCTCGCTTGTCCAACCTGGCCGACATGAAGAGGTTTCGGAAGCGTTTACATCGAAAGACGTTAACTTTATCATTGGTGCCCGCCTTCGGAGGAAGGTCACAGACAATGCATGCGTCTCGGTCGTGCATCCCAGGCTACATACTTTGAGCTGGGGCTAGGGGTTGCCTCCGCTTACCAACGCGCGCACGGGCGTCCAGATTCGCTTGAGGCGAAAACATTTCGCACAGCCCACGCATCTGCGATCCCTTCCCTTCATGGGAAACTTTAAGGACGGGGTGGCGCATGAGGAGGCCGCGGCTTAAACTGACCCCCCCCCTTCGCATAATTCCGTCCAAGAAAAGCCGAAATGTAGCCGTGCCCTGTGGGCGAGCAGCTTTCCTGCGAGCGTGGTTTTTTTTCATTGAGCGAGCAGCTTTTCTGCGTGCGCGAGTAGCTAGAGCTTCGGCGCGTTTGAGTGTCGGGCGCGCCGGTCTGCTCTAGCGCAGCCCGTGCGAGCTTCAACCCGATTCGACTGCGGATCTGTGCGTGCGCCATCGCTCCATGATGCGTTCTGCGAGCTTCAGGACATGGCGTGTTTTTTGTTGTCGCTGTGATGATGCGCGCGCCCCGCACGGGCGCCTTCGTCTGCCCTGGCCGATTGGGTGGGCACTGCAAGATCTTGCAAGGTTTAGGGGTCTCTCGCGCTTTTCGTCGGTCCGGGTCTCTTCGCGGTTTTCGCGCTCACGGGCGTCCAGCGGGATCGCCCTTAAGATGCAGGTGGCGCGCGCCTTTCCCCCGTTCGTTTGTTACTATTTTGGTTGTGCGGGAATATGTCAGTCCGTTTTATTGCAATACAAGCACATAGAAATCATCAGCAAAAAACCTTCCCGCTCATCCCGCGCCCTTGGACTCCCTCCCACGGCAATCACCCCCCACAAGACCAGCCCCAATATGCACTTTGATGGCGGGGGCTTATGTGACCCCGACGTCGGGTTCACTCATTTGTTTCTTTGCCATGGCTCCTCCACCCTTCACCCATCCTTGGTCCTCCCTCCTCCCTTCTCGTCCCTCCCTCCTCGTTCGTCACTCATCCTCCCTCCTCCCTCCCTCCTTGCTCCTCCCTCTTCCCTCCTTCGCCCCCCTCCTACCTCCTTCGCTCCCTTCCTCGTCATCCGAACCATGGATAATCTTCAATGCCAGACATCTCGATTGAAGGCCATTCCCAGTGCTCCCATAGCATTTTGGCCTCATGTTTGCCTCGCCTGCGCCTCGGCTGTCCCGCGGCTGTCCCGCGGCTGTCCCGCGGATGTCCCGCGGCTGTCCCGCGGCTGTCCCGCGGCTGTCCCGCGGCGGGCCGCGGCTTTACTGGCCCGGGCCGCAGCTTTATTGCCCGACGGCCCGCTTTGCTTCGGCTGTCCCGCGGCTGTCCCGCGGCTGTCCCGCGGCTGTCCCGCGGCTGTCCCGTGGCTGTCCCGCGGCTGTCCCGTGGCTGTCCCGCGGCTGTCCCGGCGCAGTCTGGCGCTGTCATATTACACTTGAGCATGTGTTTTCGGTCGCCAATACCAGCGGCGCGCGGCACTCCGTTCGGTATCATCATTATAGTGGCATTGTTGCCTGCGGACACTGCTCGGAACAACGAGAAGGCGACACCAACTTGTTCATAGTATTGTCATTAAAGGAGTTGGGCTTCCCGGGGGCCTCCTGGGGGAGCGCCGTGGCCACTTGGAGCCGCCTTGGGGCGGCCGCGGGGCATCTCGGAGGCAAATTGGAAGGTATTTTGAACGACGTTGGGTGCTCATGAGTCATATTTGAGGTCATCATGGGCTTTCTGGGGCCGTCGCGGAGCCATTTTGGGCCATCTTAGGCGCTTTAGCCCATCGCGGGGGAAGAGCTTCAGACCCATGGTTTTAGGAAGAGGGCGACGCATGGGGGGGCAAAGCGATTCCCTGAGTCCATTCACGCCGATCGCTTCCAGTGAAAGTTCATGCGCGCGCCATTGTATTCACGCACGCGTTCTCGCGTGTGCGTGTTCAGTTGCGCGCGTTTTCTCGCGCGCGCATGCGTTTCCACACTGCCCTCCAATTATTGGCCATGTGTGTCTCGCCGTTTCGACCTACCGACGCCTGTTCTTACTGATGTTTGTAAGAGATCACATGCCCCTTAAATTCCTACGCCTGTTCAACAACCAGGGCATGCATTCAATTGCACATGCGCCTGCCGTTTCACACCGAGTTATATATGCCCGGACTTGCGTGTGCATATTGTGCCGTCTCGGCGCTCTCTTGTCGTTCGCCCTCCACGTTGTTTTCCTTTTCTGTGTCCGCCAGGTCCGTGACCGTGTCTGTTCCTGTCAAGGATGTAGTTCCTATGGATATCCCCTTCGTGGAAGATCGTCCCTGTGTCGCCGACATGCTACCCCGTCGCTGTGCTACAGCAGTGCTGCAGCTGCGCAGCCGTCCTCAGTCGTGCTGCTGCGGCTATGTCGCGGCGTCCCGCGGCGATGCCGCCCAAGAGCCCGCTTTGCTTCGGCTGCCCCGCGGCTGTCCCGCGCGCCCTTTTCAGCGCAGGGCGGGGTCGCCTCGACGAACGCAAGCCGCGGCCTCCTCAGTGGCGCAGGTTCCACCTCCCCCGCTTTGCGCTGTACTTCCCGCCCCGACCGACCTTCGCCAAGCATCGCGTGACCTACCAGAGGATGGTAGATACGATCGTACAGTCGATGACCCGTGTAGCTTCTGAACAGCCAGCTAGGTGCCCTAGTGTGTTAGGGGGAGATCTTGACGAGTACGCTGGGGTCTCCGGCGACGACTGTTCCCGATGAACAAAATCCAGTCGGTGATCTTTTCCCTCGGCCCGAACAGTTTTGCTTCAGGGAAATTAGGGAGTTCCTGGAGAGGTGTAACTTATGGCCCGTACGCGCGTTCATAGGCGGGCACGACGCCCTCTGCAACAAAACAGCGAGCTCGAGGAGCGACTCTTTCGCCCTCCCCCCCCCCGCAGCTGACTCTCTTCAGTTACCGACTGTCGGATATTGGAGCGTCTTGGGAGGCAACTTCAAATGTTTTCGATTGTAAGGCGGTGGGATCATTGGCCCCTCCCGACTGCATCGCCGAGGGGGCCTCTGATGGTCTCTGGAGGCAACAATTCTTGGAACAAGGCGGGCAGCTCTGTCTCCAAAGGTTCCCAACATGGTCACGTCTAGAGGCCCGAGCTGTGCCTGATCGAGCGTGGGGGTCTTCCATAACTGATGTTCGGAAACTGGTCCTGTCTTGTTTCGCCTTTCGCGCGGAAGACGACGCTGTGTATGTTGATGGCCGCGTTGAGCAGCGAGTTCTCTTACAGCAACGTTTCGCTCTTCGTGCGCACTTGGTTGAGATCGCGCCAGCTGCTCCTCGCATTGTGCGTAGTGCAGAATATGCTGAGCCCACCTGGGTGCAACGACGTCATCGCGCTATTTCTCGCGAAATCAAGCAACGGCGGCAAACAAACAGCGACTTCGTCGAGCAGAGTCTCTTGCTGAACATTTCTATTTTGCATGGAAGGAGCAGAAGTGGCCTTTGGCATTCAGGCTCTGCAGGCGATTGGCGCGCGCCACGGCGGGCCGAGGGGTGCGAAACCATAACCGACCAGCGAGTGCGAGGCCTGTGAAAGTCATGCGGCGTGAGTTTCTGGGGCATCCTGGTTCTGAAAGGGGGCCAAGTGGCCACTGCAATCGACGTCGCCGCCCTCCCTGAAGGGCGCCATGATGCTGGGGCAGGCATTCGCTTTGATTCTCCTGGCTTCAAGGATGAAGTAGGTGATGATCTCCGTGGTGTTCGGAAGGCGATTTTGTCTATGCAGTTTCGGTGGGGTTTTCCGCCGTGGAGTCTTCCCATGCACGTGCGTCGCGCGTTTCTTTTGCCGGCCCATCGCAATCGTAGGGAGTTTAGTGGTGATGGCCAGGGACTAGTTGAAACATGCGTCCCCGGCGCGAGCTGGCCGGTGGGGCGCGTTCGCGGTGTTCTCTGGGATGGAGAGGCGCCCTTCAGATGCTGTGGGGTTGGCGCTGGTCTCGGGGATGCTGCCTGCCGAAAGGCAACTGCTGCTACTGCCCGTCGTCGCGTTCGCCTCGTGCGTCGCGAGTGCCCATGCGCCGCGCGCGCGAGAAATTGCGCGCGAAACCAAATCGGGACGTTGGAACGGCGCTGTTCGCTGAGAATGAACGCAGTCTGGGCCGCGACGAGATGGGCCTCAAAAGCTTGCACTTGTGGCTCGTTCTTATTACTTGCAATTCGGCGGCGGCCGCCGATCGCGCCCAGCTTGGAACCCGCGGACGTTGAATGGCGACATTCCAATGCCACGAATTAGTTTCGCGTTGACTGTTCCCATCCACGGCCTTCCGGCAGGGCGACTCGAGGGCCCCTGCTGAATTCTATGCGCGAGGTTGGGCCCCGACAAGACAGCGCGTGCGCCAGGTGGGGGCCTCCCCTGTTCGGGCCGCGAAAAAATCCGGGAAGTCCGCCGACGACGTGGTCTGGGGCGCAGGCGCAAGTCTCGGCGGCCGCGCGGGCGCCTGAGCGGTTTCCCGGAAGGGTGATTGGGGGCGGGGGGGGGGCAGTGACCCAGCGCGGCGGCGAGAGCACCTTTCCGATCGGGCCATGTGGCCGATGGGCCGCGCCGGCTGCAGCGTCGCGATATGTGCGGATTTCGCGTGGCTCAAGCGAGCTGCCGATGAGATCGCCCGGCATGGCGCTCCGGGGCGTCGCGTTTTTTTTTTTTTTTTTTTTTTTTTTTTTTTTTTTTTTTTTTTTTTTTTTTTTTTTTTTTTTTTTTTTTTTTTTTTTTTTTTTTTTTTTTTGTTTTCTTATTTTTTTCCTGGCGCGCGCTAGCCTGGCCATGGCGAAGCGGCCCCGGGATCGCCGGGAATGGCGTTCAAGGGCGTTGCGGCTGTTTCGGTCTTAGCCTGGCTTTGACGAGACGACGATGAAAGTCGCGAAGTGTGATGGGGCTGCAACTTTCCAACGTTGTGACTATTTGGAGCTCTGGCGCTCCCGTGATCGTTTTGTCATGGCCATGGCACCCCCTGTACATTATCTATATAGGCGCGACGCCCCGGAGTGCCATTCCCGGCGATCTCGCAGGCGTTTCGCTTGAGCCGGGCGAGGCCCGAACGTGTCGCAGCGTCGCAGCCGTTGCGGTCCATCGGACGCATGGCCTGATCGGAAAGGTGCTCTCGCCGCTGCGCTTCCGCCCTGCCTATCGCCCATCTGGGAAGGTGGTTGAGCGCCTGCGCAGCCGCTCAGACTTGCGCCGGCACCCTGGGCCACCGCGTCGTCGGCGGACTTCCCGGACTTACTTGCAGTCCGAACAGGGGAGGTTTCCACGTGGTGTCCGCGCTGTTGTCGAAGCCCTACATCGCGCGTAGAATTTAGGGGGGGCCTTCGAATCGGTCTGCTGGAGGGCCGTGGATGGAAACAATTAACGCGAAACTGGTTCGTGACGTTGGAATTTCGCCATTCAGAGTCCGCGGGTTCCAAGCAGGGCGCGATCGGCGGCCGCCGCCGAGAATGTGAGGTGGTAGGCGCGAACCGCAAGCGCAGGCTGTTGAGCCCCATGTCGTCGTGGCCCAGACTGCGTTCATTCTCTTGAACGGCGGCGCCCCAATGTCATGATTTGGTTTCGCGTTCAATTTCTTCCATCCGCGGCTGCCATCTCGCAATCGGGGGGCCTATGGTCCGCGGGATCGCCAGAGAGCGCCCTGGGGATATGTCTCATTAGCCGCAGCTTCAGTCGGGCCGTCGCGGCGGCGTCAGTTCGTCGCCCCAGCAAAAAAACAATTCCCCAAATTGATGCCATTCGGGCCGCTGCTGCCACGTGCCGTCCCAGCCCGGCTCAAGCGAGGCGTCGATGAGGTCGCCGCGAGTGGCGCCCTGGGAATTGCGCCCTTTTCTGTGCGAGCTCGGTTGTGACGAGACTATCCTGGGATCGCCGGGCATGGCGCTCTGGGTCGCTGCGGTTTTGTTCGGTCTTAACCTGGCCATGGCGAAGAGACGATGAAACGTGCCAAGCGCGATAGGGTGGCAACTTTCCAGCGGCATGACTGATTTTTTCGAACGGGCACGGGGATTCCTCACCAAAACGACGCCGATCATAGCGCTGAGTATTCGTAAATAAAAACGTTGGCTTTTTACTTGCGACTTCGCGGTCTTCATCGTCGCTTCGTCGCAGCCAGGCTAGGGCCGGAAAAACCGCGGCGCCCTAGAACGCCGCCCCCGGCGATTCTAGGATCGATTCATCATGGCCAGGCTACCCCCTATATATAATAAGAATGAAAATAATGATGATAAACGGAGCGCCGCTCGAGCTAGGCGAGATCCGAACGCGTCGCAACCTGGCAGCCGTTGTTGCCCATCGGCCGCATCGCCTGATCGGAAAGGTGCTCTTGCCGCCGCGCTGGGCCACTGCCCCCCCGCCCTCGTTGCCTTTCGGGGAGGGCGTTGAAGAGCCCGCGCGGCCGCCGAGACCTGCGCCGGCATCTCAGACCGCATCGTCGGCGGACTTCCCGGACTTATTTGCAGTCCGATCAGGGAAGGTATTCACATGGTGTCCGCGATGTTGTCGGAACCCCACATCGCGCATAGAATTCAGAAGGGGCCCTCGATTCGGTCTGCCAAAGGGAGCTGTCATCTCGTAATCGGGGAGCCTATGGCCCGTGGAATCGCTAGAGAGCGCCCTGGACATTTGTCTCATTATCTGCAGGTTCAGTTGTACCACCGCGGCGGCGCCAGTTCGCCGCCCTGGCTCGGGCCCGCCGAAATCATACCGAGACCATTTGACTTTAGCAAGCTGTGATTTTATTTTTTCAAATGAATACCATTCGGGCCGCTGCTTCCACATGCCGTCCTAGCCTGGCTCGAGCGAGACGCCGATGAAATCGCCAGGAATGGCGCCTCGGGGAGTTGCGCCGTTTTCTGCGCCAGCCCGGCCAAGGCGAAACGATCCCAGGATCGCCAGGTATGGCGTTCTAGGGTGCTGCGGTTTTGTTCGTTCCCAGCATGGCTATAATAGTAGTAGTAGTAGTAGTAGTAGTAGTAGTAGTAGTAGTAGTAGTAGTAGTAGTAGTAGTAGTAGTAGTAGTAGTAGTAGTAGTAGTAGTAGTAGTAGTAGTAGTAGTAGTAGTAGTAGTAGTAGTAGTACTAGTAGTAGTAGTAGTAGTCGGAGTCGGAGTCGTAGTAGTAGTAGTAGATGAAGAAGAAAAAACATTATAAGTACTAGAAGTAGAAGTAGTAGTCGTAGTAATCGTAGTCGTAGTAGTAGTAGTAGTAGTAGTAGTAGTAGTAGTAGTAGTAGTAGTTTTAGTAGTA
>CAUYUJ010008219.1:0-22500 GCA_963575745.1 Prorocentrum cordatum | reverse complement strand
GCGCGCTGCTCGGGCCCCCCGGCGCGCCGAGCCGTGGCGGAGGCGGGCCCCCGCTGCGCTCGCCGCGCGGGTGGCCCGCCTCGCCGGCGCAACGGGCGGGCAGGGGAGGCACATCGAAGGGCGGCAGAGAGGGGGGTGATGACTAGGGGGGGGGGGATCTCGTGGGGTGGGCCGCATGGTATTTTGTTCCCAGATTTCATGGCGCCTCGTCTTACAGTGCCGTTTTTCATACATGCTCTGCGTGCGGATCGTGTATAACAGATGCAGGGATTTAGCGTTAAAAGCAACGATGAGTTCATGCATACATTTCTTTATGCATTAATCATGTATCAAACATCCGATATGTTTTAAAATCCTACGTATTAAAAAAACTGCCCTGCATTTCATGGCGTCCCTGGCCCCCCAATTGGGCGGCGCACGTGCCGGCGGCCATGATGTGCAACCCCCCCCCGTCTTGGACGCCCGCGCCTTGGCCGCCCCCGAGTACAGGGCGAAGCCGAGGAGAGGTCGAGGCGGCTACGAGAACCACCTCCCAGCTGCAAAGCCAGGATACCTCACCACTGCCCTGCCTGATTCAGAAGGGGAAAACACACACAGACACAATGAACCGTCGATTTCCCAGAAAATATGGAACATATGGGAAGTGGGGGGGAAGACGAAAGCCCCGAAAGTATGGGAACATACGGGGAATCCTGTTAATTTGTGTCTATTTTTTTTTTTTTGTGTGTGTGTGTGTGTCCCAGGGCCCCTTCACTGATGCCTGTCGGACCTCGTGCTCACCCGCGCTGCTGGGAGGCGTCCGTGCCCCCGCGTGGTCTCGGGCCCTGCTTCCTCGGTCGGAGGCCCCCGCTCGGGGTTCTAATTTCCCTGGCCCTCCCTCGCTGCGCTTGGCTCTTCGGCCCCCGCCGGCCCCCTCGTCGCTCCTGCGGGTCTTGCGGTTCCGTTGCCTGGGAGCTGGCGCTCGACTCTGGCCCACGTCCGGATCACCTCCGTCGAACCCCCAATTTGGCCCTGGCAGTGCAAGGCCTCCTCGTCCACTCTCCCTCTCCCCACCCATCCTCCTCGTCCTGCCCAACATGCCAGGATCATCTACGGCGGCGCCGACATCGGCCAGCAGATGCGAGAGCTGAACAAGGGCACGGACGCGCCAATCCTTCGAAAAAGGGGGTGGGGTTGAGACCGACTTCGGGCTCGACGATCGCGGATTGAGGCTCTGGGGATCGAAGTTCGAGGTTCGAGGATCGATGTTCTGAAAACGGTGGTTTAGACCAGCTTTGGTTCGATGATCAAGGGGCGAGGGCCCATTCGACGTTCGAGATGGTTGGACCGAGTCTCGAGGGTCGACGGCCGAGGTCTGGCGACGACTCCTGGCGTTACGGGAGGTCTCTATTTTGTTCGCCCCCCGCTCCCAAGAGGAGAAGGTGAAGATGGAGGAAGGCAGGTGGGTGTCGTCGTCGTCGTCATCGTCGTCGTCTTCGTAGTCATCGTCGTCGTCGTCGTCGTCGTTTTCGTCGTCGCTTTCGTCGTCGTTGTCGTAGTCGTCGTCGTCGTCGTCGTCGTCGTCGTCGTCGTCGTCGTCGTCGTCGTCGTCGTCGTCGTTGTCGTCGTCGTCGTCCAGCCCTGGACCTGTCCAGGGGTAGTCCAGCTATGGCGACAAGAGCCCCCCCCCTCAGGCCCAACAAAAAGGCAAACCACAACCAACATTGTTCGCCAGCGTGGATCCCAAACAGTGGATTAGTGCACCCTGGATGTGTAAAAGAAGGGGCGCAATCTATGGCGCGCAGGAAAGCATGGAGAAGAAGGAGGAGGAGGGATGGAGGGAGGAGGGAGGAGTGAAGAGTGAGGGCGGCAGAGGGAGGACGGGAGAGGAAAGAGGAGGATGACAGTGACGGCTCAGGCTCGTTCTGGCTCAAGCTCCTTTTGGCGGCCGTAGCATTTTGGCTCAAGCTCATTGTGGCTCAAGCCCAAGACGGCCAAGCCTGAATCGATGCTTCAGCCCCGTGACCCGCCCGCCGTAGTCGCCGCGTCCGATGTGCGACCTCGTGTGCGCATGGCTGAAGCAGGTGAACTTGCCTGCGGCATACTACGCAGTCCGACCAAGATGATCCGACCTCAGAAGCGGCGTCGCAGGATGCATATGTTGGAAGCTCACAGAGCCGAAAAGACAAGACGTTCTTCGAGGAGTACAAGTCAATGTCACGACATCAAGGCCGAGCCGTTCGAGCAGAAACTTTGGACGCACAGGAGAAGACCGATGCACGATTGCTGAATTTGGATGTCGCTGCAACTTGCTCCTTCTGTGTTTCCAGTGCAGGCTACGACGACGAATGTGAAGCGGAGCATGTGTTGAACAACTTGGCTCCTAGCGCGGGAACTTCGCTGCGGGCGGAGGCTGCGGAGTTTGTGCCCGACGCAGTGGGCAAGGTCAGCGGATTGGAAAGAGCGTGTTCTACCGCTGCTGGCGGAAAACCGGGGGGGGTCACTACCGGTTCGAACCCCTCCCCCCCCCCCCCCCCCCCCTCCGGAAAACCGGGGGGGGTCACTACCGGTTCGAACCCCTCCCCCCCCCCCCCAGTTCATCATGAAAAGGGGGGGGGTCACTACCGGTTCGAACCCCTCCCCCCCCCCCCTCCGAAAACCGGGGGGTCACTACCGGTTCGACCCCCCCCCCCTCGAAAACCGAGTGGGGGTGCGGACAGTGGTGGGGACGGTGTTGGTGGGGACAGTGGTGAGGGGATAGCGGGACAGTGGTGGGGACAGTGGGACAGTGGGACAGTGGTGGGGACGGTAGTGGTGGGGACAGTGGTGGGGACAATGGTGGGAACAGGGGGGGACAGTGGACAGTGGTGGTGACGGTGGTGGTGGGGACAGTGGTGTGGGGACAATGGGAATGAGGTGGAAACAGTGGGACAGTGGAGGGTACAATGGTGGTGGGGACAGTGGTGAAGGCGGTGGCGAGGACGGCGGTGGGACAATGGGACAGAGGTACAGTGGGGACAGTGGTGGGGACAGTGGGGACAGTGGTGGGAACAGTGGGACAGCTCAGTGGGACAGCGGAGGAGTCAGTGGGACAGTGGGGACAGTGGGGATAGTCGGGCAGTGGTTGGGGCCGTGGAGACAGTGGGGAGAGTGGAACCGTGGTGGGAACAGTTCTGGGGACAGCGGGGACAGTGCGACAGTGGTGGGGCCACTGGGGACAGTAGGGGCGGTGGTGGAACCAGTGGGGACAGCGTTGGTGAGGACAGTGGTGCTGGGAACACCAGTGGGGGATGTGATGCGGACGGTGGTGGGGACCGGGAGTCGTTTGCTGGCGGTGAGTAGGGGGGGGGGGGGGGGGGGGGGGGGGGGTTCGAACCGGTAGTGACCCCCCCCGGTTTTCCGGATCCGAAAGGGGGGGGGGGGGTGGGGAGGGGTTCGAACCCGTAGTGACCCCCCCGGCTTTCGAGCGGGAGGGGGGGGGGGGAGGGGTTAGGGGAGGGGGGGGTTTTGCCGGGGGAGAGGGGGGGGGGGAGGGGGAGGTCCAGCAGGGGGGGGGGATTTTCGGAGGGGCGGGGGGGGGCGACCCCCGGGTTCCGGAGGAAAAGGCTGGCAATTTTCCACAGTAAAGCGGCGGTGGATCACGCTCTCTCAACACAATCGTTTCCAGTAGAGGCATGGGATACGATCCATTCTCGTTTCATCGAGTACATGGCGTTGAGTGTGAACCAAGGCTATGGCGACCACTTCCACGCGACAGGTTTGGTCAATGTCCACGTTTGCAGGAGGAGTTGCGCCAAGAAACGCCTGCTTCCATCCAGACTTGGTGGCGGCGTCTGTGGCCAACCAGTGGCTGCTCGAGCTCTGTTGCCAGCGCTGGCAGCGGGGAGTGCAGAGAGGACCCAGACGAAGATGTGACCAAGAGGATGATGACAGTCGCGGCGTCGAGAGCGACCCCGATGCGAGTTCCCACCGCCATTTGGCAGTACAACGTGCTTTCCAGGCAAGCGTGACAACGCACTCGACGTCCTCGTGCGGCGGCAGGGAGGCTGGCCCAGCACACCCAGGGACGATGGAGGATGTCGGCGTTTGGCTTGACAGGACGCTTGCAACTGCGTTCGAACATGATGACCGCGTTGTCGGTGCTCGGACATTTTGGTCTGCGTGGGGCCCAGTTGAACAATTCTTCACAGACGAGGCTTCGCCGTGGCGCGATCAAGCTCGTGGACAACAGGTTGCAATCGATAGGTTTCCCTTCGATTCGCTGCGCGAACTTGTGAGATTGCAGGATGGCGGGTCGCGTGCAGCATTGACTTTCGATAACTTTCGCTAACTGTCTCTTGTTCTCATTGCTTGTTTCTCACTCCAGCCGCCTCGCTTTCTTGCCTTCCCCGTCTTCCCCGCCCTCTGTCTTCTGGCTCTCCTGTTCGTTATCGTTCATGTTTCTCTTCCACGGTCTAGCGATACCAGACTGCCAACACTGTGTGTTTTGGGGTTTGCGAAAGACAGGGGACGACGAGGATGATGAGGGGATACTGACGACGACGAGGATGTTGACGACGGTCAGGATGATGATGTTGATCATGATGCTGATGCTGATGATGATGATGGTGATGGGGATGGGGATGGGGATGGTGGTGGTGGTGATGATAGATGGCGAGGAGAAGGAGCAGCAGCAGCAGCACGAGGAGGTCGACAGCGCGGTGCCGTGCAGAGAAGCGGCGGCCCGTCCACGCAGGCGGGCCTGGAGAGAGTCGCCCCCTGTTCCCTCGGCCCCCTGACTCGTCGTTCCCTCGCTCCCTCGATCCGTCGACCCCTCGACGCCTCGATCCGTCGACCCGTCGACCCCTCGGTCCTCGCTCCCCGGACCGTGCTCCCTTCCCCTCGCGCCCGAGAGCTGCCCGAGAGGAGCTCCCCTCGTCCGGGGGCAGCGGCGGGCAGGATGGCAGTTCGCCGTACGGACCAGGAGGAGGAGGAAGAGGAGGAGGAGGAAGAGGAGGAGGAGGAGGAGGAGAACATGGAGGAAAGGAAGATGAGGAGGAGGAGGAGGAAGACGAGTACGATGAGGAGGTGGAGGAGGAGGAGAAGGAGGAGGAGGAGGGGGAAGGGGAGGAGGAGGAGGAGGAGGAGGAGGAAGAGGAGGAGGAGAAAGAGGAGGAAGAGGAGGAAGAGGTGGAGGAGGAGGAGGAGGAGGAGGAGAAGGAGGAGGACGAGGAGGACGAGGAGGAGGACGACGACGACGTCGACCACGACGAGGAAAGCGACGACCATGACGACCCCGTGGCGCTCGAGATTGGCCGCGGCCTCAAAGGGCGGGTGCGAGGAGGGCGGTCTTGTAAGAAGGCGGGGGCGCTTCTGAGGGGCCAGGTGGCTTCTGAAACGCCTTCCCAGAAGCCTCCGGGCCTTTCTACATGGCCCCTGCCTTCTGAGAAGCCCTCCTGCCTCTTCAGGAGCCCACTCCCCTCGCGCCGCCCCCGTGTTGGCGCCGCCTGCGAGGGTTTTGCCCGAGAGGACATCCTCGTCGCGACGCCTGGCCGCCTGTGGGACATGCTGGGGCGCCAGTGCGTAGACCTCGGCCTGTGCCAGTTCCTGATCCGCGCCGCCTCGCGGCCTGCAGCCGCCGGCCTCTCAGGGGGGGACAAAAACACGCAGACACAATCCATCGTCGATTCCCCAGAAGATATGGGAAACTATGGGAAGTGGGGGGGGAAGACAAGAACCCAGAACATATGGGAAAATATGGGGAATCCGTTTGTTTGTGTGTATTTCTTCGTGTGTCCCAGGGCCCCTTCATCCTCGTCGGCAGAGGCCCCTCCGCAGAGTGCTCGGGAGGCCCGGGAGGCCCACGTCTCCGGTCTCCTGGCGTCTCTCCTCGATTGCGGCCCCGGGGGCCCGTCCTCGGGCGTCAGGGGGCCGAGCCGGTGGTTTTGGGGGCTGGCCAGCCGCGGGGAGGGGGCCGCGGCCTCTCGGGCCGCGATCGGGGAAAATCAGATCGTCGGACGTCTGGTGACCTCGAGAGGCCACAGGAGGAGGAGGGGGAGGAGGAGGAGGAGGAGGAGGAGGAGAAGGAGGCGGACCAGGCTCAGAACGAGGCGGGGGAGGAGGGGTAGAAGGAGGAGGAGGAGGAGGAGGAGGAGGAGGAGGAGGAGGAGGAGGAGGAGGAGGTTCTTGGACGTTGTTGGGGCTCCTGGGGGCGACCTGGGGTTTCCTGAGTGTTCTCGCGCTTCGTTTTCCCAAGCCTCATCCGGTGGGTTCTCGTTTTGAATCGGGCACTGCGGTGTCCACCTTCGCACCCCTCCTCTCTCCTCTTGCCTCGTCTTCTTGCCCTCTACACCTCGCCGTCGCTGGGGGGCTTCGAACTGTGACATGTGGCCGCTTTCGAGGTCTGCTGATAGATCCAGCGGAGTGACGTCTTACGCAGATCAGTGCGGGGGCGGCTGCGAGCTGCGAAACTGTCGCCACTTTCGAGATCTGCTGGTCTTCGCACGCGCCAGATTCTCTGACGGGCCTTTGCTGGCTTGTCATGTTCCTTTGGCGTTCCCCCTCTGTCCCCTGCTCGCTCCTGCCACCTGGGTTGCCGCTGTGCGTTTTTGAATATTGTATGAGTGGCAGTTTGGGCCGCAGGGGTCCGCCGCACAGCGCCCGTTCCCCTCCTCCTCCCCCCTCCTCCTGTTTCACGCTCCCGCTGCTGCGCAATGTGGTGACAAAACAAGCTCAGGGGTGCAGGTTTGCGGCTGGTGCGTCCAGCGGGGCGGCTCCAGCGGGTGGGTCCAGCGGGGTGACGTCTGATGCAGATCAGAGCAGGACCTTGCTGTCGCTGAGGTTTGCGAATTGCGAAACGGTCACCACTTTCGAGGTGCTGCTGGGGAGCGGGGGTCCAGCATAGCGACGTCCTGCGCAGATTTTTCAGATCCGCATTGGGTCCTTTCTCCCGCGGGCCGCCCGAAGACCTGGCGGCGCGCCTGCGGGCGTTCAGAGGTGCAGGAAGAAGCGGGGAACTTAGTTCGGCCTTCTTCGCTTCTTGCACTCACCCTGAACAGCTTTTCCATTGGAGCGCTACAACGACATGGTGCGGGTCGCGTTGTTTGTTTAGCGTGCCATAGGGAACTGATCGCCATTGGGGAATGGTTGCCGTTGTCCTTGTCGCTGTCGACCTCTTCCTCCTTCACCGTCTTACTCTTGCTGTCGCGTTAACGTTTCGGCCCCCCTTCCGTCCTTTCCCTGCCCCCTGTTTCCTCCGCGAATCAAGGGCCCCCTGTCCTCGTCCGCATATTGCTGTCCTGTGAGTAATGCAACGCTCGCGCTCCCCATATAGCTTGCACGACCAATCGCATATTCTGCGTTGCCATCAACCCCTCTATTCTGGACCACTTCCTCTTGCCAATTATTTTTCTTGCCAGTATTGTGGTTATTGTTATCAATGTTGTTCATCGTCTTCTTCCCTTTCCCAACCAAGCTGTGGTGTTCGGTTCTCGTTTTGAAGAGACAGTGCCCCGCGTTCCTCTCCTGTCCTCCTCCCGCTTCCCTCGATAAGAAAGAGCGTGTTCTACCGCTGCTGGCGGAAAACCAGGGGGGTCACTGGGGGTTCCCAACCCGTCCCCCCCCTCGAAAACCGGAGGGGGGGGTCACTACCGGTTCGAAGCCCCCCCCACCCCGGTCCATCATGAAAAGGAAGGCGGGTCACTACCGGTTCGAACCCGTCCCCCCCCCTTCGAAAACGGGGGGGGTCACTACCGGTTCGAACCCCCCCCCGGCGCCGCCAGCAAACGATTCCCGCTCCTCGGGACAGATGGACAGTGGCTGGGATATTGGAACAGTGGTGGGCACGGTGGTGGTGGGGACAGTGGTGTGGGGACAGTGGGACAGTGGTGCGGACAGTGGTGGGGACAGTGGTGCTGGGGACAGTGGTGAGGGGACAGCGGGACAGTGGTGGGGGGGACAGTGGGACAGTGGTGGGGACGGCAGTGGTGGGGACAGCGAGAGTGGGGACACTGCGACACTGGTGGGGGCACTGGTGGGGACAGCGGGAACAATAGTGGGAACAGTGGGGACAGTGGCTTGAGCTCCCATCGTAGACTGCAGCTCGCCAAGCAGTGGGGTGGCCAGATCCAGGCTCGAGAACTCGGCACCTCCGAGCTTCCAAGGGAAGCCGGCCTGAGCACCGTCATTCGGCGCATCCCGCTCCACTGGCGATACTGGCGCCCACTCCGCTTCCAGCAGGTAGAGTACGACTGTCGAGAGTGGCCCTCGGACATGACGGCTGCGCAGCTCAGGCTTGATGCTCGTCAGATGCCTGACCGTGGCTGGCCACGCCAGCGAGAGAGACGGCCTGAGTTGCGGCTCCTCCAGCCGCGCCGAGAGCCAGAGGGACACGCACTGCGGAGGAAGAAGAGCTCCTGGATCGGCTCCTGGGAGCCGCATGGCCAAGAGCGTGGTGAGACAGCGCCCTCTCGTCGAGGACCCCGCGGCGGCCCCCAAGCGCCTCCGTTGCAGCAGCATGTTGGAGCCGAACGCGCCGTGGACCTGGTGGCCGTGCACCGCCGACGCCTGCAGCCCCGCCTGCTGCAGCTTCGCCGTCGCCTGCCACCGCCGCGCAGCTTGAGCAAAGCGGCGAAGCCTGCCGTGGGTCTTGGCGGCCTTGGTGGCTCTCTTGCGCACCGTGGCCTTGCCCTGGCGGCGCCCCGCACCCAGGCCCACTCCCAAGTGGGCTGCCTGGAGCGCCGCGGACAGCGATGCGCCTCGCCGCCGCAGAGTTTTGACAACTGCAACCGCGTCGCAATGATGAACGCAGGTGACCGCGCTATTGGGAGAGATGCCGAGGCGAAGGTGCTTGAATTCCCTGACTGTGGCGAGGATCCCCTTGATGAGTGTGGTGCGCACATGCTTCCGAGAACCTGCTACCCGTTGAGAAAGATCATCGACCCAGATCCGCTCCGATATCAACGGATGCATTACGCGCAACTTCTTGCACACGAACGCGGTCAGGCACTTGGCGAACCGCGTGCGGTTCCTGAGCCCCTGCACGATCGAGCACGTGGCTTGGAAGGGCTCCGACACTGAGTCGAGCTGCGCAAAAAGCCGCGGGATGAGGCGCAGCTGCAGCTCCAAGAAGAGAATCACTGGAGGACGCCCCTTCTTGGCCGCACATCTCGCGAGCGGCCCCCACTCGATGCCGTCGTAGAAGGCCTCCGCGTCGAGAAGCCCGTGCCCGTGCGCGATATTTATCCTGGACTGGGACTCGTCCTGCAGCGCCTTGGTGAACGCCTCCTTGAGGGCGCTGTTGCCAGCGATCGCCGCATCCCAGCTATCATCCTGCTGAGCTGACCAATCCTTCACCTGCGCCTCCCTGACCGTGGGCCAGGCGCGACGCAGCATCGGCAGCAGGCCACTGGCACGGCCGCCGCCCGACCTCTTGGCGAGCCGCCCGCCGATCGTGCACGTGCCCTGCCATGGCCAGGAGAGGCCCTCCTCGCTCATGGCGAAGAGGTCACACACGTCCTGGAGCCCCCCCCTGCGGCGGGCGCTCGAAGTCGGCGGGCGCGAGGCGGCCCGCGCCCAAGCCTGCGCGAGCCTGCGTGCTCCGCGGCGCCGTCCGCAGCCCACTCACCGCCATAGAGGCTCGAGCGTCTCGACCTCCGCAGGAGACCCGGCGAGGGCGAACGTGACCATGCTGCTCTCGTGAGACGCCGAACCTCTCCACTTGGCCGTCTCGACCTCCGCAAGAGACCCGGCGAGGGTGAACGTGACCATGATGCTCTCGTGAGACGCCGAACCTCTCCACTTGGCCGTCTCGACCTCCGCAAGAGACCTGGCGAGGGTGAACGTGACCATGATGCTCTCGTGAGGCGCCGAGCCTCTCCACTTGGCCTGCCGCGTCTCAGCTTTCCCGTCAACGATGTCGATCGGGTGTAGGAGCGTGGCGGAGCCGCCCTCGCACTCGTTGGGCTCAGGCTCGTCGTTCTTGACGCCGCGGTGAGCCTGGCCCTGCGATGCCGAAGAGCTGATCCAATCTTGAAGCCCTCGCAGCGACGACGCTGCGGCCCGACTCTGGACTCGTCGGGCGGCCTGGAAGCACTTTTCTTCCCGTGCGGTGAGCTGCTGAACATCCAGAATCGCCAGGCCTCCGCGTGTCGGCGAGCAGCGTGTTCCAGCGTTCCCTTCGCAGGTGGCCTCTGCTGAGCCAGTTCCGTCGGGCGGCCAGCTCTGCCAAGCGTCTGGCTTCCTCCGCCAGCAGCGCCGCCCGGCTCTCGCCTTTTGCGCCTGCGACGGTGCCGCAAAGCGCGCTGGATGACCGCGTGCAACCTGCTCCACCAGCCTGCCGCCCCGTCCTTGAGCGGCCGATTCCGAACATGCTCGGCGTGGCGCACGGGCATGACTTGCGCCGTGAAGCCCTCGCGCGTGGAGAGCCTGGGCACACTGGGGCCATGGTGGCTGGTGATGGCGCGCTCCACTGTGTCAATCCATCGCGAGAACTCGTTACTGATGTGAATGTGCTTCTCGCCAACCTGGTGGGCGAGGGAATCTCTCATGGGCGACCAAACGTCGTGAGAAGAGTGTGAGTGCCGAGGAACGCGGGCCGAAATGGCTACGTGCGTGGAGCTGGGAATAGGGAACATCGGGAGAGACGCGGGAGCGGCAGAGGCATCGGCAGGGGCGAGACGATCCTGATCCTCAGCCGTGCCGAGGCCCGTCTCCCCAGGACCACTTGCAGAGGCTGGGTCTCCCCCAAAACAGTCGCCAACTTGTTCGCCCCCTCCAGAGGACTGACTCTCACCGTTCTGGCGCTGTACTGTTCTATTGCTGCAGGACCTACGACAGGACTCGTCGGCCCAAGGATCTTCCTCTTCGACGCCGACATCAAAATCGAACCCCTCCAGGTCGGGATCGCCGCCCGAAGGGCTCTCGACAGCGGGCCCTGGGACCGAGGCGGCTGCGTCGCTGGGCCCACTGGGCCTCGCGGTGGGGACATGCTTAGCCTGGCGAAGGACCCAGCCATATGCAGCTGTGAGTGCCACAATGATGAATATCATCTTCGCCCGCGCTCCCTATGACGCCACGAACCGTGCGAGGGGCGTGCCGACGTGCGTGGCGGGGCGCACGACGCGAGCGAAGACGATAGGTCTGTGTGCGAGAGACTGAGAGCGCGTGAGACTGATTGTGGATGAGTCTGCGCGCGCGTGAGTCTACGTGCATAGATGTCGACGCCCATGTCGGCGCGCCTCTCACGAGGATCGCGCCCGCTTCCTTCCAGTTTTTCTTCTCCCTCTTTGCCCGTGCACGTCCGCGTCCAAGGCTGCGGGCGCGGCGCCGCACGGAGTCCCCGCGACGCGCGCTGGTCGCCCCGAAGGGGTCCCGGCGACGCGCGCGGGTCGTTCGCTGCGCGGAGCAGAGAAAGCGAGCAGGCTGGCTCCCGCCCGGGATGCGCGGCCCGAGAGCGGCCTCAATACGCCGAATACTACGAAAAACTTTCAAACATCGAAAGCCGCCGCCGCGCGAACTCCGCCATTGGGCCGCCATGCGAGTTCCGCCACGGAGACTTTAGGTGGAGCTCCCTGTGGGGACACGAAACGTTGTACTGGATGGTGGATGACGCATGCGAGCGGTCCCACTGGGGCCTTCGGTGGAGCCCCCAATGGGACCACGAAGCGCTGAATTGGGTGGTGGATGACGCATGCGGGCGGTCCCACTGGTGCATTCGGTGGAGCTCTCTATGGGGCCAGGAAGCGCTGTACTGGGTGGTGGATGACGCATGCGGGCGGTCTCATTGGAGATTTCGGTGGAGCTCCCTGTAGGGCCACGAAGCGCTGTATGGGGTGGGTGAAACGCAAGGAGGAGGGAGGAGGGAGGGGGAGGGAGGAGGAAGAAAGGAAGAAAGGAAAGAGGGAGGGAACGCGGGGACCGTCTCTTCAACGGAGGACCCAACAACACAGGTTGGTTGGGACACATGTATTCGCAGTCGGCCTTAATGCGCTCACGGGCTTGCTCGACCTTCTGCTGAGCGGCCTTGGCAGTGCTACTCTTGGACCCCGCTGTGAGGGTGGAAGTAGAGCGAGCGAGGCACTTGAGGGAGGCGGGGGGCAACTTTTAAATAATGCATCATCAACTACACATCTCAAGCGGACTTCTAGGCCACAGTACGGGCTCCTAGGCACATCGGTCATCGATGACACGGTGTGTATGTACGGGAGACAGTTCTTAAAAGACAACCACAACATCGGTATGCCAAGCACCTGCACTCCCTACGCAAGTAGATTATATCAGCCCTTTGGTGGTCCCTTGGACTTTTAAATAATGCATCATCAACTACACATCTCAAGCGGACTTCTAGGCCACAGTACGGGCTCCTAGGCACATCGGTCATCGATGACACGGTGTGTATGTACGGGAGACAGTTCTTAAAAGACAACCACAACATCGGTATGCCAAGCACCTGCACTCCCTACGCAAGTAGATTATATCAGCCCTTTGGTGGTCCCTTGGATCCTTGGATTCGCTTCAATCGTACCGAACGCTGAGACACATCAGTGTCAATGTTGAAGTCACCGACAAGGAACCATGGAAGCTGCACGCTCTACATGAAGGCTCCGATCTTGGCGAACGCTGCACATTTCCTTTTGCAGATCCTACAAAGGGATGTGCGTAGAAAACAATTGCGATGATGGAGGACCCAGCCATATGCAAGACGACCGGAAAGGAGCCGTCGAAGGCGTCTGAGCCTTCTGCGCAAAAGCAGGACACAGCAGAGACCTTCTGGATGACCCTGTGCGCGTGGCGGTGCCCCTGAGACATGAAGAGCTCCCAGACCTTTATGGCCTTGCCCACGCTGGCCTTCGAAGTCGCTCTCCCCGTCGCGCGGGCTGGATTGTCGATGAACCTCCACTTGATCCTCCTGGCGTTGCGAGCCCACTTCGAACGAGTATGGCAGCCAGCGTGGGTCTCGGTGAGGCTGATGCATTGGTGCTTCTTCAGGAAAGCAGGCGCGCTGATGTGACTCCAGGCCTTGGGCCCTAGGCAGGTGACGTTCGCGCAGAACATGCTGCAGAGCTCGGGGCTGGAGTCGCCGCCCTCAGCGCCTGGCGGCTCGGGCAACTCCTTGGTCCTGAGGCGCCACTGAGAGACCTGCTCAGCCTGCGCCAGCACGCTCTCCTTGGCGGCCCTCAGCTCCTGCTCCATCGTCTTCAGCTCGGCCTGCTCCTCAGCGGCGCAGTCGAGCTCGACGACGATGTCAAAGAACCGGGTGTCCCACCACAGGTCGATGAGCGGGACCTCGGGCGCTGCTGCCGCGGCGGTAGCGGCTGGCTCTGGGGTGATCCCAGTGGCTTTCGCCAAAGCCGCCGCTGCACTGCGCCTGCTGATCTCCGCCAGCGCCAGCGTGCGCGCCGTCTCCTCCTGCTCGCGTTCACGAGCACTCTGGAGGTTGGCGACGCACCAGTCCACCTGGGCCCGAGCCTGCTCCCACTTGGCCGAGGCGTCTCGCCAGGCGGCCGCCGCCAAGCGCACAGCCTCCTCGGCTGGCACACTGCGGCGCGGCGACGGCGGCGCGGGCCTGGGCGAGCTGCTGCTCCAGGAGGACCTTCACCGAGGGGTCCTGCACGACACTGAGCGCCTCCTCCAACGTCTTGACGGCGTCGGGGGCGGCTGTCAGCGCATCACGCAGGCTGCCCTGGTCTTTGGCGCCCTTTGGGGGAGGACTTGGGCGTCTTCGGCTCGAAAAGGGTGACCTTGGTGCCGCACTTCTGGCTCTTACACCTTCAACTGGCAAGCGTAGAAGTCCATTCACACTTCCCACACTGTGGGCACTTGGTCCAAGGATTCGAGGCAGTCTCCGTTGACTCATGTGGCTGCACCTGCTGAGTCTGAACCTTCTTACCCTTGGCTCCCTTGTTCATTGCGTCCCTTTGGCCAACCATCTCTGACCGTCCGAGAAAAACAGTGCGATTGGACAGCGGCTGGTGCCTCTCAAGCACCACGTAAGAGGCGGACGCTTTTCGGCCCATGCAACATGCTCGGGCCAAAGTGGCTTGAGATGCAATTTGAGGAGGAGGAGGATGGCAAGGATAGGAAGGGAACTGACGAAGAGGAGGAGATGGAGGAGCGATCGCGGGAAGACTGTGTGCTGAGGGCAGGGATCGCGGGATTGACGTGGGGGAGCAGGGGAGGTGGCCTCGTCCTCTCTCCTCGGCCTCGTCCTTCTCCTCTTCCTCCTCCTCCTCCTCCTCTCCTCCTTCCACTACTACCCCTCGGATGATTTTGATGATGATGATGGGGAGGAGAAAGAGGAGGATGCTGAGGATGAGGATGAGGACGAGTATGCGGATGCGGATGAGGATGACAATGAGGATGAGGATGAGGATGAGAATGAGGATGTTGGTGATGATGAGGATGAGGATGCTGATTATGTTGATGATGATCATGATGATGATCATGATGCTGATGATGATGTTGCTGATGAGGATGAGGATGAGGAGGATGAGGAGGAGGATTAGGATGGTGATGGTGAAGATGAGGAGAATTCTGCTATTGATGATGCTGCTGATGATGATGATGAGGAGGAGGATGCTGATGATGTTGTTGATGATGTTGGTGATTGTGACGGCGATGATGCTGCTGATGATGATGATGATCAGGACGGCGGTGATGTTGAAACCGATACTCATGTGTGTGCTAATGCTGATGTGGGCGTTGTTGATGGTGATGTGATGGTGATGGTTCTTGTGATAGGGGATCCCGTTGATGATGATGATGATGATGATGATGATGATGATGATGATGATGATGATGATGATGATGATGATGAGGATGAGGATGAGGATGATGATGAGGATGATGATGCTGATGCTGGTTATGATTACGACAACGATTATGTCAATGATACGGATGATGCTGATGATGATGATATTAATGCTGTTGATGATGCTGCTGATGAAAATGAAACTGGTAATGGTATTGATAATCATTATGATGGTGATGGTGCTGATGATGATGATGATGATGATGATGATGATGATGAGATGACGATGATGGCCATGATGATGACGGTGATGATAATGACGATACTGATGTTGATGATCATGCGGATGATGATGCTGAAGATGACGATGTTGCTGATTCTGCTGATTCTGATGATGATGGTGGTGATAATAATAATAGTAATAATAATACTAATAATAAGAATACTAATAATGATGAAGATGATGGTACTGATGCTGACGAGGATGAGGATGACGAGGGGGATGAGGATGAGGAGGAGGATGAGGATGAGGATGATATGATAATGAGGATGATGCTGCTGGTAATGCTGCTGATGCTGATTATGATCAGGAGGATGAGGATGCTGACGATTTGTTGCTGAAGTATGGTGTTGATGCTTGCAATGTTGGTGATGATGATGATGATGATGATGATGATGATGATGGTGGTGGTGATGATGATGATGATGAGGACGGCGACGATGCTGATGATGATGAGGAAGCTGCTGCCGATACTGGTGCTTGTGCTGATGCCAATGCTGGCGTTGTTGATGGTGATGTGATGGTGATGGTGATTATGATGGGATTGTGTTGATGATGACGATGATGACGACGCTGATGATGCTACTGATGATGCTGCTAATGCTGATGATGCTGATGATGGTGACGACGATGACGATGATGATGCTGATGACGATGTTGATGCTGTTGATGATGATGATGATGGTGCTGATGCTGATGATGATGGCAATTATGATGATGCTGATGATGATGATGTTGTTGATGATGATGATGCTGTTGCTGATAATGGTGGTGATGGTGGTGGTGATGACGACGACGACGACAATGATTATCTTGACAATGATGATTCTGATGATGATGCTGCTGATGATGCTGCTGCTGAGGATGATGATGATGATGATGATGATGATGATGATGATGATGATGATGATGATGCTGCTGCTGCTGCTGCTGCTGCTGAGGATGCTGCTGATGATGATGATGATGATGATGATGATGATGATGATGATGGTGGTGGTGTTGGTGGTGGTGTGGTCATGATGATGATGGTTGTGGGCGTTCCAGAGAGGGCCTCGCCTTGGGATGGTCGAGATGTTGGCACTTCTTCCTCGGCGGAAGCGGGAGGAACGCGGTGGAGGCAAGACGAGGCCAGCTCCGCTGGCGGAAGCTGGCGGAGGGAAGCCCGGGCCCTCGACTTGGTCCAAGAGGGATGCAGTTTTTCGATATTCAGGGTGTCTGGAAAGAGGCATACACACATTTTATAGATAGATAGATAGATAGATAGATAGATATATAGATGTATAGATAGATAGATAGATAGATAGATAGATAGATAGATATATAGATGTATAGATAGATAGATAGATAGATAGATAGATAGATAGATAGATAGATAGATAGATATATAGATAGATAGATCGATAGATCGATAGATGGGAGGAAGGGGCTCGAGGAAGGCAGCTGGAGGAGTTGGAGGAGCTCGAGGAAGGGAGGAGCTGGTGGAGCTCGAGGAAGGGAGGAGGTGGAGGCACGAGGGCTAGGGGGCTGCGTCGTGGGCCGTGGTCTGCTCGCGCGCCCTCGCTGCTCCGCCCGGGGTGGCCCGCGGCTCCTGGACGAGGCAGACAGGACCCTCTTGGGCTGCAGAACATTTTTCCCCTCGTCGTCGTTCTCCTCCCCCCCCATTCCTTTCAATTCCTGCAGGCGACTGGGTGGGCAGGAGGGGTCATTTGCTGTTCATGGTGTATGAGGTTGTGGAGGACGATCAATGGAGAGGAACCGTGTTGCCAAATACTTCCCAGATGTCTAACACGTACGTTAGACATGTTTTAAACATGTTCTAAAACACACATTTCAATTTCAATGGTCGGATTGTTAGGGTGTCCATTGTCGTGGCATCCACAAGTATAAGGCCGCGGCCGCGTCTTGCTCGCCCGCCAGGCAGTGGCACGGGATCTGCTGCGCTGGCTCGTCGGGCGCTCCTCCCTCCCCTTCCTCGCACGGCCCACTTCGGTCCGATCGATCCGAGTCGGTCTCGGTTTCGGCTGGAGGAGGGAGGAGGGAGGAGGGAGGAGGGAGGAGGGAGGAGGAGGAGGGAGGAGGGCCCAATCTAGTTTGACTCCGATGTTCCGACTATCTGATTCGATCTCGACTCCGCACTGGCGCGGCCCGGTTCTGCGGGCGGTGCGATCCGATTCGATTGGTCGATTCGATGCTGACCGCTCCTCTCCCTTCCCCTGCCTTGTCGTCACCACATTGCACACTTCCTCCCCCTCCACCTTCTACTCCAGATTTCGGAATAAAAGGGAGGGGGTCTGGACCCTCCAAGACAAGCCATTTCAGACCTCCCCCGTGGGAGAACCCTCCAAAACATCGTCCCCAGACCCCCCAGGCCCTCCAAGATAGCCTGGAAGAGACCCCCCCCGAAATGAGACCCCCCGCCCTTTATTACGAAATCTGGAGTACTCATCATCCTTCCCATGCTCGTCGTCATCACGTTCATTACCGCCTTCACCACCTTCGTCGCCATCATCGTACTCATCGGTTCTCGCCGTCGGCGTCGTCGCCATCCCGATCCTCCCCCTCATCCTTGCGCCGTCTTCGTCAGCGTCGTCGTCGTCTTCACTCCTTCTCACTCGTCGTCTTCCCGCTTGCTTCCAGCGTGTAGTCGACGCTTTGCGCGTCCCCACTCCCCCATCCAGAACTTGTTCCTGGACGAGTTGCCTTGATCAGGGATGTTTAGCAGCGTGCAGTCCATGAGTGAACCGTGTATGGACTTACCGGTCTTCCGAAGGAGGATGAGGAGCAGGAGGGAGGAAGATGATGGAAGGAGGAGAAGGACGGGGGAAGAGGATGATGATGATGCTGATGTTCATGATGATGCTGATGCTGCTGCTGCTGCTGATGATGATGATGATGTTGATGATGCTGATGCCGATGCTGATTATGATGATGCTGATGCCGATGCCGATGCTGCTGATGCTGATGCTGATGCGGAGGAGGAGGAGGACGAGGAGGAGGATGCTGCTGCTGCTGATGATGATGATGATGATGAGGAGGAGGAGGAGGAGGAGAAGGAGGAGCAGCAGCAGCAGCAGGAGTTGGAGGAGGAGGGCGAGCATAATCATGACGAACATGATGGAACACGTTCCTATCATCCTTAAGTGAGCCCTAGGTGGAATGAGGAGGAGGAGGAGGAGGAGGAGGAGGAGGAGGAGGAGGAGGGGTAGGAGGAGGAGGGGAGGGGAGGAGGAGGAGGAGGAGGAGGAGAACAAAAAAGAGACCGAGGGTGGGTAGGAGGAGGAAAATAATGAGTAGGAGGAGGTGGGAGGAGCAGGACTGTGGATGAGGAACATGGAAGAGGAGCATGGAACATTTGCGACGACAGCGATGACGACAGGAGTCAGCCAGGACGGCCTTCACGGATTTGTCATTCTTGGAGCTTATTGGAGGTCTCTCGGAGCCGTCTTGAGGTCCTTTTTTCGGAAACACCCGACGCCACTTTTGGATGAGAGGGAGGAAGAGGAGGATGGGGGAGGGGGATGAGGACGGAGCCGGAGGAGGAGGAGGAGGAGAAAGGAAGGACAAGGAGGAGGAGGAGGAGGAGGAAGGAGGAGGCGGGGGAGGAGGGAGGTGGAGGAGGACGAGGAGGGAGGAGGAGGAGGAGGAGGAGGGAGGGAGGAGGGAGGGAGGGAGGGAGAGGCGGAGGAGGAGGGGAGGAGGAGAGGAGGAGGAGGATGAGGATGGAGGAGGAGGCGGAGGAGGAGGAGGAGGAGGAGGATGCGGAGGAGGAGGAGGAGGAGAAGGAAGGGATGAGAAATGAGAAGGACGAGGAGGAGGAGGCGGAGGAGGACGGGGGAGGAGGATGAGGAGGAAGTGGAGGAGGAGGAAGAGGAGGAGGAGGAGAAGGAGGACCGGTGTATACCCAAGAGTCATCAACCATGTTGGAATAGTCCCTCCCTCGAAGCTTCCTCTTCGCAGGCCCCTACAGCGTTTCATCTCCACTGAGGGGGCTGCCTCGTTGAGAGACAACCGTTTGAAGGCCCCGAAGCATGCCAAAACATGGTTCTCGGGGTGCCAACGCCACGGATCAACCGGACTGTTGCGTCTCGACGGCCCTGAAATCGTGCCAGAACGCCATCCCTGGAACTGCAGCACCGCGAACCAAGGCAGGTGTTGCAGCTTCATAGTCCGGAATCCTTCCAAAACGCCATGTCTGGTACGTTGATCATGGGAATCCGTGAAACCCGTGCAAATGTCTGAAACGAATGCGCGGCGGCGCGAAGGCGAGAGCCGCATGTTGAACAGGGGCCACCCTCAGTTCGTGAAGCCCTTGCATTGTTGAGAGATAACGAATGTGCGCGGCGCTAAGGCGAGAACCACATGTTGAAAGCCACCCACCCACGCGTGACACTCGTGCATTTTTTTGGGGGTAGCGAGTGTGCGCGGCGTTGAGGCGAGAGCCACATGTTGAACACCACCCGCTCTCAACCCGTGAAACTCTTGCAGATGTTTAAAAGAAAGGGCGCGGCGCTAAGGCGAGAGCCACATTTTGAAAACGACCCGCCATCCATATGTGAAGCCGTTGCCACGTTCTGACCTCCAGGTTCATAGATAGTGAGAAAGTCCCTGGCGAAACGCCCGGCCCGCCCTAAGCATTGTCCTCCGGGTGCGACAGGAAGAAGTTATTTATACGGAAATGGAATGGAGGAGGATGAACATGATGATGATGCGGATGATGATGCTGCGGATGATGATGATGATGATGATGATGATGATGATGATGATGATGATGATGATGATGATGATGATGATGCTGAGCTGATGCTGAGATGCTGTGCTTTGCATGACTGGACGATGATGATGATTATGATGATGATGGTGATGATGATGATGAGGAGGAGGGAGGGATTATGTGATTATGATGATGCATGATGATTGCTGATTTATGATGATGACTGCTGCTGCTGCGATGATGATGATGATGAGGAGGAGGAGGTGAGGATGCTGCTGAGGATGAGCGATGAGGTGCATGATGACGGCTGCTGCTGACGAGATGATGATGATTGATGATGATGCTAATGCTGCTGCTGGCGATGATGATGTGATGATGATGATTATGATGATGATGATGATGATGATTGATGATGATGGATGATGACGATGATGAGATGCTGCTGCTGCTGACTTGCTGAATGATGATGATGATGATGTTGATGATGATGAGCTGATGATGATGATGTGATGAGTAGATGTTGATGATGCTGATGAGAGATGATGATGTGATAGGAGTTGAGGAGGTAGGGAGGGGGAGGAGGAGGAGGAGGAGGAGGAGGAGGAGGAGGAAGAATTAGGAATGAAGGAGGGGGGGGGAGGAGAGGGGGGAGGAGGGAGGGAGGGAGGGAGGGAGGGAGGGAGGGAGGGAGGGAGGGGAGGAGGAGGAGGAGGAGGAGGAGGCGGAGGAGGAGGTGGAGGAGGAGGTGGAGAGGAGGAGGTGGACGAGGAGGGTCACCCACCGAGGGCTGGTGCACGCAGGCGTCAGGGAGAGCTTCCCGCTGAGGATGATCAAGCTGCTGGCGAGATTGTACAGTGGGAGGCGAAGGCTCTGCTTGGGCAGATGTAAGACGGAGGTGTTCCACGTGGACCTCTCCCTGTTGGCGGGCTGCTCTTTCGCCCCGACGCTCCTGAGAGCGGTCCTGGTCCAGCCCCTGGACGCGATGCTCCAGCCGTGGCAGGCGGTCAAGACCTGCGCGGTCGTGGATGACAGCACCCTCGCGGGCCACACCAAGAGAGCCCAGGCGGAACACATTCTGGTGGGAGCCACGCGAATGCTCTGCCAAGCCTTGGGGGACATCGGTTTCGCGATCCCAGTGACCAAGGGGCAGATCCTGAACTCCGAGGGCGAAGTCGCGCGCAGGGTGGAGCAGAGGCTGAAGACACATGAAGGCCACCAAGAACTTTGCCGTGGTTTCCGTGATAGACAAGACGGCGTCCTGGACGGTCTTGCGCCAGAGGATTGCCCGCCAGAGGATTGCGCGAGCTGGGCGCTACACTTCCCTCAAGAAGGCGGGGGCCAGGAAGCTGTCCAACGTTTTCAGGACCGGAGGCCTTGCGTCCATCCTCCACGGAGCGAGGGTGCGCGGGGTGCCACCTCAGGCCCTCCAGCGGGCCAGGGCGGCGCACGGCAGAGCCTTGACTTGACTGGAGAGATCGGCAAGAAGTCGCGCTCGTTGCTGTTCGCGCTGCAAGAAGGCAAGACTTGGAAGCACGACCCAGCCTACGCAGAGGCAGCGTTCAAGATGGTCACGGAGGTGAAGACGGACACCAGGGGAGAGGTCACAGGCCTTGCTAGAGCAGTGGTCCTCTCGCTGAAGCGGATCGGCTGGCAGCAGCTCGCGTGGGACCAGTGGAAAGACGACCAGGGCCACGCCATTGAGCTGCGGGTGAGCCCCCGCATGGTGTCCAGCCAGATCGAAGCGGGGGTGTATCGTTACCTGATGAGGGAGGTGGCTAAGCACCCAGGCTTCGGGCAGTTAGAAGGCAAGGCGCCCGACCTCGAGCCGTTCCGCTTGGCGCTGCAAGATGCGACGAGAAGGGAGGTTCGAGGAGGTCGCGCTGCTCGAGGCCCACATCGCAGGAGGGCTGGTGACGCAGAACGACTTGTACGTCGAGCGTGCGGTGACGAGCCCGTCGTGCCAATGGTGCGGGTACGAGAGGGGCACGGCGTTCCACCGCCTTTTCGCCTGCCCTGCCATCCTAACTTGGGCGGAGGAGCTGGGCTGCCAGAGCGTCGCTGAAGCGGGCAGGGCTGCAGGCGGGAACGACCTGGGGATGGTGCGAGGAGTGGTACGGTCGGTGGCTACGCTTAGCGTGAACCAGATTTTTGGAGCACCCTGGGCGACGCCTGTCACACGCTAAGCGCTTTGGCGGGGCCAGGGCCCAAACTGTGATGTTCTGGGAGGGCCGACCTAGGTACACGCTGTGCGCTGGATTTGGGAACGGGCCCTCGTCCTCCTCCTCCTCCCTCCTCCTCCTCCTCGTCGTCCTCCTCCTCGTCGTCCTCCTCCTCCTCCTCTTCCTCCTCCTCTTATGCCTCGGTCCGACTGTATCCCTACCCCGAGGACTGAGAAGCCAAAAAGCGATGACAATTTCAGGGGTGCGTCGTCAGAAGCGAAAGATGATCCTTACGGCCGGCATCGAGAAAAAGGTGGTACCACTCATCGGGGTACGGACATGTTTCAGGTCGGTAGATCTTGCACTCCTGCACAGAGTTGTTTCTTGCGAAGGGGTCGGCCGACCCCCGCTTGTCTGGGGTGGCGAGGCGTGCGAGACGCTTGCCTCTCCCTTTGAACTCGTTCATGCTTCGGTGGCAACTCATGTGGGCCTCCGGTGCGTGCCATCTTGCTGGCTGTGGCGAACCGACGCAATCCGACGCAAATCGACGCAATCCGACGCTAAATTGACGCTGCGTTTGTGTTTATTTTTCATCGATTACCCGACGCTAGCACGCGCTATTGCGGTCTGAACATGGAATTGC
>CAUYUJ010008218.1:27500-41625 GCA_963575745.1 Prorocentrum cordatum | reverse complement strand
CCATCTTGGGCACTTCCGGGGACCTCCCATGGCCCTTTTGGGTCTGTGCTGGGAGCCCTTGGGTGGCCTCTTGGTTCCATTGTGGGCTGTCTTGGGGCTCTCGTGGGCGATCGTGGGGCTCGGCTCGGCCGTCTTGAAGCTTTCTTGGGGGCCTTTGGGGGCGTCTTGAGGCGATCTCGGGGGCCTTGAAACCGTCTTGAAAGCTGATGAAATCCGAAAGGCGAATATGCTAAAATTGTAAGTTTCACGGAGGGGATGGGGCGATTTCTGTGGTTTGAAGGCCGCTTGGAAAGCTTTTTGGGGTGCCTTGGGGGTCTTTATGTTGGCATTCGGAAACATAGTGGGGGTGTTTTCGGTACCCTCGTGGGCCGTTTTGGCGCCTTCATGGGCCGTCCTGGGGCCTTCTTGGACCGTCTTGGGGAGCTTGGGCCGCTGGAGGCCCCCTTGGGACCCATCTTGGGCACTTCTGGGGACCTCCAATGGCCCTTTTGGGTCTGTGCTGGGAGCCCTTGGGGGGCCTCTTGGTTCCATTATGGGCTGTCTTGGGGCTCTCGTGGGCGATCGTGGGGCCCGGCTCGGCCGTCTCGAAGCTTTCTTGGGGGCCTTTTGGAGCATCTTGAGGCGATCTCGGGGACTTTGAAACCGTCTTGAAAGCTGATGAAATCCGAAAGGCGAATATGCTAAAATTGTAAGTTTTACGAAGGGAATGGGGCGATTTTTGTGGTTTTAAGGTCCCTTGGAAAGCTTTTCGGGGTGCCTTGGGGGTCTTTTGGGCCGTCCTGACGCAATTGGAGTCCCTCTTGGAGCGCTCTTGTGCTGTCTGGGGCCTCCCTTGGGCCTTTCTGATGATTCCTCGGATCGCTCTGGGTCTGCTGGCAAGGCGTTGGTGGAGACCCGGAAAGCTGGGTGACCTTTTCCAAGGACGTCCAAGGGAGCCCGAGAACCCCAGATCCCGGGGGTCCAGTTTAGGGGAGGGGGATGGTTTTTCCCCCCCCCCAGGGCTTGCAAAAATATAGGAAGAGGAGAATATATGTGTATATAAATATACATACATACATACATACATACATACATACATACATACATACATACATACATACATACATACATACATACATACATACATACATACATACATACATACATACATACATACATACATACATACACACACACACACACACACACACACACACACACACACACACACGCACACCTCTCCGAGGGAGTAGAGCTCAGAGCCGATTAATTGAAGGCGGCGTTCGCGATTTTTCTGGCCGTTTCGCTTGGGACATCCTCGAAATTCTGAAAATCGGTGGCACCCCTCACGCAGATCGTGACGTCAGGGTCCAAAAACACATGGGAATTTCAACATTCTCACATAAAACATTCAAAAACAAGTTGTAATTTCAATGATTTTGACCCCGATTCTCAGAGAATGGCGATTTCGCCTGAGACATCCTCCCAAAATCGAGCCCCGACGTACCTTGTGGTACCTCAGACCCCGCCTGGGAGCCTCTTGGGGGCCTCCTGGAACCTCCTGGGGCCTCCTGGGGCTTTCTGTACCTTCTGGTACCCCAGACCCCGCCTCGGAGCCTCCTGGGGGTCTCCTGGAACCTCCTGGGGCCTCCTGCGGCCTCCTGGAGCCTCTTGGGGCCTCCTGGAGCCTCCTGGGGTCTTATGGGGACTCCTGTGGCCGCCTGGGGCCTCCTGGGGCCTCCTGGGGCCTCAGAACTACATGCACACACAGAGACACAAATCACACCCAACATATCACACGCTAGACAAACATAACACACACACACACATACATACACACACACAACACTTACAACGCACAAAAAACACGCACAACACAGAGCACACATCACACACACACACACACACACAACACTCACAATCCCGGGGCCTCCTGGAGCCTCTTCCGGTATCTAAGTCGGGCCTCCTGAGGTTTCCTGGGGGGCCGTGGTATACACATCGCAAGGTGTGGCAACCCCACTTGCGATAGAGTGCGACCTCGATCTTAGATTCTTCTGCGTTCACCTCATGCCTCTTCCCCTTCTCTTAGGCACGCCCTGGCGGCGCCGCCCCAGCTCCCCCTTCTCCATTTCCGATCCTGCAGTCATGGTGTCTTCCTGCTTCAAACGCCCTTTTTTTCAGTTTTTTTGTTGTAAGAGCCTGGGCACACACGTGCCAATTGTGTATATGCACACATACATTCATACATTCATACATACATGCATACATACATGCATGCATACACACCTACGTACATAGATGTATGTATATATATATATATATATACATGGATGCATGCATACAGGCAAACAGGCATACATACATACACCTGTGTGTACGTGTGTATGTTTATGTGTATGCACCTGTAAATTTATATGTACATATGCATATGCAGATATATATATATATATATATACATACACGCAAACTGTACCAAACGAAGTTAAGTTATATTAAAAATGATGTACATACGCCTGTACGTTTATTTATATCGATATATATATATATATATATGTGCGTGCACGCATACATTCATACAAACATGTATACATATATGCGTCTAAACATACAAACAAACATACATGTATACGCACATACATGCATATATACATACGTACAGACATACATACCTACTATGTATATCCTCGGAAGGCCCTGTGGGCGGTGCGATGATGGTTTAAAAACGGGGGCAACGATGCCTTTTTACGCGAGGCGGAAACGGGAGCCCTGTAGCGCAGGGGCCCGAATCACTTCCACGAACTTGATGTCCCAGGGTGGTGGGTTGGTTGCTCCAAATCGGCCGAACGCCTAAGCCTAAATGGCCACAGGCATCGAGCAGACTGAGAGGATACACATTCGTGTTGGCACACGGGGGCCTACTCTCGAATTGCCTTCGGAGCGGTGCGATGGCGGTAAAGGAGGGGCGAGGGACCCTGACGCGGGCAGAAACGAGGACCCTGCAGCGCAAGGGCCCGAACCTCTCCCAGGAACTTGATAGCCCCCCTTCAGCGATGCGAGTGGGCCACCAGTGAGGAAGGGGCAGAGGCCTGGAGGCGCGGGGGGGTTCGCCCCCGCAGGGGGTTCCACCAGACGCCGCTAGCGTCGAGGCATGCCGGCCGCAGCTCGCCCTCCTCGCCACATGCCACAGGCACCGCCGCCCCCCCCCCACCGCACCGCACCGTCCAAGCGGAGCACAGGTGCGGTTTCGAAACCCTCCGCACCTTCCCACCGCGGCAGGGGGGCGCACAGCCCGCCCTGGATCCCCCGCCAAACAGACAGGCAGTCAAACTGACCATACACCAGGCGGCACACGGGCGTGAGCACGGGTGGAAAATAAAGCGCTCCAAGCAGGCAGGGCGCACACGTGGCGCCAAAGGAAAACGCGCTGACGGCATCGGCGCTCCCAGAGCGCCGGGGCGCAGGCAGCATGCGCCGCTGCTGCCATGCTGCCACAAATCCTCAGTGCGCGCTTGGACACGTCGGGAACGAACTCCTCGCGCGGGTGGCCCACTCGCCTCGCGCACCTCTCCGTGGCCAGCCTCATGCTGGCGGCGAACCGGCGCGAAGCACTTGGCCAAAAATATGTAGTTGTCGGAACAGTGACTGCGTGCCGGCCGCTTCACATCCTGCGCTCGCCAAGACGTCCCATTTGGAAATACGTGGTATGTACGACGGTTTCACCCCGATAATCGTTCGCAAGCATCTGTTTAGAAATCCGTCGAGACGACGCAGCAGCGCTTTCGCGAAGCACGCACTGTTGATCCCGCACAGCAGTTTCGACTCGACGATGGAAGCATATACGCGGAGCTTGCGATTCCAGGTAAGAGACGAATGGGACCACACCTTGCGCAGAGCCGCGAATGAGCGTCAAGCCCCCCATTTGTCTGCCCAACTCGTCGCCCATGTTCGCGTCAGCAGTGAGCTGCGCGCCCAAGTGCCGCAAATGCTCCACGTGATTCATCTGCGAGCCATCGGGGGCACGGACGTCGCCGGCCGACTGCGCTGACAAGACCTGGCACTTCTGCCGGTGCAGATCCATGCCGCACCGCTTGCCTGCAGCCGCGACTGCCGCCAAGAAGTTGTTCACGCGCGCGCCGCACCTAACAATTAACAGAGTGTCGTCGGCGCGCGCGCAATCGGACAGCTCGCCCGCGTCGCACGCCACATGCACTAAGGCTGTCATCACGAGATCGAGTAGCAGAGGGCTCAGCGCGCAGCCTTGGGAGATGCCAGATACTTGGGGGCGTTCACCCGACTGACTCCGTAGTCGCCGACGACGAAAATCCTCTGCGCCATGAGTGACTCTACCATGCTCGTGAACTCTGGCGAGAGGCCCATCCGGCGCAGTGCTGCGAGGCGGGGATTCATCCATATCCACCGCCTGGGAACCGACGCCCTGGCGCCCCAGCGGGCGGGGCTCCGAAACTGACCCTCCAGGCGGTGGATATGGATAAATTCCCGCCTCGGAAGTGCGTCCAGCATGCTTTCCGTGCGCACACTGTCAAAGGCCTTTTTCCAATCGAGGGCGACCAGGGTCACCGCGCCGTGCTCGCGCGCTCGAGCCAGCTCGATCCGCCGGCGCGCGACGTCGATGGCGCGCGCCGCGCCGCGCCGTGTCTGGAAGCCAAACTGACTGTTCCAGATCAGTTCTTCCACGCCTGCAGCGAGCAAGCGGTTCTTCAGCATCGCGGGGAAACGCCTCCAGGGCAATGCACTGCATGGAAAGTGGCCGGTTGTTATCACACAGGGTCGCCCTCCTCGCGCAGCGCGCACACGTGAGACGAAGCCCAGTCCGCTGGCATGCCCCCAGGCCTCCTTGCACATGTACAACGCCCAGTCAAGTTGGCCAGGCCCCTCTGCTAATGCTTTAAAACCTCTGCCAGCACGTCACCAGGGCCCCCCGCCGACGCGGCGGAAAGAAGGGGGATGGAGTGGTGGAGGGGGGCGCCGTCCCCGCGGCGGCGCCAATCGGAGGGCGGGGATTCAAGACCACCACCACAGAACATCGCGCTGGGCCCCAGCATAGAAAAGTCGCACGGGGCCCCGCGCGCCGCCGCCGCCGCCTCCGGCTCCGCACGCGCGAAGCGCTGTCAACGCGGCGTTAGGAGCGCGCGCGCCCGCGCCGCATCTGGCCGCAGCCCGCCGCGGGCGCCCTGCCCTTGGCGGCCGCCCTTTCCTCGACGATCGACTCGTGGAGCTCCCGGGAGGCCTGCGCCATCTCGTCGAGCACGTGCCGCTTAAGCTCTGCGGCCGCCACGTGGACCCTGAGGGGCTGGCCGATGTCCAACGTCTTCACGCTGCTGAGATCGCCCACCTCCTGGTAATCCTCTCGAAGTAGCCAGTCTAGGCCCCGCGCCATCTCGCGCGACCTCAGACCTTTCGCAAGATCGACGAGGAGGGCCGCCAGCAGCCACATGGTCGACATGGCCCTGTTCACCGCGCAAGCGTTCCCCAGATTGTCCGTCGACCCAGCCACCTCGAGGGTCGCCCACCGGCGGCGCCCCCCGGGCTTCGCGAGCGGCTTCTCGAAGAAGATCGCGTCAATGAACTCGAGCGCCGCGATGACCACGTTCGGGCCGCTTGCCTTGAGCCACGCCCAAGGGAACCATTCCGTCTCTACTTCCCGCGCGCACCAGCGAGCCCCATCTCGCGCCGCCGTTCGGCGGCACCTCCCAGCCGCCCATCCAGCAGCGCCCCCCCCTCCGCCTTCGCATCCGAGCGGCCGTGCCCGACGCTCTCGGCGCTGAACTTGATGGGCAACTCCAATATTTGCCTACGCGCCAGTCGCTTGCGGACCCACGCCAGCAAAAGCCTGGTCGCCCACGCGCCCCCTGTCCTTCCTCGCGACGCTGGCGAGCCAGGCACACACCAGCCACAGTAGCGGCTTCCCCCATGCCAGGAGCATCTCCGCGAAGCCCAGGCACCCCAAACCCGGCGCCACCTCGCCCGCGTGGACGGCGCCGCGTTCGAGCGCCTCCGCGTACCAGGCGGGGCCTCCGAGAGGCCCATGGTGCACTGGGCGCAGTCGCAGCGGAGACAGATCCAGCCCACCCTGAGACCGCCCCGCGCTTTGACCCTCTGCGCCAGGAAACCGAGGACGCCGAGTAAGACAACCATGCAAAACGTTGCCAGTCGCCCTTGTTTCCCCGCGACGATCGCCTCCACGTCGTCGGCGTAGGTGTGATATTCTATTGGCCAGTCACCTCCCAAAAAACAGAAAATATGCCGCGGCACGGCGCCGAATAACCTAGTCCACGATTATGATGCGCTGCGAAGCACACCTCGCCCTCGAACTCGCAGGCCAGCATGCCCCACTTGCCCTCGCGGATCTTGACATGCCGGTGCGTTCCCTTGCCGTTGGTGGCGAATGCGAAGATGACCTCGTGCCGGTGCTCGAAGTACCTCAAGAAAAAAGTTTTCTCCGCGGGCCTCGGCATCGTCCGTCGATTTCGGCATCGAATCCGGCGGTTCACGGCGACCTCGCGCGCGCCGTCGTGGCCAAGTCTTCTTGCCGCTCGCGCTCTCCATGACTGCCGGCGCCGCGATGGCGAAATTGTCGTGGAAACGGTCGCGCAATTGCTCCTTGGACATCTTGATCATCCTGCCCGCTTTCACCTCGTCCGCGAAGTGTTCTCGGAGCCAACCGACGCGGTCTTCCGCGCTGCTGTACTTGGCTGCCTCTGGGGCGGCCCAGCCGGCAGCCCCCTGGTGGAGACGCCACTTTGCGAATTTCTCGAAGGGCCCCCCTGCTGGGGCAGCTCGCTCAACACGCCCGCCGCGACTCCCGTCTCCAGCTCCTTCATCAACGTCGCGTCTGGGCCCCCAGCCTCGCGCAAAGTGCCGCTTGCAAACGGGGGGGGATGGGCTGCCCCTCGGCGACAGGTGTCGACGCAGCCCAAGTCGTCGCCGTGGCCTGCCCGCAGCTCTGCCCCCAGCCAGCCTCCGAGGATCCTCATGGGGTCCCCGTGGAGCTCCTTCCCCATCGGGTCGGCGGGCTCACTCTGGTCGGCGCTGGCCTGGCGCGCCTGCACCGCCAGCTCGAAAGGCGCACGTTCTGCGGCCACGCATCCGCCCAACAAACCTCCACACAGGTCGGTCCTCTGCCCGTTCCAGTTCGGGGACTACCGAAGGTCTGGGTCCCAGCGGCCAGGCGAGAGACGGCATGCGCCGTCGTCAATCCTCTCGGGCCCTCGATGCACTCGGAGCAGCGAGGCGGCTCTGCGCTTCCAAATTGGCGCGGGGGCCTCGCGGTCACACGCCTCTTCCCCCCCGCCATTCCGCGACGATTGCATCCGCGCGTCAGCCGGAGTTCACGTCGCAGTAGCCCCTGAGAGTAGCGCCGTCGAGCTCCGAGAGCGCCGCGAGCAGATCCGGCCTCGTCGTGAGCCACTCCGCGAAGAGCGAGATGGTGCCCCTCCAACGATAGGCAGCGAGCCACTGTGCCAAGCCGCCTATGCCATGCGCCACCCACCCACACAGCTGCGGGGGCCAGGTCGCGGCGCCCTCGGTCTTGAACGCGGAGTCGCCCCGCCCGCGATCTAGCGACTGGAGCCCGGCGGGCGGCTGCGGCAGCAGCCCCCGGCACGCGCCGTTCGCAGCGAAATGCAGCCTCCAGCGATAGAGCCGCGGGTCGGCGGCCAGCCCCGGAAACTGGCCAATGAGGCGCGCCGGCCTCGGGAACGGCGCGCCGAAGCTGCTCTGATGGAGGGCCGCCGCGTGCGCGCAGCCGAGGGCGAAGAACCCGTCTGTCACTGGCAGCTGCCACATGCCGGCGGGACGTTGACCGCGGAACTCGCCCAAGTGGACGGCGCCGCGGTCCACGTTTTGCCCCGGAGGCCGGCCGCCTGCTTGATGCTCGCCAGCTGGGTCTGCAGCGCGCAGAGGTCGAAGTCGACGGGCAAATTGGACACCTGGCACTTCAGCGCTTCACGCCCCTCCAGCCAGGGAAAGCCCCAGGGGTGCTTCTCTGACCGCACTGGGCGCGGTCCTCGGCGGCTCATCCGCGCGACTCCGGACCAGAGGCCGCAGGGGGGCGAGTCCACAAGCGCGTCTCATTCACCTGTTGTCAGCATCTTGGGGCAGGCGCCCAGCGCTGCATCGGAGAGATCGGCGTTGTCCGACCTGGCCAGGCCCACCTCCTCGAGGTGCGCCTGCAAGCCGAGGCTGCGCAAGACAGCCGCGACATCTGCTCGTCGTTTGTGCTCTGCGAAGAGGTGGAGCGCCTTCAGCCGCAGCTGCACCCTGCGCCCCGCCTCATGGATTCCGGGGGGGCGCCCGGCCTCTGCCCTGTTGGTTTGCTCACTCCTAAGTCGAGGTCGCCCCCGGCCGGGGCGCTTGGCGACGCCCCCCGTTCCTGGACGTCGCTGGCGGACGTCAAGATGACCACGCGGGGTGGGCTCCCGCCCCAGGGGGTCGCGCGGCGCCTCTCCCCCGCCGATGACCTTCTCGGCGAACCGCCACCTGTTCCCCCCAGCGGCGCGCCGGGAGAGGCCCCCGCCCCGAAGGGTCGCACGGCGCCCCGCGGGGCTGCCACCCCACGGAATTCCGCCGCGAGGGCGCGGCCCCCTGAGACCGCGGGGCCAGAAGCTGCGGACGGCGGCAGCAGGGGGCGCGGCCCCCCTGGCCCCACGCCGCTATCGTCGTCGCCCAGGGGTCACCTCTGGCCAGCGGCATCGGCAGCAGCTGCTTGACCTTAATTCGGGGCGGTCTGGATCGGCAGCGCTGCCACGGGGCGCCCTGAAAGGGCCTCGCCCCGCGCGCCGCCCTCGCGAGCTGGCACGCGAGGGAAGCGGCATTTCTTCGGGTCACACTTGGCCGTCTTGAAATTGTACCTGGAGCACATATGCCTGCCGCCCGGCGTCTGCGAGGCGGACCCCATGTCCTAGACGGATGCCTCGTCGCCTCCTTTGCGTGCCCCGTCTTTGAGAACCTGCTTCGGCGGGCTGAGCCTCCGCTGCTGCGGCTGCTGCTGGCTGGCGGCGGCCCGCGGGCTGGCGAGGGCCTGCGGGGTCGCGAAGTGCCGCTCCTCGACCACCGAGTCGCCCATTGCCCTTCGGAGCGCTGCGTGGAACTGAATTTACATTGCTGCGCCAGCTGCCAGGCCTCCTCGCGCACAGATGCTCGCGCTGCAGTACCTGGTTCCAAGTCGGGCGCGCGGCAACGTCGCCCTGCGCGTTCTTACAACGAGTGCGCAGACGTGCCCCCCCCCCCCCCCCCAACACGTAGTCTAGGCACGCCTGTTACTGCTGTGGATTCCCGCCCTGCAGCTCATGCATATTCGCGTGGAACTGACCGAGCACGATCGCGCCTGTGCTCAACAGCGCCACGCGCTTCCGCAGCGCTTCCGGGCCCTGCGGTGGATCGACCCAAACGATCGCAGCCTTCCTGAACTGCATCGCCCCCAAGCTGATCCAACCAAGAGCGAGGGCGGGGCCCCCATCCTCCTCGGCAGAGAAGACCGCCACGAGTGCCTCCGCCCTGCGCTCGATCCCTCACTGCCAGATCTCGAGGTTGGACTTGCCAGTATCCAGCTCTCCTCGGGCGCCCAGAACGCCGCCCCGAAGTTCAGCCGCATCGCCTGGTGATCGGCTACGCTTAGTGGCTTGACTCCCTGGCGCGCGTCGGCGTCGGCCTCGCCCCCCATATTCCGCCGCGCCTCGCTCCGCGCGCGCGCCGCCTGCCACGCGCACGTCAGCGCAGTCACTTTCGCGCGAAGCCCCATCACAGCCTCCACGTCCAGTCTTAGCGCATCCCTGGCGAACGCTCTGACGTCGTCGGCTGAAATCATCACGTTCGCGAACTTCACCATGCTCGTCATTCCGCAGGAGTGCAGCAGCGCCTGCACGCTCAGCGGAACGCCCCCCCTCGCGAGGAGACAGCGCATGCCCGAGCGCGGCAACTTGAGAGCATGATCCTGCTTATCACGCAGATCTACATTCGGCGACATGCTGTCGAGACGCCCCTCGCAACGGGCCGCGCAGGCAAAGCCGGGGGCCAACCGGGACTGCGCCGGAGACTACGCGGGCTTCAGCCCAAGCTGTCTGAGCTGAGCGGACAGAACAACGCCCCCCCCGACTCGGCAGGGCGATGGCGACACGCAACGCAGCCCCGAAGCCCTGCCCGTATGCTATAAGACCCTTCCCAACGCGATGGCACCCCCCCACACCAGGGCCCCTCCGCCCGCAGCGGACAGAGCCCCACGGGCTGGGCGGGCGTCGTCGACGCGGGGGGGCGCACGCCAGTCGACGGGCGATCGGGGCCACCCCGCGGGCGATTTTCCACTTGGGCTAATTACGGCGGGCGCGGCCCGCGACCCGCTCGCGCCTGAGCCGCGCGGGGAGGGGGGAAGGGAGGGGGGGGGGGGGGGGGGGGGGCAATCCCGATGGGTCGCTCGGGGCCCCTCCACTGCTGGCACCCTCACGGCTGCTCCGACAGGGGGCCGAGGGCCGGCGCGATTCTGTCCCGGGGAGCCATGCGGAGCCCATGCGGAGCCCATCGCCGCTGCGGCCTTCCCCCAGACTGCCCACTCCGACCCGTCGGAGCTGGGCTCGGATCTGCCCGAGTCGCTGCCCTCGCGCACGTCGGCCGCCTTCGCCATCCCGGCCGAGATGAAGCGCAAACACATCTGGCAGACCATGTCATAGTGCTTCGGGCCTAGACTACCATCGAAGAAAATCAAATTCAGCGGCGACCTGCCGTTCGCCAAGCCACAGCCCCCGACCTTGTGGAGCCTGGCCATATTGCGCTTCTTCGCGCACACGATAAGGTAGCTGCCGACCACCTCGGCGCCCTTGATCTCGAGGGGGGGGCTTGTGTCCCGAGGGCTTGTGTCCCGGTCACAGATCTGGACGTTCGCCCAGCTGCCCTCGCCATGGCTGTCGCGTCCAAGATTTGCCTCCGGCACTCTTCGCGGGGGCATTGCCGCCCCCGCCGGTGGTGCGAGGTCATCCGCTTCCCAATTTTCAACGGCGGCCTCTAGGATCGTTGCCCCACCCAGCTCGCCCTCGTCGTCCTGGGGCGCCGTCGCCAAACCGCCAGCGCAGGCCTCGAGGGCTGCGTTGGTCTCGGCTGCATTGCTCGCCGCTTTCGGCACCCAGAAATCCCCCCTCAGCACCAGCCAGTTTGCCAGACCTGGGATGGCCGCCGAATCGTCCAGCGCCACGCCCGACCTCACCGAGCGCAGCACATCCGCGCACTGCCGCTGGAGCTCGGTCGCAACAGAGCGGCGTGTCCTCGCGCACGCGCCCGCCCCCGCCGGCGACCACCTGCCCAGGTAGTCGCAGTCGCTCTTTGAGACCCCAACGCCGCCATGGCCAAGGGGATCGTCGCCCGCTCCACGGCTCTGTCCAGAATCCCACGACATCCTCGGAAAGGGAAAGCTCGACCTCCTCCCCCACGCACGCCGCTGGCTTCAGCATCCCCCAGAGCCCCTCCTGACCCGCTGCCGATGTTTCGGAGAAAACGGCGGGCTTGCGGACTACCACAAGCCCCGCGTCGTCGCACCTGGGCAGGAAGTGGTCCCTCTCAGAATGTGCGATCTCCTGCCACAGATCGAAGCCCGTCTGAATCCACGCTGGCTGGGCCCAACGCGTAGCACTCTCAGGAATACCACGAGCGGCTCCGCTGATTTTCGCGCGCCGCAGTGCGGCCGCTAGCCCTCCGTCCACGAAAGCGAGGCGCTGCGGCGGGAGCCAACCACGGTCGTCGCACAGCATCACTGCCCGACCTTGACGAGGCGAAGCCACACCACCCCGCGCAGGCACACCACCCCGGGCGGGCACGGCGCGGGCCCGTCGTCCAGAACCACCCCTTCCGAGGCCCCGACGAGCGCGCTGGGGAAAGGCGTTACCCCCATCGTTGGGCCATTGCTTACGCCGAGGAGCGTCTCCACGTCCGCGACGACCTGCTGAGCCTCTGGCCGAGCGGAGAGCCCGTCGATCGGATCGACGCCCGCGACCCGCTCCGTCCAGACCAAAGCGCACAGGGTCAGATTGGGAACCGTCTGCCCACACGGGTCAGCCGCCCTGGCGAGACGTGCGCATCACCCCCCTGGCTCGCACGTACAACCTCACCGTGTTAATGCATGTGCGGCACGTGAAACCGTCCTCCGCCCGCTCCGGGTCCACGCGGGCCTGCGCATCGAGGTAGGGTGCCCCCATCTCCTCGAACAGCGCGATCAAGCGAGGCTTCCACCAAGCCGCCTCCTGCACCTCCAGCCCGCATCGGCTCTCCTACGCGGCCGCGCTGCGGCGTCGTCCAGCATGGCCCGCTCAGGGCAACCGTGGCACGCCCGCAAGCGTTTCAGAAGGGGGTCCTCAGCAACGGCCCGATCCACGAGGTCCCTCAGCGGCTGCCGCGCTTCCTCCACGCTGAAGTCTACGGCATCCGCCACCTACACGAGGGTCCCCTCGAACTCGGCTTCCTCCGCCTGCAGTGCGAGGTGCGGGCCGAGGAGGTCGCACTCGTGCAGCACCTTGCTGACCCGCCGCCCATCGTCGAGGGTGCACGGCCCAAGGGCCAGCATCTGCGCCCAACCAGTGTTCAAAACGGGCCGAACGCCTGAGCCCGCATGGCCACAGGCATCGGGCAGAGTGGGACGATACGCATTCGTGTCGGTACACGGGGGCATGCATAAATACATGGCACAAATGACTATGTACACATATGCCTACTCTGCGGATTCTTCCCCATCCTCCTCAACTCTTTTTGCGGAGGCTCCTCTTTTGAGAGCTTCTGGGGGGCTCAAGGAAGTTTTTCGAGTTTTGCTTGAGGCATTCTGCAGGCCTCCTGGGCGTCTTCTGGGGGCCTTTGGGGGCTTCCTTGGGCCACCCTGCCTCCAACCGCGGTCTCCCTGAACAACTGGGTCACGATTTGGAATGCTTCGGAGGGTGTCTTAGGGGCCATCTTGGGCCGTCATGGGGCTCTCTTAGGCCATCTTGGAACCCTGTTGCGCCGCCTTGGAGCTCCCTTGGACTGCCAGGAAGCCCATGCGGATGGTTTTTGGGCGATTTTCGAGCCTCCCAGGCTGTTTCGGACGCCCAGAACGCCGAAGAACAGGGCATTCCCAAAATCATGCAAAACCTTGGAAGTTTACTGTTTTCCTACGTCTTGGAAGCCTCTCGGGGGTCTTCTTTGGGTCGTCTTCGGGCGTCTGGTGGGTGTCTGGAGCCTCTTGGGGCCCTCGGGGGGCGTTCGGCTGCCCTCCTGACCGATTTGGGCCCGTTACCTAGGCCCTTCCAGGAGCTCTGAAACGCCTGGGGGGCCTCCTGCAGGGACGTCGAGGGGGTCCCCGGGGCCACGCATCTGGGGGGTCCAGAGGTCCCGGGTGAAAACAAAATTGGAATGGGAATGTGCATGCAGTGTTCTCCCCCCCCCTGCTGTCAAGGTCGTGCACCTTGCGTACGTGGATGGCCCATCCAATCCGATCCTCATACACCCCACCTCTTTCTAAATGAGTCCCGCATGCGTGTCGGCACGGCTGGCCAAGCGTTACGCCTGAGACTTCCTAACCGCTTATGATCCTGAAGTTCGGCATTCCCAACTAGTGCACAAATGGAGGGCGAAACGCGTGCACACTGTGGCAAAAGCCGCATCGCTGAGCCTGTTCGTCATTGGAGTTTCAACCGTTAAACCGGCGGAGCCAATCGCAATGAAATCGAAGCTCTCGCCTCAGGACCGCGATGACGCATCACAAGAAAATGCGGAACAGCTTCACGGATGGATGGCGCCTCACTTTCGCAATTGGGCTCGCGCTTCAGACGTCCTTAGACTGTATGACCTAAAGTGAAGGGCCCCAGGACACCCAAATAAATACACACAAATAAAAATATTCATCATATTTTCCCATATTTTCACGGTTTCTGTCTTCCCCCCCCACTTCCCATATTTTCCCATATTTTCCTAGTGGTCGACGATGAATTGTGTCTGTGTTTTTTTCCCTCCTGATAAAGTTGCACCGACAGGCGGCGGTTCATGTTCAGAACAGAGTTATTGGTTAAGCCTTCCTGACGCCTACAGGCGGACAATCTGACCCGCTTGCCAGCTACACGGACGGAAGGGTCTTTTCAAAGCGGGGCGTTTGCCGGACTCCTTGAAGTTCACGAGCAGA
>CAUYUJ010008218.1:10000-22500 GCA_963575745.1 Prorocentrum cordatum | reverse complement strand
TTCCTCCTCCTCCTCGTCCTCCTCCTTCTCCCCCTCCCCTCCCCCTCCTCCTCTTCCTCCTCATCCTCCTCCTCTCCTCCCCTCCTCCCCTCCTCCTCCCCCCTCCCCCTCCCCCTCCCCCTCCCCCTCCTCTCCTCTCCTCCTCCTCCTCCTCCTCCCTCCTCTCCTCTCAGCAGCAGCAGCAGCAGCATCATCGTCATCATCATCATCATCATCATCATCATCATCATCATCATCATCATCATCATCATCATCATCATCATCATCATCATCATCATCAGCAGCAGCATAATCATCAGCATCAGCATCAGCGTCAGCGTCAGCATCATCATCATCATCATCATCATCATCATCATCATCATCAGCATCATCATCATCATCATCATCATCATCATCATCATCATCATCATCATCCTTATCATCCTTATCATCATCATCATCATCATCATCATCATCATCAGCATCATCATCATCATCAGCATAATCATCATCAGCATCATCATGATCATCATCAGCAGCAGCATAATCATCATCATCCTCATCCTCATCATCATCATAATCATCATCATCATCCTCATCCTCATCCTCATCCTCTTTCTTACGCAGCGGAGCCAGCCGTGCATGCGAAGCATCCAAAGGGCATCCCCCAGCGCGGGGCCACCCTACGGCGTCTCCCTTGATGAAACGGTCCGGGCTGCGGCCCTTGGAGTAACCAATGGCCTCGGGCACTGCTTTTGTCAAAAATGCGCGGACGACGTGAACAAATTACTTTGTGCCGACCAGCACCACTCGACTGTAGCGATATGCCTGAAAGCAACCATGACCATGTGGCCCTCGGCCTGTGGGACGTTGCCACGAGATTGAGACGCTTCAAACCCCGCGCTACAGGCGAAGTGCGGTCTGAGAGAGCAATGCTGACGAATATCATATGAGTCCTACTGGGAAAGTCTATGTCTCAATGAAGGAGTACGAAGAGCATCAGGGGTAGGAGGCGCGGTCTTGTGTCTTATACTGGAGCAGGCTTGTGCTGGTCAAGCGATCACCGCCGGGCTCTTTTTCGTGGTTGCCCTCGTCATCCCCGGGAACATTCATGTTGCATATCTGCGCAAGGTAAAGTAGGGCAACGTAGCCCTCGGGCATACTGAAATGGTAACTGAGCGTGGTGGCGAATGCACCACTAATGGAGCGCACCGACCCAAGCGCCATAACAAAAGTACCAACCCGCATGCGCCCGTCGAAAATTTCGAAGAGCAATACAAGAGTGCAGAGCATGAAGGAGAAGCTGCTCAGCATGCTGTTGAACACGTCTGTCACGATCCAAGAAGAGAACCAAGTGTGGAAGTCTCGGTTACCATATATTCTGCACGCGTCGTGCCAATCGCTGCAAGCTGCGTCCAAAAGTTGTTGATCCGTACTGTCCAGGGGGAGTCCGCGTCTGTGTCTCCCTTCGGACATCATGCGGCACATGAGTTCCTGCTGCAACGAGAGCATGTTTATCTTAGCTTTGGTTGCCACGCCCCAAACGTCCACGGACTGCTGCGTCCGGATGAACACATTGACGCTTAACAACGCAGCGTTCAGCGCCATGAATAAGAAAATGCACCAACCGTAGCGACAGAAGTTAACACTAAACGCTGACCAGTGGGATCCGCTGTCGCCACCTGTTGCTTCGTCAGACACCATGGCGTAAACTATCAACAGCAGGGAAGCAATCAACGATGCTTTCGCGCGCATGAGGTCGAACGACTTCCCCCAAAGGTTCAACACGACAGCTTCGCAGCAGTAGTTAACAACTGCTTGGCAGAGCCCAGGCGACTTCCTGAAGCGATCTTCGTGAACACATGTCGGCTCGTTGTGTCGAGGACCAGCCTGCGTCCTGAGAACATGGAGACACCTTCTCCCGAAGAAAGACTGGAACTGGCGAAGAACGCCGTACTTAGGAACTGTTGTCCAGAATTTAAAAGACATGTAATGGGAGAATAATTCCACGGTGCCGAGTGCGAGCGCAAACAAACAGGGTCTAGCCTGCAGCCACGCTCCTAGCCGTACATCGGAGGATGTGAATACTCCTGCTCCCTCGACAATCTGCTCTGCCAAGAAGCTCTGAAGGAAAGGAACGACCCCGAGGAAGATCATGATCAGCGATGCCTTGAAACTGCCGTCGCTGTTGCCGCGCCAAATAAAAGCGCGCAGATGGGCAGCCAACTGGGATCCTCCCAGATCGCACACCCGGATGTCCTCGGTGCCCTCCAGCCCCAAGGGCCAGTTACCCGGACGGGTGCCTCGAACAAACTCCGCCTTCGTCTCGAAAGCGGGCCCCGGATATCCGCCAGGCTCGTCCGCCCACAGGCCCTTCCAATCCGAAGTCTGGGGAGAGGGGATCCGATCCAGGGTAGGGGCCGGGATTCTGGAGATTCCCGTGCCTCCCCGACGGCGTGCCCACGACGGTGCCCAGGCCTCCGCCAAACCGATGAAAAATTGCGCGGCGAACCTCAAAGGGGCTCTCCGAAATCTATCCATGTCTCTTCTCCCCCCCACAGACTTCGAGCAGCCTTCAGCACCAGCTTCCAGAAACCGACACCCACGTACCGCTCGCGCTGCAGCAGACTCGTATGCAAGCCCAGGATGCGGCGCTCTTCGAGCGAGCGTTCTGCATCCGCGTCCCCTCGGTTGGCGTCGCCGCGCCCAGGCCAACCGTACGGATCCGCGGCCACGTAGGCGACGGCAAGATCAGCGTGGTGACTCGCGGGGTCGACCTCACTTTTTCGATACCAGCGCTCCCGCCCGAGCTGCGTGGCGCAGAGGCCTAGCTCTTCATTCCAGGGCTGGTCCAGCTCGCCTCTCTCAAGCCGCGCTTTTAGCTCGACGCCAATGTGCGCAGCGCCTTTGGGGAGGGGGGATGGTAGGCGTACCGAACGAACACAACCCAGGAGAGAAGCTTCGCCGAAGCGGGGAAGCTCCGCCGGCACAGTAAAACATTGCCAGAACTTTGCTAAGAGGATCGGAAAGATGGCGAGATGATTCGACGAAGGGCCCCTTGCTCTGGTGAAGCTCCCCGGCCTCGGTGGAGCTTCTCGTGGGCCGTCCTCCTCCCCATTTGCTCAGCGAGGAAAGGCCCTGGCTTCGAGGGAAGCTGTGCCCCCGAGGCATACAAGACCCGCCTGGGCCATCTGCGTACACTCGGGGGGGGGGGCCAGGCTGGCATCGCCTGTGCGCAGAAGGCTCCCTGGAGCCGGGGCCACCCTGCCTCCCCCGAGCCCGCGCCTGCCGCCCCCGGCGAACGGCGCCGGAGAGCGGCCAGCGCCCCGAGGCCCCACGCGGAGCTGGCCGCCGGGGCCACCGGGCGCAGCGGGCACAGCCGTGCCCGCCCAGCCTATCAAGACCCCGTGGCGCAGACGTTGGTTCGAGGGGCCGGAGCGGCTGGCTGAGCAGCTCGGAGGAGCCGGGGCGCAACTACCGGGGAAGCTCCGCGGGGAAGACGGGGGGCTGTTGCGCTGAGCCCGACTCGGGGGACGTCGAGCCAGATCAGTTTGCCGGATTCGCTCCCGGACAAGACCCAGATTCAGCAGGATCGCAACCACATCAGGCTGGGGGCAACGAAGGAGGAGGGAGGGAGGCAGGGAGGGAAGGAGGAGATGTCCACCCCACAGATGCTTGATAGGGTGGGCAGGGCCAGATGGGCGAGCCTCCGCGACAGCCCCGCCAGCCTCGGCAGCCACGCCAGGCGGAGGGCGCGGAGGAGCCGGGCGCTCGACCGCGGGCCCTCCCGGGCGCCGGCGAGGAGCGCGCAGTGAGAGAAGGCCACGGCGAGGAGGCCGAGGAAGTCCCATGGCCGCGCCAAGAGCATCCTGCAGGGGCTGCGGCGCGGGCTAGGGCGCATGCTCCGGGCGCCGTGCGTGCAGGTCAGCGCCAGCTCCGCGGCGAACATCGCCGCGAACGCGCAGTCGATGCCGAAGAAAGCCTCTGGGGCGCCAGGCCTGCAGACGTCGACGTGCTGCTCCGAGCCGTACACGCCGAGGCGGTGCCCGATGCCCAGGCCCAGGCCCGCTCCCTCCTCCTCTAAGAGCATTGCGAAGGCATCCGCCAGTAAGGCACCGCCCCCGAACAGTTCCAAGCCAGCTTCGCCGACGAAGCAGCAGAAGCGGCGGAGGCCTGCGGCCACGTGCTCGGCCAGCTCATCGTCGGTTTCGGCCTCCACAGGGCCGCCGCCTGCGCCCCTGCGGCGCAGCTCCCGAGGCTCCTGGCGGCCCCTCGCCCGCTCCCTCTGCTCGAGGGCGCTGGGCGGCCTGGACGCCGGCTTGGGAGGACGCTAACTGTACGTATCCACCGACCCTGGCAAGGCCCGAACCTGGGCAAGACCGGTGTGTACGCCAGCCTGGCTTGGTCAGAGAGGCATGTACACCGACACTGGGCCCAGGATGGGCCTGGCCAGGGCTGTTGAACACAGACAGCTCCTGTCGCCAGACGCCTCCGAGCTCCGCGACAGCAGGCTGGCCTTCTGCACGCGTCTGCCCGATGCGGCCGATGGCTGCCTGGTGGCCGCTGGGGCTGGAGGCCCCCGGCGAGGCCCCAGCTCGTCGCCGTCGCAGCAATCACCATAGGGGCGGCCGTCCGGGCCGCCGCCCGCGGCTGCTGCGGCCGAAGGCGGCCTGGTGGCCGCTGGGGCTGGAGGCCCCTGCGGTTCCCCGGGCTCGTCGTGGCCGCCGCAGCGATCGTCATGCAAACGGCCGTCCGAGGCGCCGCCCGCGACGTCCTCTGCGGCCCTGCCGCTGGAGCTGCGGCCGGGCTCCCCCGTCTCGGCCTCGCGCTCGGCGGTCTGCGCGTCGCCGGGCCCCTGGCTCAGCAGCGCACCAGCCGCCAGCAGCGAAGCCTCCAGCGCGCGGCAGTCGCCCGCGCCCGCCTGCCTGTGCAGCAGCTGCGCCAGGTGCTCCAGGTGGAAGGCGAGGGCAGCGGCCAACTTCCCCTCCCTCGACATTGCGCGGCGGCGCCGCGGGGTAGGAGGCGCCGAAGCCAGAGCGGCGGGCGGGCGCGACAGCGGCACTCGCCGCGGCCCCGCGCTGAGGGGTCCCAGCTGGCTGCGAACCAAGATCTCTCACGCGTGGTGTGCCCCCCGAGCCGTGAGCAGCTCGATCGCTTCTTGCATGGACGTTCGACCGACACCCCGCCGACTCACCCTCCGCCCACTGCCCCCTGCCCTGAACTTGGCGTCACGCAGAACGGGGAAAGCAAGTGCGGAGCGCCCTTCTAAGAAGCCCCCCTGCCTCTCACAAGGCGTAGGGGGCTCTCTGACCTGACCTTACCGCCGTCTCAGAAGGCCTCCCCGTGGCCCCGCCCCCTCCTGAGCACCGCCAACCCTTTCGCACGCCCGAAATGGTGACGGGCAGAAATGGTGACGACGCCAAACAGCAAACGATGTCCAGAATCGACAGCGGCCGCTGATGTTGGGCAGGCGACGCTAGTCCAAAAAGGGCAACGTCCGCGGCAACACCGACACCGAATCCTGTTCCAAGCGGACAGGAACTGCGGTCGGCCCATTTTCTCCTGCGCCGCGCCCACAACTGCGATAACGTGAAGAATGGTGCCACCAGCGCAATCCAACTGCCGACCCGATCGCTGAAGTGCCACTGGCCTTCGTTCCCATTCCTTCCGCCCCCCTTTCCGATCGCTGCCCACCCGTCATCTGCTTCCCCTCTGGATCGGCGCACCAAGTGCGCTCGTGGAGGCCGCTCGCTCGGGCCACCCGGCGACGCTGCCAAGCCGAGGGCGTGAGATACCGACCCCTCCTTGGCCCACCCGTTCTCAGGAGGAGAATCGCAAGGCGAGGGAGCAAAGGAAGAGCAGCAGCACAAACGGCACCCACGTTCAGGTTCGTACTTCTGTATCGCTCCTCCCAAGTTCAGGTCAGTCTCCTAGCACAGGCATCCTACTTCCTTATACATCCTTCTCCTCCTCCTTGATTTCCCCTCCTCCTCCTCCTCCTCCTCATCCTCCTCCTCCTACCTCAACGTCGGGTGCTGACGGAAGTGCCCCCAACTTCCGGGACCTGTTGCAGCCCGGGGGCGACCCTCCTGGGCCTCGTGCAGGGGGCCGTCTGCTCGGGGCAGCCGGGGCCTCGTCTCCGGCAGTCCGGGGGTGCGGCCTGCACAGGACCAGCCCACCCCGGATCCTGCGACGTCGTGCGCGTCTTTGCGACGAGGGCCCTGGAGCCCTCGACCCCACACCTCGGATCAATTCTTCGCCGCGGCCCGTTTTGATGGCCCCAGGGCCCCAAGGCAGCCCACGTGACTGATGGCAGCCAGGAACAACAACAACAACAACAACAACAACAACAACAATCATTTTACCCGAACGCTCAGTGTTCTCACCAGTGCCAGGGTTTTCATGCGACGCGAGACAATACCCCCACTTCGTGGGGGGGCAGTTCAAGCTCTACCAAATATCCAAACGACTCTTCGCGACCACCCAAACCCAGCTTCCCGCCCTATGACGTTGGGACACTTCACTTCGTGGCGTGCGGACGACCGTGGCTACTACACTGGCGTGGGGTACACACCCACAGAACTTGGTCACTTATTCGGGGCGCGCGTGTGCCCAGCATCCTGCAATTGTGACATACAATACATGACACAGACAGACAGAGAGAGAGACAGAGAGCAGACAGAGAGAGAGACAGAGAGAGCGGAGTTGGTCACATTTTTGGGGCAAGTTCCTGAGATCGTCGTGTTTTTTGTTGGTCTTGCGCGCGCGAATGTCCACTTTACTTTTTTTTGCAAGGGATGTTGAAATTTGATTATGTAAGAACAAGAAAAAGTAGCTCGCGCGAGCTTATGTAACATAAATGTTGAAAAACCATTGGTTTTGTGGGAGTCGGACAGCGCGCGCGGGATGAAATTTGGACATTTTTTTTTGAAAAACCATTGGCTTTTTGATGTTTTTATGTTGAAATCGTTACGAAACCTAAGGTTCTGGAAGGATTTCGTCTTGCGCGCGCGAATGTCCACTTTACCTTATTTTTTGCAAGGGATTATTGAAATTTGATTATGTTAGAACAAGAAAAAGTAGCTCGCGCGAGCTCATGTAACATAAATGTTGAAAAACCATTGGTTTTGTAGGATTCGGACAGCGCGCGCGGAAGGACATTTTGACAATTTTTTCTTAAAAAAACCATTGGGTTTTTGATGTTTTTATGTTAAAATGGTTACGAAACCTAAGGTTTTGGAAGGATTTCGTCTTGCGCGCACGAATGTCCACTTTACCTTATTTTTTGCAAGGGATTCTTGCAATTTGATCAAGTAAGAACAAGAATTTTCATTTTATAGTGTTTTTTGCAAGGGAAAACGGATTACAACAAAACAACCGGATCCGGTACCAATCGTTTTGCCTGAGACTTTCACGAAAAAACGATGAAAATGTGGCTGCGGCCTAGGCGCGGCGGGGGGGTCGTGCACCAGGGGTCCCAACAATAATTATTCTTAAGAAGAAATAATGTTCAACAACAACAACAACAACAACAACAACAACAACAACAACAACAACAACAACAACAATTACTAGCACGTGGGGACACACCGTTCTCACCAGTGCCAGGGTTTTCATAGGAGGCGGGCAATACCCCCACTTTGTGGGGGGGCCGGTTCAAGCTCTACCAAATTTCCAAACGACTCTTCGCCACCACCCACACCCAGCTTCCCGCCCTATGACGTTCGGACACTTCACTTCGTGGCATGCGGACGACCGTGGCTACTATTCAGGGCCCCGCGGCCGACGACGACGGCGTGCGCGCGCGAAGAAAAAACGAATGTGTCCCGCATGGTATTATTTGACAGGGATGATGGCCCTGGCAGGTGCGCAACCGTTGTTGCAGAAGTTCGAAAAAGTTGCTCGCAAAAGCCCGTTTGACAGAAATGATTAAAAAGTGTTGGGTTTCCTACGAATCCGCAAGAGCGCGCGGGATGAAATTTTGACATTTTTTGTTTGAAAAACCATTGGTTTTTTGATGTTTTTATGTTAAAATCGCTACGAAAACTAAGGTTTTGGAAGGATTTCGTCTTGCGCGCGCGAATGTCCACTTTACCTTATTTTTTGCAAGGGATTCTTGAAGTTTGGTTATGTTAGAACAAGAAATGTCCACTTTAGCTTATTTTTTGCAAGGGAAAACCGATCGTAACAACACAACCGGATCCGGACTCCCCCGTTTTGCCTGAGACTTCCTCACGAAAATGATGAAAATGAGGCTGCGGCCTAGGCGCGGCGGGGGGGTCGTGCACCAGGGGTCCCAACAATAATTATTCTTTAGAAGTAATAATGTTCAACAACAACAACAACAACAACAACAACAACAACAACAATCATTTTACCCGAACGCTCAGTGTTCTCACCAGTGCCAGGGTTTTCATGCGACGCGAGACAATACCCCCACTTCGTGGGGGGGCAGTTCAAGCTCTACCAAATATCCAAACGACTCTTCGCGACCACCCAAACCCAGCTTCCCGCCCTATGACGTTGGGACACTTCACTTCGTGGCGTGCGGACGACCGTGGCTACTACACTGGCGTGGGGTACACACCCACAGAACTTGGTCACTTATTCGGGGCGCGCGTGTGCCCAGCATCCTGCAATTGTGACATACAATACATGACACAGACAGACAGAGAGAGAGACAGAGAGCAGACAGAGAGAGAGACAGAGAGAGCGGAGTTGGTCACATTTTTGGGGCAAGTTCCTGAGATCGTCGTGTTTTTTGTTGGTCTTGCGCGCGCGAATGTCCACTTTACTTTTTTTTGCAAGGGATGTTGAAATTTGATTATGTAAGAACAAGAAAAAGTAGCTCGCGCGAGCTTATGTAACATAAATGTTGAAAAACCATTGGTTTTGTGGGAGTCGGACAGCGCGCGCGGGATGAAATTTGGACATTTTTTTTTGAAAAACCATTGGCTTTTTGATGTTTTTATGTTGAAATCGTTACGAAACCTAAGGTTCTGGAAGGATTTCGTCTTGCGCGCGCGAATGTCCACTTTACCTTATTTTTTGCAAGGGATTATTGAAATTTGATTATGTTAGAACAAGAAAAAGTAGCTCGCGCGAGCTCATGTAACATAAATGTTGAAAAACCATTGGTTTTGTGGGATTCGGACAGCGCGCGCGGAAGGACATTTTGACAATTTTTTCTTAAAAAACCATTGGGTTTTTGATGTTTTTATGTTAAAATCGTTACGAAACCTAAGGTTTTGGAAGGATTTCGTCTTGCGCGCACGAATGTCCACTTTACCTTATTTTTTGCAAGGGATTCTTGCAATTTGATCAAGTAAGAACAAGAATTTTCATTTTATAGTGTTTTTTGCAAGGGAAAACGGATTACAACAAAACAACCGGATCCGGTACCAATCGTTTTGCCTGAGACTTCCTCACGAAAATGATGAAAATGTGGCTGCGGCCTAGGCGCGGCGGGGGGGTCGTGCACCAGGGGTCCCAACAATAATTATTCTTAAGAAGAAATAATGTTCAACAACAACAACAACAACAACAACAACAACAACAACAACAACAACAACAATAACAGCAAGGTCAACACTGCACCTAACCCCCCGTTCACCGGGCAGCTGGGTCAATGCTTGTCCTTAAGGACATCCCTTGACCTAACTCCCTGTGGTCAGCACCCCCCCCCCCCAGCAACCAGCAACCAGCAACCAGCAACCAGCAAGCGGACCTCAAGCTTCGCATTTGGGATCCTTAAGGCAGCCCATGCACTCCCACGAACTGAAACCATGCGCACGCCGCCGAGCCGACCTCCGGGACGCAGACTCCCTGTGGAATCCTCTTGAATCCCTAAGGAAGCCTATAGAACTCCTGGGGAATCCTATGGGATTCCCAAGGAGTCCGATGGGATCCCTAAGGGATTCCTAAGGCATCCCAAGGAATCCGATGGGAATCCGATGGGAATCCTATGGGAATCTTACAGGAATCCTATAGGATACCTCGGGAAGCCTATAGAAAGCCTTTGGGCTTCCGAAGGATTCCTAAGGAGTCCCATGGGATCCCTAGCGGATTCCTAGGGAATCCCTAGGAATCCTATGAGAATCCTATAGGAATCCTATAAGAATCCGATCGGATCCTTAAGGGAGCCTTTTGAAGCCCGACGGAAGCCTATGGGATTCCGAAGGATTCCTAAGCAATCCCATGAGATTCCTAAGGAATCCTGTGACACCTCATGGGATTCCTAAGGCATCCCTAGGAATCCTAGGGAATCCCTTAGGAATCCTAGGGAATCCCTAGGAATCCTATGGAATCCCCATGGGATTCCTAAGGCATCCCTTGGAAGCCTAGGGAATCCTTAGGAATCCTATGGAATCCTCACGAATGCTAAGGCATCCCTAGGAATCCAGTGGAATCCCTAAGAATCCGATGGAATCCTCACGAATTCTAAGGCATCCCTAGGAATCCTAAGGAATCCCTGGGAATCCTGTGGAATCCTCACGAATGCTAAGGCATCCCTAGGACTCCTAGGGAATCCTTAGGAATCCTATGGAATCCTCACGAATGCCAAGGCATCCCTAGGAATCCTAGGGAATCCTTAGGGAGCCCTAAGACTCCGATGAGATCCTCACGAATGCTAGAGCATGTTTAGGAATCCTATGGAATCCTAACGAATCCCTAGGGATCCAAAGTAGTGCCTCGGAATCCTGAGGTATCCTGCGGAATCCCCAGGAATCCTCACGAATCCCTAGGACTCCTAAGGAACCCTATGGAACGCCTAAGACTCCGAAGGAATCCTTAGAAATCCAAAGGAAACCCTCGGACGCCTAAGGATTATGTAGGAATCCATGGGGCTCTTTAAATATCCCTAGGACTCCTGAGGGATCCCTGGGACTCCATAGGGATCCCTAGGAATCCCCAAGACTCCGTGGCCATCCCTAAACATCCCTAGGAGACCTAAGGAATCCCAAGGACTCCTAAAGAATCCCGAGGACTCCCGAGGAATCCCTAGGAATCCATGGGAATCCCTTGGGCACGCCCAGGAGTCCTAAGGAACCCCAAGGAATCCTAAGGAATCCCTGGGACTCCTGAGGAATCCCTAGAACTCTCTAGGAAACCCTAGGACTCCTTAGGAATCCCTGGGAATCCATTGGAACTTTGGGTGATCCCTGGGGCTCCTAAGGAAGCCCTAGGACTCCTTAGGGATCCCTAGGACTACTTAGGAATCCCTGGGACTCCCAAGGAATCTTAGGGATTCGTCAGGATTCCCTGGGGTTCCTAAGGAATCATGAAAATCTTTGTTTAGGGATCCTCAGAATCCTGTGGGATCCCTGGGGCTCCTTAGGGATCCCAAAGGTACCCTGTGTAGGTTATGTGTGTACATTATATATGAATGTACACACATTTGTATATGTTTATGTAGATGTGTGTATATGTGGATGTATAACGATGCATGAATACATATGTATATGTATATATACATATGCACGTCGCACGCTTATGTTATACATATATATATATATATATATATATATATATATGAGTGTATAGTATATGCATGTGTGAAAGCATATAAATATATATACATGCATATAAAATGTGTAAATATATGAATAGGTGCAAGAAAATTATGACTATACACAGACATATATAATACAAATATGTATGTGTGTACATCTGTGGTATATGCATGTGTATATACATATGTGTGTATATGTGTATGAATATACATACACATATATATATACACACGAATACACACACATATATATATATATACACGCATACGCATATGGGCCAAGATGCAGCTTCGGTGGAACTCTCTGTGGGGCCAGAGCCACGATCCTCGAGAGAACTGTGCCGAAACTAAGCCTCGGTGGAGCTCCCTGCGTGGCCAGGGCCACGATCCTCCACACGGGCGTGCCGAAATGATGTTTCGGTAAAGCTCCCTGTGGGGCCAGGGCCATGATCCTCGAGAGCGGCGTGTCGAAATGGAACTTCGGTGGAGCTCCCTAGGAGCCCAGGTGCGCCACGTGCGCCAGGCGCGCCAAGTGCGCCAAGTGCGCCAGGTGCGCCAGCCGCGCCAAGTGCGCCAGGTGCGCCATGCGCGCCAGGCGCGCCAGGTGCGCCAGGTGCGCCAGGTGCGCCAGGCGCGCCAGGTGCGCCAAGTGCGCCAGGTGCGCCAGCCGCGCCAAGTGCGCCAGGTGCGCCAGGCGCGCCAGGTGCGCCAGGTGCGCCAGGTGTGCCAGGTGCGCCAGATGCGCCACGTGCGCCAGGCGCGCCAGGTGCGCCAGATGCCAAATGCGCCAGGTGCGCCACGTGCGCCAGGCGCGCCAGGCGCGCCAGGTGCGCCAGGCGCGCCAGGTGCGCCAGGTGCGCCATGTGCGCCAGGTGCGCCAATTGCGCCAGGTGCGCCAGGCGCGCCGACTGCGCCAAGTGCGCCAGGTGCGCCAGGTGCGCCAGTCGCGCCAAGTGCGCCAGGTGCGCCATGTGCGCTAGGTGCGCCATGCGCGCCAGGTGCGCCACGT
>CAUYUJ010008218.1:0-5000 GCA_963575745.1 Prorocentrum cordatum | reverse complement strand
GTGTGCCGACTCGGCCGCGGGCGTGGCGGCGCCCCAGCGCAGGCTCCCCTACGCCACGATGGCCGGTGACGTACACCAGCCGTGCCTCATCGTGATCTGGAAGGTGGCGCTGGAGGAGAGGACCAGCATACAGTTTCGGGTCGGCAAGGGCATCCTGACCGTGAAGTCGCGCCGCGGCGTCATCGTGGGCAGGATGCAGTTGTTCTTGGCCTTCTTCGGGCCCGTGGTCGACGTGAACGGGTTCCGCCTCGAGGGGCCGGGGCAAGGGCGGCGAGGTGGACCTCCTGAAGGTGTTGCCCATGTGAGCGGCCGGGCGACGACGGCGCGCGCGTCAGACACGGGCGCGGGAACAATTCTATTAACATTCATGTTTTGCAGGGAACAGGCCTGAAATCGCACCGCGGCCCGCCGCCCATCGTCATCGCGGCTGCGCCTGCGTGCTTGCCCGCGGCGCTGTTCCCCCTCCTTTTCCTCGCGTTGCGGGGCCCCCCGCTGGTCGTGGGGATGCCTGTGTGATAGGGCCGGTCGGCGCCGTGTGTGGGCCTGCCATGCCGGCCAGCAGCGTGGCCGATCCGCGCCGACATAGGGGCAACCTGCAGGCTGGGTGTGGCTCGCGGCAACCACGCTGCCCTTTCTTCGTCGAGATCCTCAGGGCCGCGGCTGTTGCGGTGTCACTGCGTGGTGTCTGGTGCCAGCACAAACACTGTCATCAGGCCACTCAGTGCCACTGGCAGGGGCCGCGGGCAGCCCAGAGGAAGGCGGGCATGCGCATATGAATGGGTGCATCCTCTACGCCATCTGCGCGTCCAACAGTCTGGATGTAGCTGGCGGTGGCCGCGTTGACCTTTCTTCGACGGGATCCTCAGGGCCGCGTCTGCTGCGGTGCCACTGCGTGGTGTCTGGTGCCAGTACAAACTCTGCCATCAGGCCATTCAATGCCATTGGCAGAGGCCGCGGGCTGTCTGGGGGAATGCGGACGGGCGCACGTGGCGGGATGCATCCCCCACGCCATGCGTGGGACTCTCTCATTGTCCCAAGCCGGCGTAGTCCTGCACCGCCAGCCTCTCGTACCCCGGGTGGTGCCGCCAAGCCCAGTGGGCTCCTCGGTGCACTTCATCATCCACTATGCGTTCGAGCTTCAACTTCTTCGTTTCGGGAAGGCTGGGGTTCAAGTTCCCCGCGGGGGGGGTCATCCGGGACGGGGGGCACGTTACCCACATGTTTTTCCACCGAGCAAGACGAGGAGGGTGAGGTTAGCACGGCGGAGGTGGTGGAGGAGGGTTTGGTGGGTACGAAGGCGGAGGTTGCTCCGAGGATGGACTGGCATCCCCCAGAAACCATGCGTGTGCAGCACCTCTTTCTCTCTCTCTCTCTCTTGTGGTTCTCCTCGTCCTTTTTGAGCGAAACAGAGCGATACCGAATGTTGTCCCTCGTACCTGTGGCTCTCGGCGATTTGTCATCGGTGCAAGCTCTAACTACAGTTGTTGCGGATGCTAATGCTTCGCTGCTTGATTCACGTGGCTGGAGCGCCCCCCCCCTACACACGCCTCCCCTCCCCTCCCATCTGCGGATGCTAATGCTTCGCTGCTTGATTCACGTGGCTGGAGCGCCCCCCCCCTACACACGCCTCCCCTCCCCTCCCATCTCCGGAACCCCGCGGCGAATTCTTGAGAGCTGCGTCGGCCGCGCTGCCTCTGCGTGGTGTCTGGTGCCAGCACATCCTGCCATCAGGCCATTCAGTATCACCGGCAGAGGCTGCGGACCACGATCGCGGGGCGGCCCCTACATCTGAGTGCGAATGACATGTAAATGCCTTCAAGTATTCCTCCTTTTGCATTGCTGCTGCCCGTCCTCCCTCCTCCCTCACCTTGGGGATCGGGAAGCTGTCCGCTTTTTCTCAGGGGGTCTTAGCGTGGTTGTCCCCCAGACATGCCCCGGCAGTAAATGGACGTGGAGAAGAGCTACCCGTGACGATTATCGGCCGGCACACCTCCTTTTCTTGGGCACGCAAGGCCGCAGAGTGCGTGATGCACAAGGTACGAGACCGACGGCCGACGAACTGCTTGCAGTTCCCAGGGTCTTGGGGGGCGCGTGCTGGTGGAGGGGTCTCGGCGGGTGCTGGCGGAAGCGTGCGGCTCGGTGGGAGCTGGCGGAAGCATGTTTTTCTGGGCACCTTCTCTTGTCACGGAATACCCCCCCACTTGCCGTTTTCCGATATATAACATGTCGCGAAGCAAGGGTGTCCAAGATGGCTTCCGCAACAGTTGAGGTCGTGAAGCAGGAGTGTCCGAGATGGCTTCCGCAGCAGTTTCCGTAACAGGTGAGGTCGTGAAGCAAGAGTGTCCGAGTCGGTGTGCCTGGTAACTTGTGGTATGTGGTGCGCAGTGCGTGTCGAACACCTTTCCGGAGCCATCGGGCGCCGGATGTGATACAGCGGCGCAGGCGGACAAGGCGTGCCCGAGATCGCTCCGAACAGCAAGGGAGACCGTGAGGGTCACCACCACTGCTTCTGGGGGTACTTTCACCGCCAGGTGTCGGGAAGCCACCTCGCCTGCACGCCGGCTGCTGGAGAAAGAGCCCTGGCTGTCACGCACGCTCGTGGATCTCAGGTTCGAGGGCGCTCTGACCGCTCAGGGTTGAAGGCAGTCCATGCGTGGTGCGTCTCGCTTTCGGGTGCGCGCGTGCTTGCGTGTGTGTGTGTGTGTGTGTGCTCTGTGTGTGTGGTGTGTGTGTGTTGGCGCGGCGTGTCTGCGCGCGTGGTTGTGGCACACGCGTGTGGCCATCCAGGCTCAAGGCCCCCTCGGCCCGCCAAGCCGATAGCGCCACCGCGCGTTATCTGGTGAGCGCGCGACGGCCGCGCCCCCGGCCACGCGGCGACGCCAACGGACGGATGGACGTTTTGCGGGCATGCTTGCACAGTTGGCAAGCGGCCAATCCCAGACGATATGACAGGGCAGCCCTGAGTAAGGATGTCCAGGCGTTACTGGCCCTGGAGGTCACCATACCAGCCCATGGCCAGGCTCCCGGGGCAACGGCGCTGGCGGCCTTCGCGGTGGAGTTTGGGACCTTCCTACGGAGGGAAGCGGCTCCGGCGTTGCGGGGACAAGGGGGGAGTACGACACCTGTGATCTCTCCATACGCCGGCGGCGACCGCGTCAATGCCGCGGCTGGGGCCGCTGCAGTGCCGAACGTGGCGCCGTCGACCCACGAGTTGCGCATCGCCACCCTTAACCCGGGTAAGGCGGGCCTGGCGGGCCTCGGCACGGATGAGGTGCTCTACTGGCGGCTATGGGGTATCGCAGCCGCGCTGCAGCGCGAAGGTGTGCACGTCTGTGTACTGCCAGGGGTGCGGTTCCCACCCGGAGCGCGGCTCCCTGGCGACTTCCCGTACGTGTTGATCGGGCGGCAGACGTCGTCCTATGCCTCGGTGGGTTTCTTCGTCCAGGCGGAGATCGCGAGATCTGTCTGCACGCTGGAGGAGCACTGCGGGGAGGGCTGGCACACGTTGCAGATCCGCGACCCTGGCGCGGGCCCGGCGGGCCCTGTGGTGCACGTGTGCGGTTTCTACGCGGCCCCCGGGGGTGATGCGCAAACTTGGCAGGAGGTGGTCAGGATCCACCAGGAGCTGGCGCAGGCGTCCCCTGCAGCGTGGAGCGTCCTCGTGGGGGATGGGAACGTGCACTGGGCGAGGTTCTTGGACCACAGCAGCGGCTGCTGGTGCTCGCACTGCCGTCAGCCGGCGGGGGACAGAGCGGTGGAGGCCACCGTATCGGAGGCGGGGTTGTGCCTCCGGAACCCGCGAACCCCAACCCACGCCTCAGGCAACGCGATTGACGTGTTCGTGGCCCTCCCCCTCGTGCCCCTGGCGGTGCGGGTCCTGGAGTTTGTCGCGGAATCCGATCACCGCCTTGTGGTGGGAGCGATGCCAATCACGCTGCAGTTCGAGTACCAGGCGGTCGTGGGGCGAGTGGCATGGCTGTCAACGGAAGAGTGGGACGATGCCCTTCAGGCTACAGCCCCGGCTCTGGAGCGCCTCGCGGCGCTGGTCGCCCCCTTGCGGCGCTGCCCGGAACTGGGGCCGCCGTCAGCGGGCGGTACAGCATCGCGCAAACTCCGAAGGCAGATACTAGACTGTGCAGCGTGGTGCCGGGACACCCTGGTGGTGTTCGCGGGCCATTCTGCGGGGGCGGTCGCGGTCTGCGTCCCGAGCCGCCACTCGCGGCAGCCTGGGGGGCCGTCGCCAAGGGACTTCGAGTCGTTTGAGGATTTCAAGCACGCGGCCACGGAAGCAGCGTGGAAGTCCGGGAGGGCGGCGTTCCGGAAGTACGCGTCGCTTTCGGAAAGCGACCCTGGGGCGGCGGAGAGGAGCCTCTCGAAGTGGCTCAAGGCCGGCTCGTCGTTCAAGGCCGGCTCGTCGTTCCAGGTGGCCCTGCTGGACGCGGACTCCGGGGTCTCCCTCGGCAGGGAACAGATGCTGCGAGTGCTGGTGGAGGACCTTCAGGGGCGCGCGAGCAACGACTTCCCAAGGGATCCAGAGGCGGCCCTCCGGCACGAGCAGGAGCTGGGGCTCGTTCGTGCGCGCGGGGCATCGTCGAGACCCTTGGATGACCCGGGCCAAGCGGGATCGGGTTTGCACGCGCCCGAGGTCCCGTGCTCCGCCGAGGAGGTGGCGCGGGCCATCTCGCAGCTGCGCGCGGGCCGGGCCACGCTGGGGTGCGCCGCCGCAGCTCTGAAGTCCAGGGCCCTGGCTCACAGGCAGGTGGCGGCCGAACTCGTCAATCTTGCGCGCCACATGGGGATCACATCCAGCCTCTGGTCGCTTCGTAAGTACACCCCCCTCCACAAATGCGGGCCCAAGCTCGCGAGGTCCACCGCGTGCCTCCGTCCGGCGTCGATCTGCGCGGACATGGCGCAGTTGCAAGACGCTCTATGGGTGGACCGGAACTTCGGCAAGTTCCAGGACTGGTGCGGGGAGGGCCAGGTGGGGGGGGTCTCCGACC
>CAUYUJ010008217.1:40000-41629 GCA_963575745.1 Prorocentrum cordatum | reverse complement strand
CCCGGAGGGCACCTCGCCAGGGGAAGCTCTCGGGAGCCCTGCCCAGACCCCCTGGCGTGGTGAAGGAATCACGGCGTCTTTTTTTTGTTGTTGCTATTTTCGCTTTTTGGGGGCCCTCCTCGGGCCTCGGGATCGGCAAATAGCGGTTCAGGATGCAAAGCCGGTTCCAGGGAGTGGGTCCAGACCTCTGAGGCTCGCGTCATGAAGAAATCATGATGTCGGGGGTCTGGGTTGAAACGGGGGTCAATGCAAGCGAGGGTCCGCCAGAGCGCCGGATGCTGCAGGATTCTGCAAAGCCAGGGTTGCACTGGCCCTGATCGGCGTGCGGGATCCTGCAGGATCCTGCGGGATCTTGCAGGATCCTGGATCCTGCGAAGCCCGACTGGCCCGGGTGTGGATTGACCAGGGTCAGTAGGTCCCCGAGAACCGTTCAGGTGCGGCGGCGAGGTCAGCACATCCAGTGCCCCAGGCCTTGGCCAGGCCTGGGCCCAGGAGCGGCGCGTGTGCCGCCACGGCCAGGGCGGGACGGCGTGCACACCGCTTCTGGGCCCAGGATGGGCCGGGCCTGCCTGCGGCGGTGGAAATGTTTAGATCCCGTCGCCCCACCAGGGGGGGTAGGGTCACCCTGACCTTCCAGAGTGCTAAAACATGGCCCTCCAGACCTATAGACTTATCTGGGCTGCCTAGAACCCCGGCAGGAATTGAGACATCCAGGTCCTAGTGCTTTTTTTTTGCCCTCCTGGAAGGTCAGGGCAGGCGGGAACGCATCGGCACCCAATCGCCCGTGGATCACCGATAGGGGCCCGATGTCCCACCGCGCCCAGGACCCTGCGGTTTCGCGGTCGGGGGCATGCCGCCGCTCTATCGGCGACGCAGCGCCGATGCAAGCTCGATGTTTCCCCCCGGAGCCACCTCCGCGTGCACGCCGCCAGCGATCCCGAAGACCCCGAGGACGCAGACGGCAACACCGCTCTGCACCTCGCCGTCCACAGCCTGCCGCACGACACCGTGTGGTTCCAGACCGGCGGGTCGGTGCCGTGGCCTTTCGCCTGCCGCTCGTGGCCCGGAGTGCCTTTTTTTTCCTCGCGCTGGCCCCTTCTCCGCGCTCCTTCCTCGTTTCCCCTTGCTCCTGCTTCCTGCCTGCTCCCTCCTGCCCCCTCCGCCCCGCCGACCCCTCTCCCTCACCGAATGCGCAGGTTTTGCGCAACGCTCCTGCGTCAAGCGCCCGGTGATACATCAGCAGCATGCACGTCGGTGGGGCAGTGAGTTCTTGCTCCACATCTCGAGCATTCGACTTGAAACCTCTGGCAGTGCATGTTCTGCGGCTGCCATCGGCACCGACGAATCAAGGTCCGCCAGACAAGCTACACGCAACGGATGCCCAATCACATGCATTATCCCATCTTCTATGTACCAAGCTCCTGTCCGACCTTGAGGGTGGCATCTACGACAATGCTGTCAGCAACGTCCACAGCTTGCAATTGCAAGTTGATGGGTTTGCTGGTGCAGTGCCCTCAACGGCAAGGTATACTTCAATGGCATGACCAGCAGACAAAGGCAATGTAAGTGTAGCGGCGTACAGCAAGACGCGGCCAACGGCAGCAGGCATTACCTCGTTCAGCGAAACAT
>CAUYUJ010008217.1:27500-37500 GCA_963575745.1 Prorocentrum cordatum | reverse complement strand
CTGTCCCGCAGGGGCCGCCCCGAGCAGCGTGTGCGTCTGCGCAACTGCCGTGCTTCCTACTCCTCCTCCTCCTCCTCCTCCTCCTCCTCCTCCTCCTCCTCCTCCTCCTCCTCCTCCTCCTCCTCCTCCCCCCTCTTTCGCCCCTGCAGCCGGGCTGCTGGCCGCTGCGCCTGCGCTTCTCTCCGTGTTCCGGGGGCGGCGGGCGCGTTTGATGGGCTTGTTTTTTCCACCACCACCAGAAGTTGGAGGGGGGAAGGAGGTGGAGGATGAGGAGAATGAGGAAGAAGAGGAGGAGGAGGAGGAGGAGGAGGAGGAGGAGGCGGAGGAGGAGGAGGAGGAGGACCCCCTCCCCCTCCTACTTGTGGTGGTTATTGTGGAAAACAAGCCCACCAGCATTGGTGCCACGTCGCGCCTGCCGCCGTATGCACCTCGCGCTCGAGGCGTTCGCCCTCCAGCCGGTGGCTGAGCTGGCCAGCGTCGACTACGACATCCGCCGCCTCTGCAGCAATCGGCGACTGGACGTTGACAAGGACACAGTCCAGTGGCAGCAGCAAAGCCGCCAAGGCCAGACAGCTGGCAAAGGGCATGGAGGCAAGCGGCACAGCGAGGCGACCTGGCCTGCAGGAGACCAGTCTCGACTGCGGGGGCTCTAAATCTTGGGAGGCCCGGTAGACAGCGAGACGCCCTACGGGCATTCTCGTCGCCTCGGAACCCACGACGGTGCGTGGTCGCACAACCGAGGTGACCTGCGTGCATTTTCCACCAGTCTGCGCCAGTTAGGTTCTCCCGTCTTCCTGGCTACGTTGATGACCGCGGTGTGGCTTCCAACCCGGGAGGCTCCCGCACCTTTCTTCCGCCAGTCTGCGCACCGGTTAGTTGCTTCCCGTGTTGCCTGGTTCCGCCGCCAGCGGTCGCGGTGCACCTCTGGACCCAGGAGGACACCGCCCCTTGCTTTTCCACGAGTCTGCGCACCAGCTAGGTGCTTCCCCACAGTCGACCTGTCTGCGCACCAGCTTGGTGCTTTCGCCGCCGCGCCCCTCTCATAGGCGCGACCGCTGTCCGGGCCCTGCGCACCATCCAACCCACTGCGCGGTGGTGCCAGGCCGGCCCCCCCCGTTTGCTGCTCGGCCCTTGGTCCCTGCAGCTCCCCGCCCTGCGGTTCGCCATCTTCCCAGGTGGCGTGCCGCCTCTGGCATGCTCGTGCCCCATGGCCGGGTGCCATCTCCCGCCCGCCCCCTGGCTCTGCCCTTCCTCGGCAGTATCAAATACCTCGGCCACTTGATCAGCTTCCACGAACCGATGGAAACGGAAATCCACCACCGCACGCGAGCTGCATGGGCATCATTCACGTCTCGCAAGCAGGAGTTGACCATCAAACACTACCCACTGGCTCACCGACTCCGACTTTTTAACAGCATTGTAGCACCAACAGCGTCATACGGAGCAGAGACGTGGACCCTCACGGAGCCTCTACGGCAGCATCTACGACGGACACAACGACGCATGTTTCGCATGATGCACGCCACGGAGACGCACAACGAAAGAAGCCGGCCCTCACAGCGGCCAGGGACCTAATTTCGACGGCGCGAACAACGAAGCACAAGACCACAAAGACCGCACCAACAGCACTAGCGACGACGCAGACAGCAACCCATCACAGTGTGATGCACCTGGCACGCCTGACAAGCACAGCGAAGACGGCGAAGACAGCACCACCTCAGACGAAATGGAACCATGGGTCGACTACATCCAGCGAGCGACGCGACGCGCAGCGCACCTCATGAAATCCCACCACATTGACAAGTGGGAGACGGCGCACAAACGGAAAGTATGGCGCATGGCTTCGCGAGTCGCAAACCACGACCGGACGAGGTGGACTTGGCGAGTGCTGCGCTGGCACCCAGTCCTCAGCCCGCGCCAGCGGGGACAGGCAACACGGTGGTCAAAACAAGCGTTGGGACGACGAAGCCGCCACTTACTTCTTACGTCAACGCAGACCAGACCTCCACCGACCGCCCACGCAAGCCCATTCGAAAGGACAACCGAACCACATCACATGGACGCAAACAGCCCATGACACCGAAGCATGGACAGCGCTCGAGCACCACTTCACCGACCTCACGTCGACCAGCACCCGTGACCCAGACCAATGACGTAACAACTCAGCGAACGTCGAGACATCTCGCCCAACTCGCGTCGACACCGACACCAAGGACTTTCTTTTCCTCCTCCTCCCCCTCTCCTCCTAACTTGTTCTATGTCTCGCATTGCATGTATCCAGGCACCTCAGATTCTAGAGGCCATGGCCTCACCCACCTGGTCTGCTCTAGGCCCGGACGCTGTCCGCAACGGTGGTCGCATCGCATCGCGTTGCCCCTCGTCGGCAGTCGCCGCACTCTGCCCCTCGCCCCTCGCCTCGCGAGCCGAGCGCTGGGCCGTCCCTGCTGGTGCTTGCTCCCGCAGCCCCAGCGCTTTACAGGGGGTCTCGTCTCTGTCTGCAGCTTGTGCTGCCCCACTTGGGGGTCACCGCCGTTGCGGCTCATCTCCCGCTTTTGCCTCCCCGCCCCAGACCCTGCCCGTGCTACCTGGCGCGCGGCACGGCTTCTTCGGGGGTGGGGGGTGCCACCATCTCCCCCTGCCCCCCTGGTGGCCGCCTAACTCGGCGCCCCTTCGGACGGCCCCCGACGGGCCCGTCCCCCCCCTTCCCCTCGGGGGAACCCCGCCCGTGCGTCACTTGCACTGGGGACCGCCCACTCCCAAGCTGTGATGCCGTGCGCCGGCTTCGGGATGGCGTTCGTCTCTCCATTGGTAGCCCCTGCACCAGCACCGTGCCCCCGCGGCTTGCTGCAGGCCGCCCGGTGGCCCCGCCACTGGCCGCCCGCTGCTCTCCGCCTGCCTGGGGCCGCTCTCCCGGCTGCTGCCACGCCGGACGCACTGCGCCCCCAGCCCGCCGCTGGCCCTAGCTCGCGCCTCTGCCTCCCCCCGCCTTGCGTCCCGGTTCTCCGGCCGCCCGGTGCTCTCCCCCCCCCCCTTGCTTGACGTCGCCCGCACTGTGGCTGCTGGCCCACCCTTGGGCATCGTGATGCCGCCCCGCGACGGCTGCCAGGGACTGCCCTCCAGCCTGGCCGCCCCTGCGCGCTCGCCGCAACCCTGCTACGTGAGTGTCCCCCACGCCGGTTCCCCCCTCCCGCGGCCGCCTCCCTCGCCCTCTTGCCGAGAGTGGAACTCCCAGCCGCGCTCCCGATGCCTGGCCAGAGAAGTCGTGCGACGATGCCAGGGGGGGTCCAGGAGCGCCCAGACATCCCGTGAATTGGGGGTCATAAGTATATACAGAATAGATCGTGGATATCCATATCACGGTATCCATAAAACACGTTTTCCATGATGCGATATCCATATTCCGTGAGTTGGGGTCATAGGCATATCCATAATTGGTCCCCAACGATATCCACAATACACGGTCAGGAACTTTGGCTTAGTGTGTCGCGCCGCCGGTCCTGGCCCACGCTTCGGCGCGACGCGCTATTTTTCTGGGTTCCCCAGAGTGAAAGTCCCGAGCTTCTTTCAAGTCTCCCGACCCGCGGAGCGGAACGACATTCGATCCGCTTGCAAGGCATAACGTGTCGCCAGAACCGCCGCCGCGACACGCTAAGGAAGCAGTGCCTGGCCGCAAACACAGCGTTGAACACTCATGACTTGCATGGACGTTGAAAACATTCGTTTCAACGCTGACGGTACGGTGGTGGACACTGCGTTGGATACATTCGGGTGTTACGACCGATGTTGAATACGACCTTCTCTACAGTTGTGGTGCGGGGGGACTGCTCTTTCGTGCGCTTTCGCCCCCACATCATTACCCCCGCTCGGGCTTGACCTTTGCTCTCTTAGAGTTGTTTGGTTGTTTCTGGGGAGTGTGAACCTGTGTCATCGAGAGCCTGGAAGTGTTCAAAACAACAGGGCTGGCATTGTCGCTGGGGTTGGGGGACCTGGTCAGCTATGTCCGACCACATGCTTTACTGCAGCGGGTAGCCCTGGGGTTTGGGCATGGGGAGGATGAGGGGGATAACTAGTCGCATGGTGAAGGGAACGGGAAGGATTAGGAGGAGGTCCACGCAGCCTAGGAACAAAGACGCGGAGGAGCAGGTGGATCAGGACTGGTGGGAGGAGAGTGTAGGTGCGGACGGGCAATGCGAGCATGATGCTGAGGAGGAGGAGGGGAAGGGTGAATGTGGAGTTCCGCCAGGGTCTGTCGAGTGTGTTTGCTTTCGGGCAGACTCCTGCAGATCGCCTTCGCAGTCGGGCGGTCACCTGGTCTCCGCAGCTGGGTCCAGAGCACCCCCTGCTTTTCCAGGCTCGACGCCGCCGAGACTGTCGAGCTGCTCGCCGAGGAGATGAGCGACCTCAATGCGAGGAGGGGCGATGGTTGAGCCAAAGCGGGTGGGTCGCCACGATCAGAGTGTGTAGTCATCGCGACGGGGAGTGGTTGCTCCTACGGGGGGGCGGGGGGCGCGGAATTCTCACGATGGTTGCGAGGCGCTGGCGAGCGAACCCTTCGATTATGGCGATTGTTGAGGATTATCAAGCTGCCTGCGGCAAGTCCCGCCACCTTGCCTTGAGATGCCGTCTTGGGATTCCCTTGGGACCCTCCTCGGCCGTCTTGAGGCTCTCTTGGGCTGTCTTGAGCTCTCTTGGGGCCTCCGTGACCGTCTTGGGAGTTTCTTTGGGTTGGCCGTCTTGGGCCGTCCAGGTGTCCTCTTGTCCTCTGAGGCCGTCTTGGGTCCCTCCTGCAGGCCTGTAGGGCCAACTTGAAGCCCTCAGGAGAGCGTCGTGGGCTATCCAGGGGCCGTCTTAAGCTGCCTGATGGCCGTCTTGGAGACCTCTTCGGCTGTCTGGAGGCTCCCTTGGGCCGTCGTGGGGCCATCTTGGAGGCCTCTTGGGCCGTCTTAGGCCGACGGGAGCTTGAAAAGGCGAGGATGCGACAACATTGAAACACGTAATGGGAATCGGCGATTTTGGCCTCTTCGGTCCTTGCTGGAGGCTCTCTTGGAGTACTCTTGGCCCGTCTTAGAGGCATCTGGTGCCATCCCGAGGCCATCTTGGGCCATTTGGGAGCCATCTTCGGTCGTCTTGGAGGCATCTTGGGCCTCTTGGCGGCTGTGGAGGTCTGTCTTGGAAGCCATTCTGGGCATCTTGGACACGTTGGAGAGCGCCAGGAACGTATCTGGGCGCCAACAGAGCCTCTGGAAGAGGGGGCGTTGCACGCAACTCTACGCGACCCAGGAGGGGGGGGGGGGCCTTCAGAAGATTACAGAAACCCTGCCGGACAGCACTCGGCATTCTAGCACGCCACAACGTGCCAGGGGGCAAGGTGGCGGATTTTCCTTTCATTTTGGACCATGCGGGATGCACACATGACGCCATAGTCTCCGCTCTCCTCGGCTTCTTCTGCGCCCCCAGAATGACATTTTCCTTTCATCTGCTTGCCGTTCGGTCCTTGGAGCCCTCGTGCAGAATCCTAGGCTCCTTTGGCTCGTTCGACGGAAGCCATCTGCACAAGCAGTGGTGCAGAAAGCAGGTCCTCGAGCAGAAGCGATGTCTTGTCAGAACTTCGGGCAGATGGGTTCGGAGGATTGCGCCGCATCGCTGATGCATCGGCGATGTGGCGCGATCCGGAGTCCGATTTTCTCGGTCCCGCTGTCGCCGGTGCATCGGCGATGCAGCGGCGATGCTGTACGATCCGGCCTGCTCTGGCGACATTTGGGAGGCCTGCGGAAAGGGCTAGGACGAAACATAAATCGTTCCGGAAAGATCTGGAGCAATCTGGCGGCGGGCGCGGCGCTCGAACTTTTTTACAGCAAGTCATCTCTCAGGACTTTTTTACAGCAAGCCATCTCTCAGAGAATTCCGGCTCATCTCGCTCCGATTCTGTTTTCATCCTGGCTTCATTTCAGGGGAGGCTGTCGTTGCGGCGCCCGGCGAGGGATGTTGATGATGATGATGATGACGATGATGGTAATGATGATGCCGATGATGATGCTGATGATGATGATGACGATGATGATGATGATGATGGCTATGATAAGGATGATGATGCTGATGATGGTGATAAGGAGGATCGTGATAATGATGAGGAGGAGATGATGGTGACTGCTGGTGATGGTTATGATGCTGCTGCTGATGATGATGCTGATGTTGAGGAGCAGGAGGAGGCGGAAGAAGAAGAGGATGAGGACGAGGAGGAAGAGGACCAGTGTAAACTCAAGACTCACCAATGATGTTGGGATAAAACCTCCCTCCAAGCTCCCTCTGTGCCAGAACATCATTCCTGGAATTTCAACACCACGAATCCATGTAACCCTCGTGCTCGGATAATCCTAAATCCATGCCAAGCGCCATTTCTGGTACGTGAACCATGGCCATCTGTGACACGCTTGCACATTTTTACAAAGGATTTGCGCGGCGCTAAGGCGAGAGCTACATATTGAAAAGGAAACGCCTCAACCATGAAGTTTTCCAATTTTTTTAGACGAGTATGCGCGGCGCTAAGGCGAGAGCCAAATTTTGAAAACTAGCCGCCTTCAATCCGTGAAGCTCTTTCAACTTTGTAAGATAAGTGTGCGCGGCGCTAAGGCGAGAGCCACATTTTGCAAACCACCCGCCCTCAATCCGTGAAGCTCCTGCAAATGTTTTAAACTCGGAGGTTGATAGACCTCCTACCCTGACACGTCGATTAAGGAATTGGCCGCTTTCGGTTTGCGAGAGGGCGTCGCGGCCGTCATTTTTGCGGGTAGAGGTCCGTCGGTTTCGGTCCCAGGCCGTTTTCACTAAGGGGAGGTTTACTAAAGGGAGGTTTGTCCACAGCGGAAAAACGAGTGTGCGCGGCGCTAAAGCGAGAGCCACATTTTGAAAACGAACCGCCGTCAATCCGTGAAGCTCTTGCGATTTTGCAAAGCGAATGTGCGCGGCGCTTGGGCAAGAGCCATCTTGTGAAAACGACCCGCCCTCAATATGTGAAACTTTTGCACATTGTTCAGACGTCAAAAATGCGTGGCGCTAAGGCGCGAGCCACATTTTGGAAGCGACCCACCCTCCATTTATGAAACTATTGCCGTTTGTCAAGCTTCAGGATTACATATGGTAAGGGAGTCTCAAGCGAAACGCCCCGCCCGCTCTTCCGACTGGCCCCGGGGCGCGGCAGGGAAGAGTTTCTCATGAAGAAAAGGAATAATGGAGGAGCAAGTGGAGGAGGAGGCGGAGGAGGATGAGGAGGAGTATCGAATGAGTGGGAGGAGGAGGACAAGGAGGAGTAACAGCAGCATTGAAGGATGACGATGATGATGATGATGATGATGATGATGATGATGATGATGATGATGATGATGATGATGATGATAATGATGAGGATGATGATGATTATGATGATGCTGATGATGATGATGATATCATGATGATGACGAGGGTGATGATGATGCCAATGATGGTGATGATGCTGATGATGATGACGATGCTGATGAGGATGAAAATGATGGTGATGATGATGATGATGATGCTGATGATGATGCTGACGATGCTGATGATGATGATGACGATGCTGATGCTGATGCTAATGCTGTTGCTGATGATTACTATAATGCTGCTGATGATGCTGATGATGATAGTGGTGATGATGCGGATGTTGACGATGCTGATGCGGCTGTTGATACTGATGATGGTGATGATGATGATGCTGCTGATGCTGATGATGATGATTTTGGTGTTGATGATGCTGATGATGCTGATGATGCTGCTGCTGCTGATGCTGATGCTGATGCTGATGATGCTGCTGATGATGATGATGATGATGATGATGATGATGATGATGATGATTATGCTGCTGATGATGATGCTGCTGCTGCTGATGATGATGATGATGACGATGATGATGATGATGATGATGATGATGATGATGATGATGATGATGATGATGATGATGATGATGATGATGTTGACGCTGCTGCCGCTGGTGATGATGATGAGGAGGTGAGGAGGAGGAGGAGAGGAGGAGGAGGAGGAGGAGGAGGAGAAGGAGGAGGACGGTCGACATCGGAGAAGGTGGACGATCCAATGGGGGCGCCCGGAGGAACTGCCTGGGCGAGACGCCCCTGCTCCTCGCGACGCGCGCGGCGGCCGCCCACGCGGGAGCGCACGGGCCGCCCGCCGCGCCCGGGTGGCCTCCGCACCCGTGGCGCCCCTTCCGTGGTTCCCAGGCATGGAGGTTTGAGGTTCTCCTCCTCCTCTTCCTCCTCCTCTTCCCCCCTCCTCTTATTCCTCCTCCTCCTCCGCCCCTCCTCCTCCTCCTCCTCCTCCTCCTCCTCCTCCTCCTCTTCCTCCTCCTCCTCCTCCTCCTCCCTCCTCCTCCCTCCTCCTCCTCCTCCTCCCCTCCTCCTCCTCCTCCTCCTCCTCCTCCGCCTCCTTCTCCTCCTCCTCCGCCTCCCTCCTCCTCCTCCTCCTCCTCCTCCTCCTCCTCCCTCCTCTTCCTCCTCCTCCTCCTCCTCCTCGTCGTGGGGAAGGTTCGAGGTACGAGGGGTGGACGGTGGAGGCCTTAGTTTTTTCCCTACCTAGGCTCTGCCTAGAAGGGTTCTTACTCTCTTAGCTTAAAGGGGCCGGGCAGTGGAACACGCCCCGGGCGGTTCCCCCAGTCCCCTGGGAGCGGTTCCCCCCAGTCCCCTGGGAGCTTTAGCTTTAGCTTTAGCTTTAGCTTAGCTTTAGCTTAGCTGTAGCTTAGCTTTAGCTTAGCTGTAGCTTAGCTTTAGCTTAGCGTTTCGCTTAGCTGTTCGCTTAGAGTTTAGCTTAGCTTTAGCTTAGCTTTAGTTTAGCTTTAGCTTAGCTGTAGCTTAGCTTTAGCTTCGCGTTTCGCTTAGCTGTTCGCTTAGAGTTTAGCTTAGCTTTAGCTTAGCTTTAGTTTAGCTTTAGTTTATAGTTAGCTTAGCTGTAGCTTAGCTTTAGCTTAGCTGTTGCTCAGCTTTAGCTTAGCTTTAGCTTAGCTTCAGCTTAGCTTTAGTTTAGCTTTAGCTTGGCTGTGGCTTGGCTTTAGCTTAGCTTTAGCTTAGCTTTAGCTTAGCGTTACTGTTACTACTAATGCTGCTTTCCTAGGGGTTCCAACTCCTAGGTAGGGTCGCACTGGGATAATTCTTGGCCTTTCCCTCGGGGGCCTTTCCTTCGGGGGCCTTTCCTTCGGGGAGTTTGCCGAGCCTCGGAGAACGCGGATATGGCTCCGAGAGCTGGCGGGCGGGCGTGGGCGCACCTTGCCTGGAGCTTTTGAGAGCGTGAGTGTTTCGCGGCCTTCCTCGGGCCTCTTCGTCGCCTTCGGCTGGATCCGCTCTGGAAGCTCTGGCCTGGCGGCACCCCGGGAGAGGTCGGGGGGGTGGAGTTTTCAGCCCCACCTCCCAGACACCTGACGTCTTGAAACATGAAGACGAAGGCCTTTCATCGCTTTCGGTTTTGGGGGCCTTTGCCAGGCCTGGGGCCGTGCAAATAAATCGGGATGAAAGGCCAGCCCGGGTCGTGACTGCCAAAGGCCGCGTCATCTCCTGGGTATCTGGGTCGATCCACGGCGCGGTAACCCGACGGACTGGGCCAGGCCCACCCGCCGCCCCTGTGGGTCCAGATTCCCTTGTAGACCTCGGTTTTCCACGCGTTTCCGGGGGAGCCCGAACCCCTCATGCCGCCCCGTGGGTCGGGTCTCCTCCTCCTCCTCCTTCCCCTCCTCCTCCTCCTCCTCCTCCTCCTCCTCCTCCTCCTCCTCCTGGTCCGCCTGGTGGGCATGTGCTCACGCGTGACCAACATAGCATCGTCAATGTTTTGCCAGCCTGGAGCCTATCTCTATCCCTATGACTGACACTACCTTATCTCGGTAACGATCTTGAGGAGCCCCTGACTTCCTGATGGCACATCCCTAACATTGTCATGGCCCTGGGCCCGCGAGCGTCAGAGGGAGGGGACGAGCTCCAGGCGAGCTGCA
>CAUYUJ010008217.1:22500-25000 GCA_963575745.1 Prorocentrum cordatum | reverse complement strand
ATCCAGCGGGGCGCCAACACGGTCATCGAGTCCCTTCTCGACTCGCGCGCCGACCCGGGCCAAGGTCCCGGCGGTCCTCTTTCCTCGTCCTCGTCGTCACCTTTCTTCTCCTCCCCTTTGCCCCTCCCCACTCTCTCGCTCTCCTTCTCCCCTCCTCCCCCTGCTCTTCATCTTGGCATCGCTCGGACGTGTGCATTTTTTTCTTTGCGAGGGCCATCGAGGAGCATCCTCGATCATTTGGCGAAAAAGCCACACGCGAAACCGAACAAAAACACAGGAAATGGACGTCCGAGCGATGGCCAGTCATCCGCCTCCTCTCTCCTCCCTCCCTCCCTCCTCTCTCCCTCCCTCCTCCCTCCTCCCTCCTCCCTCTCCTCTCCACCACGCCCTCCGACTCCAACTGCGCTGGCCGTGCGCTCCGGACCCGCCAAGCGCTTCAGCCCGTCCGTTCCCCCTCCTCCCCTGGCATCGCTCGGACGTGTGCGTTTTTTCCTCGGCGAGGACCATCGAGGAGCATCCTTGACCAGTTGCCGAAAAAAACACGCACGAAACCAGAAAACAACACAGGGAATGGACGTCCGAGCGATGGCGAGCCCCCCGCTCCACCACCCCCCCATTGCGTTCTGAGTCCGCCACCTAGCCGAACGTAGCATGTCAGGAGGGGGAAGAACACACAGACACAATTAATCGTCGATCCCCAGGAGAATATGGGAAAATATGGGAAGTGGGGGGGAAGACAAACACCCAGAAAATATGGGAAAATATGGGGAATCCTTTTATTTGTGTGCATTTATTTGTGTGTCCCAGGGCCCCTTCACTGACCCGCCAACCTTCAGCCCGTTCGTTCCCCCTCCTCCCCGCTCCACCACGCCCCCTGCGTTCTGAGTCCGCCACCTAGCCGAACGTAGCATGAGCGGCATGTACGACGGAACTTACGCCTAAATCAGCACTGGGGTTTGTGCCCAACACGGTTCGCTGGCGCGGAAAAACGGAAGACAATCAACTCGAGCCTCCACCAGGCGCGCAGCAAGGATCGGCGACTGGAAAGAGCATACGGGGAACTGCGTCAGCCGTCCGTTGTTTCTGCCCGCCAGGATAAGGCCAAGCCGCTTTGCAGGCCCCAGGCTTCTTCCAGTGCTAGGAGTGCGCATGGAAGCTGCTTTGTTCCTGCAGCTTCTAGACAGCTGCCCTGTCGATGCGGACGCGGACCGCCCCAGAGTGCAGCTGGTGCTCTCCCCCCTCACCCTCTCGTCGTCTTTTCACTGGTTGTCTTCCTTGTCGCCCCCTTCCTCTCTGTTCTTCCTCCGGTCTGCAGCCTCCAGCCGCACAGCGAGCCCCGCGTGGCCAATTTCAGTGGCGGGCTGGCTGGAATGACCTGACTGATTTTCCAAGCCAGGGTTCACCGGCAGTTCTGCTTAGAGAAGGAGGAGGACCTGTAATGACGACGATCATGGCGACGCCGACGCCGATGACGATGACGACGACGATAATGATAGTGATGGCGATGATGACGATTACGATGACGATGACGATGACGGTGACGGTGACGGAGACGGTGACGGTGATGATGATGATGATGATGATGATGATGATGATGATGATGATGATGATGATGATGATGATAATGATGATGATGGCGATGACGACGACTCGATAGAGATGCTGAGTATGATGTTGATGCTGATTCCGATGATGATGATGATGCTGATGCTGATGCTGCTGCTGCTGATGCTGATTATGATGCTGATGCTGATGCTGATGATTCTGCTGCTGATGACGATGATGATGATGCTGAAGGTGATAAGGACAATTTTGAGGATGATGACAAGGATTAGGGTAATAATGGTGATGAGGCTGTTGATGCTGATGATGTTGACGACGGTAATGATAGTGATGGTGGTGATCACGATGACGATAATGATGACAATGACGATGACGGTGACGGTGTCGGTAGCGGTGATGATGATGATGCTGACGATGATGATGATGATGATGATGATGATGATGATTATGATGATGATGATGCTGCTGATGATGATGATAATGAGGATGAGGATGCTGCTGATGCTGCTGATGATGACGATGCTGATGACGATAATGGTAATGATGATGGTGATTATGATGATCATGCTTCTGATGATGATGCTGCTAATGGTGATGGTACTGATTATGATGATGATGATGATGATGATGATGCTGATGATGCTGATGCTGATGCTGATGCTGATTATGATGCTGATGGTGATGATGGTGGTGGTGATGATGATGCTGATGCTGATGATGCTGATGATGATGCTGATGATGGTGCTGCTGCTGCTGATGACGACGACGATGATGATGATGATGATGCTGATGATGATGATGCTCATGATGCTGATGCTGATGCTGATGATGATGATGATGCTGATGAGGATGATGCTGATGATGATGATGATGATGATGATGATGATGATGGTGATGCTGCTGATGATGATGATGATGATGATGATGATGATGATGA
>CAUYUJ010008217.1:5000-17500 GCA_963575745.1 Prorocentrum cordatum | reverse complement strand
ACTTGTTGTATCGCACGACGCCTCAGCGTCTTAGCCGTGAGGGGCGCTGGCGAGCTGGGAAAGTGCTCGAAGCTGCTGACGGACGAGTCTTCTGATCTGGTCTTGCCTGGACCTTCCACTTTCCATCGGTCAGATCGGGGGGCGGACCAGCCGTCGAAGTGCGGAAGCCTGGCCTTCCCTCCCAAAGCTGTGCTGTGGACTCTCCCTCGGGAGCCTGTGACTTGGGCTCCTGCCTCCCCCGCTCTGGCACCCGAGGCTCCAGGTCCTGCGGGTAGGACCCCCGGCACCCGGGTGCGGCCGATCAGGCGGCCACGGCGCGAGCAGAGCCTCGAGAATCACCGAGCGCGTTGCACTACTCGCAGAGTGTCTATTCGCAAACGTCTGATAAGCACCCGTTTGCCTCGGTGCAGTACATTGCAAATCCCTCGCGGCAGATCCAGGCCATTTGCGAGCAGTTACTCTCTGCGAGTAGTGGAACTCGCTTGCCTCGAGAAGGGCAGTGCCCTTCTCTCCGCGCTGGGGTGCGGGACAATCGGGCCAGGTCTGCGATCGTGGGGCCCCGGGCGCCCCATCCTGGGCGAGCGCGTGCCTCACGGCAGCTGCCCGATCGCGTCGCGGGCCGAAGCGGTCTGGCACCCCGTCTTCGCCGTCAGGGGCCACCCCGCCGCGAGAAGTGTCTGAACAGTCTGGCGGTTTGGGCAGCCGCGCCTCGCTCTCTTTCTGCTGTCATGTCTTCCGTTTTCTCGCTGTGTACGTGTAGCCCGCGCATGCGCGTGCAGGTGCGTGCTCGCGTGCAGGTGCACGTCGCTGTTGCGGGCATCTGCGTCGGCGCAAGTCTGAATATGCACATACGTATACACGTCTAGTACAGTCAACGCGCCTAGTAAGGACGCGCGCCTTCATCTAGGACACCCTTGCGTCCTTGCCCCTGTGGCCCGTCCTTTGCCGTTTTCACTGGTCGCCGCCTCCCAAAACAATCCCAACTTCAGCCTCCAAGGGTCTTGCGTCCTTACCACGCGTCCTCAATATACGTCTTGACTGTATCAGCTGCTGTCCCAGCTGCGTGTCGCGCCTGTCTCGTGCCCCTGGAGCTCTCGGTGCCCCTGGAGGGGGCCGAGGGCCGACCGACGGCCTGTGACTCCATACCGCTCTCGACTAGGTCTTGTGCGCGCGAGCGTGTGCGCCTCCTGCATGTAAGGGTGCAGGCAAAGCCGCATTGGTGTACGTATGTGCATCTGGCTATTCACACGTTTATGTATGTGTATCTGTATATGTGTACGCATGCGTCTATGCATATGGATGTGTCTACACATATGCATGTCTGTGCGTGTCGGTGCATAGGTATGCATATGTGCACGCACACTCACCTATCCATACATATATGTAGATGACCAGGCTTCTTATGCATACACAACGGCATGTGTATGTATTTGTGTATGTATGCTTTCATGCACGTCTGGATGCACATATGCGTGCATATATATATACTTACTTTTTATATGCACCTGTTGAGTGTACGCGCGCAAATGTGTGCATATACACGTATTGATATAGTCGTACACATCCGAGTCGCAGGCACATAAACACGCATGCATACGTGCATATCCGTGCGCGTCCGTACTTCCATTTGCACCCATGCCTTACGAGTTATTATATTTGCACGTGTATGCGTGTGCCAATATGTGGGCGTATACAGTTTCGTTGCATTGGACGTGTCTTCGTACTTACGCGGACACGCAAGCGCTTATTCTTGCGTCTGCGCACATGCGTTGCACATGCATAGCTGTATGCTACATGCATGTGCATGTATGCATACATGCATGTATGCATGCATGCATGTACATATGCATGCATGCATGCATGCATGCATGCATGTACGTATATCTGAATGAATGAACGCATGCATGCATGCATGCAGGTATGTATGTATGTAGGACCATAGGTATGTGTATGTATGTATACATGCATTTTTGTATGTATGTGTGTCTGCAGATAGGTGTGTATGTATGCGTGTATGCATGCATGCCTGTATGTATGCATGTAGGTAGGAATATCGGTGTGTATGTATGTATGTATGTATGTATGTGCGCAACTTATGTCTGTATGTGTATATATGCGTGTAGGTATGTGTATGTGTATGTATGTATGAATGTATGTATGTGTGTATGTATGTATGCATGCATGCATGCATGCATACACGTATGTATGTATGCATGTATGTATGTATATACGTCTATGTATAGGTATACGTATGTATGTCTGTATGCATGTATGTATGTATGCATGCATGCAGGCATGCATGCATGTATATATATATATATATAGACATATGGATGTATGTATGTGTGTATGTATGATTGCATGCATGCATGTATGCCTGCATGTCTGCATGCAGGTATGTCTGTCTGTGTGTATGTACGTATTTATGTATGCATGTATATAGGTAGGTATGTAGGTAGGTAGATAGGTAGGTAGGTCGGCATGTATGTTTGTATGTATGTAGGTGTGTAGGTAGGTATGTATGTATGCATGTATTCACGTATGTATGCATTTGTGCATGCATGCACGTATGCATTGATGCATGTATGCATGTATGCATGCATGCATGCATGCATGCATGCATGTATGCATGTATGTATGTATGTATGTGTGTGTATGCATGTATGAATGTATGAATGTATGTATGTATGTATGTAAGTATGTATGTATGTATGTATGTATGTATGTGTGTATGTATGTATGTATGCATACATGTATGTATGTATGTATGTATGTATGTCTGTATGTATGTATGTATGTACGTACGTACGTACGTACGTATGGATGTATGTATGTATGCATGCATGCATGCATGCATGCATGCATGCGTGCGTGCGTGCGTGCGTGCATGCATGCATGCATGCATGTGTGTATGTGTGTGTGTGTGTGTGTGTGTGTGTGTTTGCGAGGGAGTATCAAGCCTGTCAGCAAAACACATTTTGGAGGCTTTCCGTGGAGACTCTTGGCGGTCTCTTGTGGACCCTTTAGGGAGGCGCCCTTGGGGGGCGCCGCCTAGGGGGCTTGTCAGGGGGCCGTTCTTGTCCCGTTGGGCCGTCTTGGGCCGTCTTGGGCTTCCTGGAGGCTTCCTGGGGACCTCGGGGCCTGATTTGGCCCTCTTGGGGGAGGCCTCTTGGGGGCTTGTTGGGCCCGTTTTGCGGCCCGTTGGGTTGTCCAGGGGCAGTCTCGGGCGCGATGGTCCCACCGAGGCTCTCCCGAAGGCGGCTGGGGGCGGGCGGGCGGGCCGTTCGTGGGGGCTCGCGGGCAGTCTCTGGGGCCATCCTGAGGCCCGCTCTCCTGGTGGGTCGTTGGTTCTCTTGCCGTCCGCGCCCTTCCCTCCTCGTCCTCCTCTTCCTTCCCCGGCTCGGTCCCTCGGCTTCCTTCCCTCCTTCCGCGGCCGCCTTCTTCTTCCTTTTTCCCCCCTCCTGCACGCGGAACAATTTTGCAGCTCCGCAGCCCGGTTTCGCTCCACGCGCGAGCGGACCGCCTCTGCCGCGCCGCGGCGGAAAACGTGCTGTGTTCGGTTTGGCGCACCCCGTCCCCCGCGCAAAGCGGCAACAAGCACGGTCTTTGGGCCCGCCAGTGTGGGGGCCTCTCTCTGCCCCGAGGCGGGCAGCGGTCTGAGGGCTTCGGAAGCGATGCCCGCGGATGCTCCTCGGGCTGCTCTCTGCCTCTGGCTCCTCTGGACTCCTCGGGAGGCCTCTTTGGGGCGTCGTCTCCTCCGGGGCATCTCGAGGCCTCTCGGAGCCTCTCGGTCTAGAGCTCCCAGGTGGGGTCCGAGTAGATGGGGTCGGAGGATCGCGCCGCATCGTCGATGCATCGGCGATGCGGCTCGATGTGGGGCCCGATTTTCTCCACGCCGACGTCGCGGATTCGTCGCCGACGTCGCCGATGCATCGCCGATGTATCGCTGATGCATCGATGATGCGTCTACGATGCATCGACGATGCAGCGCGATCCTCTGACTCAATATACTCCGACTCCATTCAGGCGGCTTCTACTTGGGGACGTCTTGGAGCCTGCGAGGGGTCGTTGAGCCATGTGTGGCTGGTCCTCGTCTGGCATGTGGCTGCTGGTCCTCGTCGGACACCGCCAGACAACTGAGAGGTATTCTAAGACTCCATGTCGTGCAGACACGGGGGGGGGATTCAATCTGCTTCTGCCTGTCTCTGATTCCGCATCTTGCAAACGCCCCCGTGCCTGGCTCTGTCGCTGTCGACGCTTCCCGAGCAGTGCGTTCACTCGAGGGGCCCCCACCTGTACCGTCAAATGCTGCCCTGCGCCAGCGCTCGTTCCCCTGACTCGGCCCTTTCCTGGACGCTCCGCGGCCCTGGTGCTCCTCTGTGCCGTCCCCAGCTTCCCCTGGCCCCAGCCTGCCCCCCCCGACTGTTCGCGGCCCTGGTGCCGCTACCGCACCGTCAGCAGACTCCTCGGCTCCGCCCCGGCCCCGGCCGTCCTCTGCCCCGGAGTGCTTCCCTGCGCCGCCGCCGGCCTCCCTTGGGCGACGGCTTCCCGCACCCCCCGGCCCTGCGCCCTGGGCCTTCGCCGAGGCTGTTCGTTTTGCCCCACCCGCCGACCGTTTCTGGCTCGGGCCTCGCCACTGTACCGTCGAAAACCAATGTGGGTTCTCTGTCTGCATCTTCTCGCCTGTCCCCAGTCCCACAGCGTTGCCGCCCCTCTCCCACGTTGCTCTTTCGTGTGTGGACCTGCCTGGTGCAGGTTGTCGGCCAGTGGGCTGTTCCATGTCCACCTGGCGCACCCCGCGTCTTGCAGTTGTGCACCGCGTTTGTATTGTCGCCGTCGTCTGTCCTCGACGCTGTTCACGTGTTTTTCATTCGCCGAGGCGATGCGGCCACGGCCATGCAGCTGCTCAGCAGCCTGCAGGTTGACAGGGCCGAGGCTGACAAGGCCGAGGCCGACAAGGTAAGGAAGGACAGGCGGAAGAAGGAGGATAGGATCAGGACATCGCCCGACTTCTGCGGCTGGACGGAGGCCCGCCGCGCCAAGATCATGGCGGGGCCCGCCACCGACGCGCGTGTCGACTACTACTCTTGCCTCGCTGACGATGCGGCGCAGAGCCCCAGCAAGCGCGAGGCTGCCATCCTCCTCTCGGCGGCCGAGGACCAGCTGGAGGGCGGCCTGGCGGCCGCGGCCCTGGCGACCGCCGGGCAGGCCGCGGAGATCTGCGCGGGGCTCGGCGACGCCGCCGGGGAGGCGGACGCGCTCCGCCTGGCGGTGCACGCCCACAGGCTGCAGGCGGAGCTGGCCAGGTGGAGCCCCATCGAGCACGGGGGCGTCGGCGCAGCGCTGCAGAGCACGCGGCGGGCGCGGGAGCTCGCCGAGCCGCGGCTGCAGGCGTGCCGGGCCCGGGGCGACGCGCGGGGCGCCGCCGTGATGCTGCTCTGCCTGGCCGAGGTGGACGCGGACGCCGCCCCGGGCGCGGCCGCCATCCCCGAGGCTCGGTGTCGTTGAACCGATCCCCATCCCTTTCCCCATGCCCATCCCCATCCCGAGCCCCACCCTCTCATCACCCCAGTTGGGGATATACTCCTCTTGAGACCCAGAGGGAGCAGCCGATCTTCCCATCTATAGGGGGGCAACTCGACCAGCGGGGCCCGGGCCACACCAGTGGGGATAGGGGTCGGTTGGACTGTGCTCAGAGGCCGCGCTGCAGGGCGCCGCGGAGGCCTGCAGGCTGTTCCGGGAGGCCCAGGACCGCAGGATGGAGGCGGCGGCGCTGCTGGCGCTCTCGCGCCTGCAGAGCCGCGAGGGCCGCGCCGCCGAGGCGCGGCGCTCGGCCGAGGAGGCGCTCGCGCTGTACCAGGTGCTCGGCAGCAGGCGGGCGGAGGCGGCCGCCCTGCACGCCCTCGCCGTGGCGCTGGCCCTGGACGGCGACGTGCCCGCGGGCCTCCAGGCGGCGAGGGACGCGCTCGACGCGGCCCGGGAGGCGCAGGACCCTCGGGCCGCCGCCCTGGAGCTGGTCACCATTGCCGCGTTGAGCCTCGACGTGGAGAGGCCCAACGACGCCCTCCCCGCGGCGCAGGAGGCCATGGACGCCTGCCGCACCATGGAGGCGGCGTTCGGGCTGTGCGCGGTCGCGGAGCAGATCGCCGCGGAGGCGCTGGTCATGAAGGACGAGACGGCCAGGGCCGTGGAGCTGGCGCTGAGCGGGCTGGAGAGGTGCCAGGAGTCGGGGGACAAGCGCGAGGAGGCGTTCGCGCAGGTGACGCTGGCGCAGCTGCGCGCGTGCGCGGGCGACGGCGCGGAGGCGGCCGCGGCGTGCGAGGCCGCCCTGGCGATCTGCCGGGACCTCGAGGACGAGCGCTGGGCGGCGCTGGTGCGGCTGGTGCTGGCCCAGGCGCTGCGCGAGGCCGGCGACGCCGCGGGAGCGGAGCGGAGCGCGCAGGAGGCCGAGGCGTTTTTCGCAGAGGACGGCGACGAGCGCCACGAGGCCACAGCGGCGACGCTGCTGTCCAGCCTGCTGCTGGAGAGGGGCGAGCACGACAGGGCTCGGCAGTCGGCGCAGCGGGGGCAGGAGCTCTTCCGGGAGGCGCGGGAGGCGGAGCAGGAGCTGGTGGCGCAGCTCCAGGTCGCCGCCTGCAGCCTCCACAAGGGGGAGCTGGCGGAGGCTCGCCGGGCGGGGAGCGTATCTGTGCTCGGCTGCCCCGAAACGCCCGTACTTTATGGAACCGCAGCGCGTACCGTGAACAAACACGTCCGTGTTGACACGCTGCGTGGTGGCTCGGCACGAGTTGGCACACGTGTTGGCGAACGTATCGCGCCATACCTAGGTCTCCAGCCTAAGTACGCGTTGGCCTCCGTGTCTAGACGCTACGTGTTTCTTGTTGCGTATCGGGGCAGCCAGGTATCCGTATCCACGGCCTCGCGGTTTGGACTCCGCGGCCGCGACCGCATCCATGGATACAGGGCGGCTTTGCGAGGATGCCCCGCGCGGGAAGTGTCCATGGGATCTCGTGTCCATGAGGTCGCGCCTCGGTATCCAGATCAGAAGGGCACGGAGATGGATATGTCCGTCGCTCGTGAGAGGCCCTGTCGGGGATCGAGGAAGTATTGCAGACAAGCAAGGATATTGGCTTCAAGAGGGGCGAAGTTGCCGCTCTGAGCCTTGCCATCGACGTCCACAGAGTCTCTGGCGATGCCGGGCAGGCGCTGGAAGCTGCTAAGAACATGCGCAGGGCAGCCCAGGAGGCTGGCAGCCGCAAGCTGGAGACCACCGCGCTCTACCACATCGCGCGCGTCCACATCGACAGGGGTGGGGGCGAAGCGAAGCTGGCCGCTAGGGCGGCGGACGCAGCGGGGAAGGGCGCGCAGAAGCTCGGCCACAGGACGGACCAGGTCTACATGCTGATCTTGGCCGCCGAGGCACGGCTCGAGGTGATCCGAGAGCTGAGCGACAGCGCGGGCAGCGAGCGCTTGCTGAGGGAGAGCGCGAGCAGGTGCCTGCAGAACATCGGGGACGCAGTCGCCCTCGCCGAGCGAACGGGCCGCTCGCACCTGCAGGCCCTGGCGACGTACTTCGAGAGCGTAGTGCTCCTCGCGCTGCGCGACAACCAGGGCGCCACCGTGACCTCGCAGCGGTCGCGCGGCTTCTTCAGGGAGGCCAAGGACCAGTCCGGAGAAGCCGCCGCGCTCCTGATCTCGGGGGCTGCCGCACGTGTCCCTGGCCCGGGTCGCCGTCCCCAGGAGGAGGAGGAGGAGGAGGAGGAGGAGGAGGAGGAGGAGGAGGAGGAGGAGGAGGTGGAGGAGGAGGAGGAGGAGGAGGAGGAGGGAGGAGGAGGAGGAGGAGGAGGAGGAGGGAGGAGGAGGAGGAGGAGGAGGAGGAGGAGGAGGGAGGAGGAGGAGGAGGAGGAGGAGGAGGAGGAGGAGGAGGAGGAGGAAGAGGAGCAGGAGGAGGGAGGAGGGAGGAGGAGGAGGAGGAGGAGGAGGAGGAGGAGGAGGAGGAGCTGTCTTCCAGAACATCCCTCGCGAGGCCCAGAGGGCCCCCGGTGCTCCGAGGAAGGCGCGGAGAGACCTGCAGGCATGGCACTGCACCTCGGGCCAGGGTCGCGTCTGGCAGCCCCTGGTGCTCCTTGCCCGGGCGCACCACTGCCACCAGCTCGAGGGAGGCCGAGAGGCGGCGGAGGCCGCCGCCAGGGAGGCGGAGGCCCTCTTCCGGCAGGCCGGGGACGAGGAGGGCGTCAGCAGGGCGGCGGAGCTCCTGGAGAGCATCGCCCCGAAGCCGCTCGCCCTGCCCGCGGGGATGCCGCCCTGGTACCCTCGCGGGCGCCGCGTGGTCCTCGCCGGGAGGGAGGGGGCGGAGGAGGAGGGCAGACCTCGGCGCGGCCGAGCGGGGCTGGCTCTCGGACGCTTCTTCTGTCGGCCCCTCGAGGCCTTGCCTGCCTCGGGATGCTCTCCAGCTTCTGCGCTTTGCCGCGAGCGTTCTGGGGGTGCACGGATCGTCCCGAGCGGCCGCCGGACACCCGAGTCATGACCCGAAGGCCGAGTGACCCGTCGCCTGAGGGGCCGTTGGTGCGCGGCTTCGGGAGGGCACCGGGCGGGCCAAGCGCAGGCACGCGCGCGGCGCGTCGGCCCAGCTGCGCGCCAGAGGTTCCTCTTGCTCGCAGCCGGGGCGTTGGAGAAGGCACCGCTTTGGGCTCGGGGGGGGCGGCTCTGGACTTCGGGCCTGGGCCGTGGAGCCCTTGCTTGGCCGAGGCCCGCCGTGGGCGGAAGAGCCCTGTCGTTCCTGATTCGGCGCCGAGTATGGTGGCGCGGCGGCGGGCAGGGAGGGGCACCCTGGCGCGTGCCCGAGGTCAAGAAGTGGGTGAAGAAGGAGAAGGCCGGCCTGAGCGCCGACCTGGTGACGCAGACTGTCACCCGTCTGGCCAAGGAGGCGATCCAGCTCGACGAGGTGGAGCTCCACGGCGACAGCCCGCTGATGGACAGCGGCATGGACAGCCTCACGGCCGTCTCGTTCAGGAAGCGGCTGCACGTAAGTCCGAGGAGGAGGAGGAGGAGGAGGAGGAGGAGGAGGAGAAGGAGAAGGAGCAGCAGGAGGAGGAGGAGGAGGAGGAGGAGGATGAGGAGGAGGAGGAGGAGACAACGGTAGTTCGTCTTCGGGGCGTGTCCCCTCGTCGCCGCGGCTGGGCGCAACTCTGGCAGCTGGTGCGCTTGGACCCCAGGGGAGGCGCAGGGGCCGATCTCGAGCCGCCGTTGTCTCCACTCGCCCTGCTCCGAGTAGGAGTGACACTTCCCCGGAGTGACCTTTTGTGCGGGCCCACTCGGGTCCCCCGATCGTTGAGTGCGATGCGACAGCAGAGGCTTGCGCGCTTGTGTCTGGCCCCCCCCCCCCAGCGCCTTCCCTGAAGCGTCGCACCAGAGGCCACTCTTGCCCAGGGCCACCTCCTGCGTGCCGCCGCAGGAACAGCGTCCAGTCGCATCTCAATCTCAAGATCTCGGCGGCGGTGATGTTCGACTACCCCACGATCAAGGAGGTCACGGGCCACATACTGACGCTCGCGGGCGGCGGCGACGGGGACAGCGAGTACGAGGAGGTCGAGGTCGAGGTGGAGGACGACGGCCCCCCGCCGGAGTGGCTCGCGGCCCAGGGCGCCGTGGCAGCAGCGCCCGCCGTGCCCGCGCCGGAGGAGGAGGAGAAGCCGAAGGGGCTCGACCACAAGGTCGTGATGTCGACAGTCAAGGAGCTCGGAGCCGCCTGGGGGGTCTGAGGTGGCCCAGCACTGGTGCTGGCCAGCAGGAAGGGATGTAGGGGGCGAGGCAGGTTCGAGGTTCTGGGCTGGGGAAGGTTTTTTTGTTTGTTGCTCTGCACGGCCTCTGCAGAGCCGTTTTCGGGCCCCGGGACTGCGGAAAGCTGAGTCGGTTGAGGGATTGCACCAGATGGGCCCCGAGAGGGGTCTGGGGACCGATTTTGAGCGGATCTGGCCTCATCCCCCCTCTTGTCGGATGTTCTGGAGTCCCAACAAGCTCAGACCCCCCGGCTGCCTCCCACAAGGAACTTGCGAAGCAAGCCATCCAGCTCGATGAGAAGCTCGAGGAGGACGGCCCTCTGATGGACAGCGGCATGGACAGCCTGACCTCCGTCGCGTTCAGGAACAGCTTGCAGCAGGTCCTGGGGATCAAGATGCCAGCCTCGCTGATGTTCGACTACCCGACAATGAGGGAAATCACGGACAAGGTCGTCCAGCTGAGCTTGGAGCAGTGAGGGCGCGAGTCGGTGGTGGCAGGATGGGTAGTATTTGGCTTTTCTCGGTCACGCTCATCCTTCCTCTCCTCCTCCTCCTTTCCCCCTCCACCACCTCTCCCCCCCCTGCCCTTCTCCTCTCGGGCGGGCCCAGGACTGGATCAATCGTGCTAGAGCGTTCTGGAACGCTCTCAGGAGGCCCAGAGCGTTCTGGAACGGCCGCGGCGCCCGATAACTACATCCTCCAGGACCGCTGGATCTCAGAGATCCCTGATTCTGTCTCAGTCTGATGTTGTGCTGGTCGCTTCGTCTCATGTTCTTTCTCCTCCTCGCCCACGACGTGCTAGTGCTCTCCCTGTCGGCACCCGCCGCTGCGGCACGTCCACGCAGATGGCGCACGAGAGCACTTTTTTTCCGTGGCCTGCCCGGCGTGGCGCGAGCGGCCCCCCGCGAGCTCAGGCAGCCTGCCGGGGGGGGAGCGACCGCCTGGTATAGTCACGCAGGTAGGGCGCGGCGAGAAAGGCACGGCGCGCAGCTGCTGCAGCCTCCTGGAGTGCTCCTTCTCTCTTCGAGCGGGAGAGACTGCTCGGAGGAAGAGGAGGAGGAGGAGGGGGCGGAGGAGGAGGAGGAGGAGGAGGAGGAGGAGGAGGAGGAGCAGGAGGAGGAGGAGGAGGGAGGAGGAGGAGGAGGAGGAGGAGGAGGAGGAGGAGAATATAGGAGGAGGAGATAGGAGGATGATAATATAGGAGGAAGCGATCGGAGGATGAGATAGGAGGAGGAGATATGAGGAGACTGCTAGGAGGACTGGGGCTGGACACTCCATGGGGACCAGACAGCACAGACCAGCATGGGCGTGCCGCGGGGTCGGCCGAGACCCTCCTAACCCCCAACTGGACCCAGAGGGTCCAGAAGGGTCAGGGCGGAGAAGCAACACCTATGGGCATACCCACACGAACCTGTGCTATCTGCCGGGCTGCCGACCCTGCGGGGACGCTGAGGATGATGATGATGATGCTAATGATGATGATGATGCTGATGATGATGATGATGATGATGATGATGATGAGGAGAGGAAGGAGGAGGAGGAGGAGGAGGAGGAGGAGGGAAGAGGCAGAGCAGGAGGCGGAGGAGGAGATAGGAGGAGGAGATAGGAGGAGGAGATAGGAGGATGAGGAGATGGAGGAGGAGGAGGAGGGAGGAGGAGGAGGAGGGAGGAGAGGAGACAGATAATGATGATGAGGATGATGAGGATGATGATGATGCTGCTGCTGATGATGCTGATGATGCTGATGATGATTATGATGATGATGATGATGATGATGATGATGATGATGATGATGGTGATGGTGATGGTGATGGTGATGGTGATGGTGATGATGATGATGATGATGATGATGATGAGGAGGAGGAGGAGGAGGAGGAGGAGGAGGAGCAGATAGGAGGAGGCGATAGGAGGAGGAGGAGGAGGAGGAGGAGGAGGAGGAGCACATGCCCTGCACGATGTGCAGAGGCGGAGAACGAGGAGGGAGAGCGCGCCCAGACGGCGGCCGCCAGCCCACTTGCGACCTGGCACCCCAGGGATATCTCGGACCGGCGGCCGCTGCCCCCTCGGCACGCCGGCGTTGAGTGCTGGGCCGAGGCGCCGCCGCAACTCGGGGGGGGAGTTCAAAAGGACCCTCCCCAACTGGTGCCACACCTCGAAGAAGAACGGCACCGAAGAGGCCTAGACTTCCGATGCCCGGCGCGGATTTCTCGGACTTGCGCTGGGCCCCCCTGGCGGCGCCTTTGGCGCCAGGCGGAGGGGTTTTCAGGGCAACCCAGAACCTATGAAACAATCGGAGGATGCCGAACAGCTCCGCCCGAATTGCGAAATGCGGGGGCCCGTGTGGAGCATCAAGTCGACCTCATCCTCCGTGCCGTCTTACTGTTTGTGCGTCAAAAAAGCTGCGCAACAACTCCACTGGCAGGAACTGCAGCGGAGAATGCCATCACCTCCAGGCGGGTGCTCCTTGTAACGTATGTGGCAGTCCACTGCTGTAGAAGCCTCCTTGCCGCAAATCTCTCGCAGTTGCCGCCCACATCGCGGACCAGTCAGGACAATATCATGTCCACGCAGCATCCTGCGCTCGACGTCGCGGTCGAACGCCTCGGAGTAAATCGGGGGCATGCATGACGTCTCATTGAGGATGCTTGAGACACACGAGGGAGTAGCGCCATCGTCCCAAGGCCCCCGCCTGTCTAGGACCAGCAACGCGTCCTCATCCTG
>CAUYUJ010008216.1:35000-41629 GCA_963575745.1 Prorocentrum cordatum | reverse complement strand
GAGGAGGAGGAGGAGGAGGGAGGAGGCTCCCTTCTCATCCTTCATCCTCATCCTCCTCCTTCTCCCTACTCCTCCTCCTTTTCCTCCTTCCTCTGCCTCATCCTCTTCTGCCCCTCCACTTCCTCCTCCCTGCTTCCTCACTCCTTCCCTCTCCCTCCTCCCTCCTTCCTCCCCAGGGGTGAGGGGGGGGATGGAGAAGAGGAGGAGGAGGAGGAGGAGGAGGAGGAGGCAAGACGAGACAAGAAGCCCTCGTGACCACATATTACCAGCTGGTAATGAGCAAGCATGCGTGTGTGCATACTGACCGCATGCATAACATCAAAACGTTTGGACTTTTGCGGCCGTAAATGGCGGTCGGAGGAGGAGGAGGCGGAGGAGGAGAAGGAGGAGGAGGGAAAGAGAGGAGGGGGAAGGGAGGAGGGTGGAGGAGGAGGAGGAGGAGGAGGAGGAGGAGGAGGAGGACGACGACGAGGAGGAGGAGGAGGAGGAGGATCTGTGTTGTGTCATCTCATGCTCTCTGGGCCGCTGTGGCCCTCCAGTGTTTCAGGGAAATCGGAGGCCTAGCTTCCGAACAATCCCGACCCAGCCCCTCACAGGAAGGCAGGTCTAGGCTGGGCGAGCACGCGCGCAACACTCGTGCCCGGGCGAGCCGCACCTGCACAGAGCACACACGCACGCGCACATGCACGCACGCGTGCCGCCGATCGCCCTGACGAGCAGCGCGCGGGCATAGCCAAGACGTTTCACGGTCTGCTCCAAACCTGGCACTGCCAAGTGGCAAAACGACAAACAAAAAAACAGCTGGTCCAGGTCGCGCTTAAACTCAACAGAATCGGCCCATGACACGCTTCGCGGCTCATCCGGTACAGCCCTCGTCGCTGGGACCGCGCTGGCGATCGCCTGCCGCTCCTCCCACTCCACGTGCGCCGCGGCAATGCTGTGAAGGAGGATCAGAACGGGGATGCCAGCTTTGAGCCCGTCGGCGGCCCCAAGCACTCCAGGTGCACGATGCCCGGCCAGCGCCATCAGGAAAACAGCGACTTCCTCCAGGGGCATGGCCGGGCTCTCCTGGCCCTCCAGCTCGACGGCGCGGGTGATACCGTCGGAGGCAACTTCTGAGGCGGCGCTGGATGCCAGGGTCTGCAGACTGAGGTGCCGATGCGACCTCTGAAGGGGCAACCACGACGATGGAGCGCACAGGGCTGAGATCGGGGACGTCGCAGGCTGCGCGAATGCGCCGCGCGCGTCCCCGCGTCTCCCGATCCCTCTTCTGGACCGTGGTCCACCCCTCGTGCAGGACCTCTGGGAGCGGCCGGCACTTACAGCGGGAAGCCCGGACGGGTTGGAGGTCCCCGAGGAGACCCAGGGGCTCCTCGGTACCACCCATACTGTCTTCGCCGTATTCGCTTGCACCCATTGGACGCCCCAAATGGGTACGGAAAAATTGTGGCACAATGCCCAACAACAAAGGTTGTCCAGAACCGGTAGCGACCGCTGTTGGGCAGGCGGCTTCTTGCCTGCAATAAACAATGTCCGCGGCAGCGCGGACAGCGAGCCTAGTTCAAAATGCACGAGAATTGCTGTTGGGCATCGTGCCCATTGTTTCCGTACTCGGGGGCGCGCAAGCATGGATTAGCGACCCATGGATTTGGCGCGCGGTCGCCAAATCCATGGATCGGTGGAGGTGCCCTCCCCAAAATGCGGCCAGTGCCGCCTCGTTCAGCGGCGGAAATCCGCGATTTCCCATGGAAACGGGACCCGTCGCCAATCCATGCCCCCTTGATCCATGCTCGCGATCGCCTGACGCACCCATTTCGGTCGTCCCGAACCCACCTCGCTCCCCCTGCCACTCGGAGGGCGCGCCGGCTTGCGCTCCGCATGAACACCCACGGCGCTCTCGCCCGTGGGCAGTCCGTGAAGGTCCTCCACAGGGGGTCGAGCGCAGCGCATCCTTTTGTCGCGTCCTCCTCCTCCTCCTCCTCCTCATCCCGCGCCTCCGCCTCCTCGAACGCCTCTTTTGGGACGCACACAGACATACTGGTACGATAGGTTTTCCTCGGAGGCGCGCGTCCGACCCGAACATGTGGCATACCCATCTTGTAGTACATCGTTTCCCGAGCGGTGTGGCCAGAAAGCGCTGGCCACAACGCGTGTACCAGATTTCTCGGTGCGCGCGTCGCCCCTGGGGGGGGCGGCGCACCCACAGCATCAGTATCTTGGGGTGACGCCGATCCTTGATGGGTGGGGCCAACCTGCTTCGCCAAGGCCTGCACCCCCACCTCCGTCTCACCTCTGCTCGGCCGTGCCCCGACGGAGGACCCCTCCCACTTCCTGCTGCCCCCGATGGCTCATCACGGGCCGGGTCTCCAGGAGGAGGCCGCAGAGCTGGGCGAGCCGGAAGGGCCTCCGGAGCGCGACTGCCGGGGCTCCACAGCGACGCCGCCAGGGGGGCGGGGAGCGGCACCGCCGACGTCCGACGCGGTGCGCCTCCTTCGGGGGGAAGGGGCCGTCGGCGGGGACCTGGTCCGCAGTGGCACCCGCAGCCGACGCCCTCGGGCTGCGGGGAGTGCCTGCGGTGGTGCTTTGGACTGCACTGCCGCTGGGCGTCCGATGCCCTCGGCGAGAGGGGGCCGCCACGGATGACTGCAGGGCCGCTGGCGTCCGACTGGATTCGGACTGTAGGGGCCGCCAGGGAGGACCGAGGTGGCGACTCCTGCCGCGACCTCCGCTGCAGGGCAGGCAAGGCTGCCTCCAGCGGCCGCAGCCGCTCCTGCAGGGACGTCGCCCTCGGTGTCCCCAACCGGCTCCGCAAAGAGGCGGACGACGCCACACACCTCGCGGCCCACGAGCACATATCCGACGGCCGCAAGCCCTGGGGCGCCGAGGGTGGTGACCGGGACGTGCAGCCGCTCGACTCCCTCGACACCAACCTGTGCATTTCTCATGCCCCCGACTCCCGATCCACGACCTTCACCTCCATCCTCGATGACATCGGCCGCAGTCAATGTCGTCGCCGTTGGAGGTGCCCAAGAAACCGCAGACCCTGGTGCAACGTCGGAGCGCCCAGGCACGTTCGCGCTGCCGCTGGCCGCTGCTCGGGCCAGGACGGCTCTTGAGAGGAAAAGGAGGAGGAGGAGGCGGAGGAGGAGGGGAGGGAAGAGGAGCGCACGCAGCTGAGGGAGAGGGAAGAGGATGAGGACGAGGATGAGCAGGAGAGTGGGGGCACCGTGCGGCGGCGCGGGGATCCCGGTGCCCATGGCCGACTACGTCTTCCTGCTGGCCTAGGCCACGTTCCCAGGTGAGCCGCGCTGTAGATAGGCCCTCGCCGGCGCAGCTCCTCGCCCCTCGGGCGGCCGCTACTTGGTGACTGGGCACTCTGGCCAGGCACCAGGCAGCGGCTGCTCCTGGGGGGTCGGTGCCGCGCACTGGGGGGGGTGCGGCGGCACCAGTGCTTCCGGACCGCGGTCCGTCGGAGGAGGAGGAAGAGGAGGAGAAAGAGGAGAAGGAGGAGGAGAAGGAGGAGGAGGAGCATGGAGCATGGATTGGCCAGCCTCCAGAGAAGCAGGTCGGAGAAGAGAAAGGGTGAAACAACAGTGCAGGCAACAGGCATGGAAGAAGGGCAAGCATGTGGGCGAATGCGCCCGAGCGTGGAACATACCCGCAGTATTGCCAATCCGGTCGGACAAGGTCCAGCAGAGGAGGAGAAGGAGGAGGAGGAGAAGGAGGAGGATCCCGTCGGCTTACCAAGCCTGAAGGTGGTGAGTTGTTTTATATGATGTTTCATGTCTTGTTAAGGTTGTTTTGGAGAGAAAAAAACCTGAAGGGTGGTTCGTCCTGTCGGCTTACAGAGCCGCTGGAGGGGCCGGGGGCTCGCGCTGCCTGTAGCGGTGCCCTGTCTGGGAGAGCACCGACCACCAAAGGCATGAAAGCATGGATACGTGTGGGGGACGAGCAGGGGAGCAAACAATGACATGTACATACACTTTCGGAGGTCCGCGCCCATCCGAAAAATCCGCGCGAACCTCCGAACGCTTATGTCGATTTCCCAAACAGTGCTTGCACTTGGGGGTTCTTACTTCGGTTCTAAGGAAATGGGCCTGGTCGGTCTGGCGGCTATGTCGCCGACGTCGCTGCCTCGTCGCCGCCCGTCTGTGTCTGAAGATCGGTCTGGCGGCAATGTCGCCGCCGTCGCCATTGCGTCGCCGACTCGTCATCGCCCGTCGCTTTGCACCAGGCAAAGTGCTCCACACAGTTGCACAAGATGGATTCTCCTTTCTAACACAAGCAGAAAAATATGCGCCCACACTCGTTTATCAAAAATCCTAAACTTCCAAGAACCCGTTGCAATAAATGAAACGAAGTGCACACGCGCGCGTCGTCGCGCGCGCATGCCGAAATCATTCAAAAATCTTCGTTGTCGGAAGGATGTCAAACCGAGCTTCCAACACAAAGCATACAAAAACACAGGGTTTCGCAACACTGATTTGCAAAAAAAAAAAAAAAAAAAAAAAAAAAAACTTACGCGCGCTCTTGCGAAATCTGGAGGAAAAAACCATAGATTTTTCCAGATGTTCAAGAAATGCTACCAAGCGGGCTTCGAGCGCGCGCATGTCGAAATCGTTCGAACGCCCTTTCCCGCGTGCCGTCGCGAGAACCCTCCGCAACAAAAAGGGACGAAATGCGCACGCGCGCGTCGTCGCGCGCGCATGCCGAAATCCTTCAAAAACTTACGGCTCCGGAAGGAATTCAAAGTCGAGTGTCCAAAAACATAAACAAACTCAAGGTTTCGCACACGGCTTTTCAACAAAAGCGTGCGCGCGCGCCCTTGCGTCGTCGTCGACGCCGTCGTCGCCGTCCTTCCTCCTCCCTCGTCGTCTTCGTCGTCGTCGTCGCCGTCGCCGTCGTCGTCCTCTGTCTTTCCTCGTCGTCGTCGTCGTTTCCGTCGTCGTTGTCGGCGTGGCCGTCCTTCCTCCCACGTCGTTTTCGTCGGCGTTTCGTCGTTGTCCCTCCTATTTCGTCGCCGTCGTCGTCGTCGTCATCGTTTTCCCTCCTCCCTCGTCAATGTCGTCGTCGGCGTCGCCGTCCTCCCTCCTTCTTTGTCGTTCGCGTCGTCGCCGTCCTCCCTCCTCCCGCGTCGTTGTCGTCGTTGCCGCCGTCGTCGTCCCCCCTCCTCCCTTGTCGTCGTCGTCTTCGTTGGCGACGTCGTCGTCGTCGTCGGCGTCGTCGTCGTCGGCGTCGTCGTCGTCGCGCGCGCATGCCGAAACCCTTCAAAAACGTTCGATTTCAAAAGGAACTCAAAACCGAGTGCCCAAAAACACACACAAACACAAGGTTTCGCAGCACAGCTGTTCAACAAAAGCGTGCGCGCGCGCTCTTGCGTCGTCATCGTCGTCGTCGTCGTCGCCGTCCTCCCTCCTCCCTCGTCGTCGTCGTCGTCGCCGTTGTCGCCCTCTGTCGTTCCTCGTCGTCGTCGTCGTCGTCGTCGTCTTGGCGTCGTCGTCGTTTCCGTCGTCGTTGTCGCCGTGGTCGTCCTTCCTCCCTCGTCTTCGTCGGCGTTTCGTCGTTGTCCCTCCTGTTTCGCCGCCGTCGTCGTCGTTGTCGCCGTCGTCCCTCGTCCCTCGTCGTTGTCGTCGTCGCCATCGGCGTCCTCTCTCCTCCCTCGTCGTCGCCGCCTTCGTTGGCGACGTCGTCGTCGTCTTCGTCGTCGCCGTCGTTGTCGTCGGCGTCGTCGTCGTCGGCGTCGTCGTCGTCGGCGTTGTCATCGTCGCCGTCGTCGCTGTCAGCATCGGCGTCGTCAGCGTCGTCGTCGGTGTTGTCGTCGTCGTCGTTGCCGTCGTCGCCGACGTCGTTGGAGACTCGCCCGCAACGTCTACCGTTGTCGACGGTACCATGATACCGCGCCCGCCGAAGTCGCCGATTCGCAATGAAGTGCCCGCTGGTATATGCCCAACGATCAGCGCCACCGCGGCCGTGTCGGCCGCGCCAAACCAGCTGGCCGCTGCGCGCGCGTGCTTGGGTTGGCGCGGCCGCAGACACGCACCAGCCAACGCCGAGCATGCATCGCAATCGCCACCCTATGGGTTGTGCAAACCAAGTTACGGGTGGGTGGGTGGGATGTTTGCACGAGCACGGGATGTGTCAACTCGTTTGTTAAAATCAATGGCACCACATAGACTGCACCACACATACAGCAGCACATAGATAGCACAACATAGATTGCTCCACTGAGATTGGTCTAGATATAGTGTACAACATTGGTTGCACCACATAGGTTGAACCAAATAGGTTGCACTACATAGATTGGATAAAAAAAAATACTGGTCTACAAAGTTTTCACCGATTGGTCCACACAGACTGCGCAGCAAGTATTTCACAACAGAGTCTGTACCAGACAGCACCACATAGATTGCACAACCTATATTGCTTCACATGGGCTCGCAACATATATCGCACTATAAAGATTGCCCCAAATAGATTGCACAACAGAAATTGCACTTCATACATTGCACCTTAACGATTGCACCACATAGGTTGCACAACATGCATTGCGCCACATGGTTTGCACCACATAAGTTACAAAATAGATGACAAACATAGACAGCACCACAATTATTGCACCGCTTAGGTTG
>CAUYUJ010008216.1:15000-30000 GCA_963575745.1 Prorocentrum cordatum | reverse complement strand
TGCGATCGAGAGATCAAGCGTGCACGCAGCAGGCTGGACAGAGAGAACGTCGAGGCGCTGCTGAAGGAGGCACAAGCGGCCTCGGACCGTGGCCACACCAGCACGGTATGGAAGATCGCCTTTCAGATCGGGGCGCGTTACCACGGGGTGAGGAGAAGACGCTTCAACCTGATCCCTACGTACGCCCCGACGTTGCAAGAGTGGCAGGACACGTTGGAGTCCGACGCGAAGGAGGGCGGCTTCTCGGCTGTTCGACTACGAGGACCAGGCGTCCCTCGCAGCGTGGCACTGGCTTCGAGAGAGATGGAGGATCCTGATGGAGAGTGGAAGGAGTTGCGAGGACGACCTGGGTCTGCCGCCTACGACGACTGGACGAACACGCTGCTCTGCCTGGAGAAGGCGGCCAGGCGCAGGTACGCCCCCCCGCACTCCGCCCCCTGCGAGGTGTGGCTCATGGCGATGAGGGCGGCTACTCGAGAAGCCAGGGGCGAACCAGCAGACGAAGATCCACAAGTGAGAAGACAGCGAGTTCACGTCCCTTGTCCAAGACTGGCGGAGCGCATTTTCGAGATACTGAGGCAGATTCGGAATACGTGTCGCACACCCTACCAGTGGCATTGGTCAAAGACGTTCCAGTTGAGCAAGGGTAATGACAAGAGGGGCACCAAAGCGATGAGACTCATTCACTGCTACTGCCCGTTCGGCAAAGCTTGGTACAGAGGCATATTTGTAAGACACGAACGCCCAAGACTTCCATTGCACGCACATGGATATGCAGCGCACAGGTCGAGGCAGAGCGCTCAGCTGGTGGCTAAACTTCACTCGTGGAGATTACGAAAGAAGCTCGTCTCGCACCTGCAGATCAAGAAAGACATGAGCAATGCGTTCCCCTCGACAGATCATGACATCCTGGAGCAGGTGATTGGGGAGGTGATCCCCGACATGCAGGACCAACTCTTCTTGCTCCAGAGGATTCGCGAGGCCGTCATTGAGGTGGAGGCAGGAGAAGAAAAAGGCTTCTTCCAACCCACCCACGGCACGGGCATGGGCGACGGCAATGCGTGTGAGCTGTTCGTGCGGTCGTTCGTCAAGCCGCTGGAGGTGTGGAACCAGATCCTCCTACAGGGCACCCAGGCCACCATAGAGACGGAGAGTGGCGGCTCGGTACCGATGATGGAGGCGGCGACGCTGATTGACTCGCCCATCCACTCCGAGCAGATCGACATCTCCATGCGCGACTACGCCGACGACGTATCGCAGACCCTGCCGCTGCCGAATGGCAACCCCGTCCACGCAGCGGAGAGGGCAAAATTGTCGTCTCGTATCTTGTCTGATCAGCTCGAGGAGATAGGAGGGTTCGCACAGAATGTAGACAAGGAGATCATCCTCCCAGTCTTTGTCGGCCCAGGGGGATACACGGCTACAAGGGCCGTACTCTCAGGACTCGTCCAGTTCCCAGGGCAAACTCGAGCTGAAACCATCTACCTCGGAGGACTTGAGCACTTGACGGGAGGATCGGGTGCGGAAGTAAAACTACGTGTCGACGCTACGCGCTCTGCCTGGTCAAAGCTCGGGAGGTTCTGGAACCAGCACTCGTCTTTGAAGCTTAAGAGGATGGCTTTCTTGGGAATTATCCACAGTGCGGCCTACTCGGGCCTCGAGGTCTATATCCTAGGTAAGAAAGACTATGCCAAGCTCGACTCGGTGATCTTGGGATTCGCGAAGGTGGCGATGAGGGGTGTTGCCAGGAGGGTAGGGCCAGAGGGAGATAGGATTCGGACACCATCGGCGAGAGTCATGCACAAGAGGTTGCGCATCGCTGACTCGAGGACAGAGCTTCTGATCAGGCGCCTCGGCTACTGGCAGCGCCTGGCGGTGAATCCCGCAGACTCGGTTCAGGTTGTTGCGGCGCTCTTCGGGCACTTTACTTCGCTGGGCGAGTCTCCGACGTTCACCCCCGAAGGTTGGATTAGGCCTGGCGCTAACCCGTGGGCCCTCCAGCTCCAGCAGGATATCAAGCTCCTCTCGGTCATCCCCACTGGGCGCCAGTTCCTGGAAAGAGGCTATTCGATCTGGGACATCTTCACGAACTACCGCGTCGCGTGCCACTTCAAGAGCGTGAGTATCAAGAGTTTTCGGAAGGCCTATTGGGAACAGGAGCATGAAGGACCCCTTCGGCCTCCTACTCAGCACGGGGTACCACCAGAGGTTCCACCAGTCCCTGAAGCCCCTCCTCAAGAATACTACTGTGACCTCCCAGGCGAGAACGGGGACCCCTGTGGGCACGTCTTCTACTCCAGAGCGGCCTTGAGAGCACATCAGTGCCACCACCCGTCGCACAAGATCAGGGTCCCGATGCACCAGCTTGTGGTGACTAACCAGTGCTGTTACTGCTCCTCTACCTTTTCGTCTGTGGTTCTGGCCAAGAGGCACGTGGTGCAGTCACTTCGCCGTCGCCGCTGCCTCACAGATTTCAGTGCGTATTCACCCCCCCTGGTTGTGCCCGATGACCTTCACTGTCCGATCTGCGTGGATCCAGAGTCAGCACACGAGGCTTTCAGAGAGGGAATGGCCGAGGCCACACTGGCTCAAGAGCCGTTTCAGACGCTGCAGGCACTTCAGACACACATACGAGAAGCCCACGCGCCGCCCGCCCCAGATCTTGTGCTGGATGTCGAACCTGGCGGAGCGGGCTCTCGCCACTGGGACGGAACAGAGGCGACGCGATCTCGAAGGTGGGCGAGGAGATCGGACTCGGAGTGGAGACCGCCGAGGACGAGGCGCTCGGGGAGCCCCGTCGCAGCAGCGGGGAGCGGCACCAGTGGCCGCGACGCCAGGAGCAGGTCAGCCCCCGCTGCAGATCGACGTATGGGGCGCTACCGACAACCACTACGGGCTGAGAGAAGACGACGTCAGGAACCTACCGCACATCCCGATCGCGCAGGTGCAGCAGATGATGCCCATCCTGATGCGCATGTCCCTCAGGCACGAGCAAGCGATCAACGCCCTCGAGTCGGCCATCTTCCGTCACGTCCAGCTCCCTGCCAACCACGATGTGCCCCAGTCGATGATGCTCACGGCGCGGTACTACGGGCAGGAGGCCAAGAGACTTCGAGAGGCGAACCAGGCCGCCCTCAAGAACGGCGACCCCGTCCCCGAGTTAGAGGCGCTGGGGATCCCCCATCCGCACGTGTGGGTTGCGCTGGTGGGCGCACTCGTTGGACAAGGAGACAAGGTGGGCCAGGCCAACGCGAGGATAATCAAGGAGTACCAGGATCGCATGAAGGCCGCACCTGCTTCCAACGGAGAGCTGGCCGACCAGGTTCGGCATTGCAGGCTGCAGACGACTCACGCGCAGGACAAAGTCAAGATTTGGATAGAGGCCAAAGCGACAGGCATAGAGGACACAGTCGTAGCCGCTCTGGTGCAGCTCGGAGGAGTTCACAAACACGGAGCGCCACCACGCTCCCACAACGCCAGGCTGCTGCAGATTCACCTCGACGCGCAGTAATAGACAGGCTGCTGGAGGCAGCGAGGAGAGAAGGGCCTGCAGGCACGCACTGCTCACCTCCCGAGACGCAGCTCGGAGGCAGAGGGTACCGACCTTGCAGGTCCGACTCGCCAGGGCCCGCAGGCACGCACTGCTCACTCTCCGAGCGGACTCGAGAGAGCAGAGGGTACCGGCCTAGCGGGTCCGAAGCAGTACTGGGGCTCGCAACACAGAGGCTATCGACAGGTCGTTTGGCGACTTTGACCACGCCGTTGAGAGCCACCCCTTCTCGTCCACTTACCTTGGCAGCTTCCCTGAGGGCGGCTCGGACGGAGGAGAGATCAAGATCTCCGAGACCCCAGAGAGCTACTCGTCCTCTTCCCTCGGCCACGTCTTCAGGGAGTTCGGCTACTCCTGGTCCGATGACTTCGATTAGGCCGAATAATCTCGCCGTCGCTGCCGCCTCCCCCGACCTGTCTCCTCCTCCTCCCTCTCCCCCGATCCCTCTCGTCAGAGTCATGGGTCTTTTAGGTCTCAGAAAGCGCGACGGCCCTCCCCCAGGGCCGTAACTTTTTGGCTTTGTGTGTTCTGTGGCCCCTTGGGGCCACTCGTGCTTGCCTGAGTCGTAGCGGGCTTGTTTCCTGAATTTCGAGAGGCGAGGTTCTGACTGATAATGCTGGGCCTCCCTGCTCTGCGTTTTCTGTTTTGGCGCCTCGAAGTTTTGTCCCAGTTTCGACCCACGTCCCCACGGCCGAGCCCTGCCTCTAAAGCTTTGGGGCCCTCCAGCCGAGGTGGGGTAAGGTGGGCGGGAGCAGAGTGCACCTAGTGCCACGCGTGACCAGTATATATTGAGTCACCGCGCCCTCTAGAAGGGAGTCAGTTCGGAGCTTACATTATTTTTGCTTCGGAGTTCCCCGCGGTACGGCAGGATCATCTGGCACCCTTCTGCAGAGTCGTTCGTTCGTTCGTTCTCCTCCTCCTCCTCCTCCTCCTGCTCCTCCTCCTCCTCCTCCTCCTCCTCCTCCTCCTCCTCCTCACTCCTCCTCATCCTCCTCCTCCTTCATCCTCCTTCCTCCTCCTCCTTCCTCCTCCTCTCTCTCCCATCCTCCCTCCTCCTCCTCCTCCTCCTCCTCCTCCTCCTGCACCTCCTCCTCCTCCTGCTCATTCTGCGCCTCCAGTTCCTCCTCCTCCTCCTCCTCCACCACCTCCTCCTCATCAGCAACATCGTCATCGTCATCAGCAGCAGCATCGGCATCCTCCTCCTTCTCCTCCTCCTCCTCCTCCTCTTCCTCGTCATGATGTTCATCATCATCATCATCATCATCATCATCATCAGCAGCAGCAGCATCATCATCATCATCATCATCATCATCATCATCATCATCATCATCATCATCATCATCATCATCATCATCATCATCATCATCATCATCATCATCATCATCATCATCATCATCATCATCATCATCAGCAGCAGCATCATCGTCATCGTCGTCATCATCAGCAGCAGCATCATCATCATCAGCAGCAGCATCATCGTCATCAGCAACAGCATCATCAACATCATCATCATCATCATCAGCTAAACAGCATCATCAGCATAATCCTAATCATCAGCATCAGTATCATCGTCGTCAGCATCATCAGCATCACCAGCATCATCAGCATCAGCAGCAGCATCACCATTACCATCACAATCAGCATCATCATCATCTGCATCAGCAGCATCATCCGTATCATCAGCATCATCAGCTTCAGCATCAGCATCAGCATCAGCATCACAATCAGCATCGTCATGGGCAGCATCATCGTCACTAGCAGCATCAGCATCACCAACATCAGCATCATCACCATCATCACCACGACCACCATCACCATCACCATCACCATCATCACCATCACCCTTATCATCATCATAACCACCACCACCATCAACATCAATCTCACCAGCACCATCATCATCACCATCACTCGCCATCAGCATCAACAACAAATGCATAGCCATACGCAGCGTCATAGTCAGCATCATCAGCAGCAGCATCAGTATCATCATTATCATCAGCATCACCATCATCATAAACAGCATCAGCATCGTCATCATCATCATCATCATCATCATCATCATCACCAGCATCATCATCATCATCAGCAGCATGATCAACACCATCGTCACCATCATCGTCATCATTATCATAATCATCATCATCAGCAGCATCATGATCAGCAGCATCATCATCGTCGTTATCCTCATGATCCACAACATCAACATCATCAGCATCAGCATCACCACAAGCACCAGCATCAGCATCAGCATCAGCATCATCACCAACACCACCATCATCATCAGCAGCATCAACAGCAGCAACTGCATCATCGTCAGCATCAGCATAATCAGAGGCATCATCATCATCAGCAGCAGCAGCATCATCATCGTCGGCATCGTCATCAGCATCACCATCAGCAACATAATCATCATCAGCATCATTAGCATCATCATCATCATCATCATCATCATCATCATCATCATCATCATCATCATCATTATCATCATCAGCATCATCGTCACCAGCATAATCAGCATCATCACCATCATCACCACCACCATCATCAGTAGCATCAGCATAGTCAGCATCATCATCATCATCATCATCACCATCACCATCGTCAACCATACACCATCATCAATTGCATAATCACCAGAACTGCCGGCACCGCCGCTCATCCCGTTCCTCGATCCCTGCTCCTCTCGAGAAGGCCTCTAAAGTTGGCTCTCGACCTTTGAGGACTGAGGGCGAAAGGACGGGAGGAAGAGCGAGGAAGAGTGAGGAGGGCTTCATCAGGAGAGGGGAAACCGAGAGGGGTGGGAAGGAACGAGGAGTGGGCGGGCATGAATTACGAGTGAACGGAGGGGGGGAGGGGGAAAGCGAAGAGGAGTGGGGAGTGAGCGAGGAGAGAAGGCGGGGGTCCTGAATGTTGCCTCCAACTCTCGAGGATCGAATAGGCGATTTTTGGGCGCTTCTGGCATGTGCTGGGAAACGGCTTGCAGCTCCTGGCCTCCAGAAAGCCCCAAGGGTTCCAGACTCGTGGCGGAAATCAAACTTGCTGGGGAAGGGGACCAGAGAGAAGGGCAGAGAACTGTAGCGTAGCGCTGATGCCCTGAAGGGTAGGCCTTTCCCAGAGGAGAGCATGGCAGAGGCAGGCGGGAGAAGGGGGAGCATGAGGACGAAGGAGTGTGCCCATCTGTCCGAACCCTCCTGTGGAGTGGAGTCCTGAGTTTGAATCCGCTGCGCCGCGCGGCTCCTTCCTCCTTCGTCCTCCTCCTCCTCCTCCACCGCCTCTTCCTCCTCCTCCTCCTCCTCCTCCTCCTCTTCATTATATGTTTCTTAGTTTATCACTATCGTCATTAATATTAGTATTATTACGATGGGTCGTAGTATGATTAGTATGTTTGTTACTGTTAGTAGTACTAGTATTGCTATTAGTATTAGTACGTTTATTATTAGTGACAGTATTACCATTATGATTACTATTCGTATTACTAGTATCCACCTTCTCATTTTGCTTTTCTTGACATACTTACTATTGTTATCATTATTGGTGGCATTCTGATTACTACGATTATTAGTATTCCTCCCCCTCCTCCTCCCCCTCCTCCCCCTCCTTATCCCCTTCCACCTCCTCCTTCCTCCTCCTCCTCCTCCTCCTCCTCCTCCTCCTCTCTCATCCTCCTCCTCCTCTTCCACCTCCTCCTCCTCCTCCTCCTCCTCCTCCTCCTCCTCCTCTTCCTCCTCCTCCTCCTCCTCCTCCTCCTCCTCCTCCTCCTCCTCCTCCTCCTCTTGCGCAGCGCCTCTCCCCCAGGATGCCCGGCGCCAGAAGCACGTTGAGCACCACCGTCGCCCCGCTGAGCGGGGAGATCAGGCTCATGGGGGCGAGGCCGTACCCAGCCGCCTGGAGCGGCACGGGCGCGACGATGCCCACGAGGAACCCGAGGACCCACCTGGGGGTTAGGAGGGGGAGGAGGAGGAGGAGGAGGAGGAGGAGGAGGAGGAGGAGGACGAGGAGGAAGAGGAGGAGGAGGAGGAGGAGAAGGGGGGGGAGGAGGAGAAAGAGGAGGAGGAGGAGGAGGAGGAGGAGAAGGAGGTGTTCGAGTAGCCTGACAGGGACGAGAAGAGGGCAAGCGGGCACGACGCGGAGAAGAGGGCAAGTGATGGCTCCCCGTGCGGACGAGCTGCACCTGACTCATCGCCACAATAGTGCTTCGGCTGCGGCCGACGCTACAGTGTGCTGGCGAAGGCACTGCAGTCTGCTTCATTTTGTAGATCCGGAGATAAGCGAGCGCAACCCTGCGAATCAGCTGGCGCAGCGAGGTGTCGCGCTCCGGCTCGGGCGGGCGCGCTGCCGCTGCCGCTGGCGCGGATGTAAGTGTGCTGAGGGGCGGGGGAGAGTCGAGGGACCAGAGCAGGCTCGAAGGGACGGAAAAGGAGAGGCAGTGGGGAGACGAATCCTGGCCATCGCTCGGACGTCCATTCCCTGTGCTTGTTTCGGTTTCGTGCATGCTCCTCGATGGTCCTCGCCGAAGGAAAAATGCACACGTCCGAGCGATGCCAAGAATCTGGTGCATACGGGCACCCGCACACGCATGGCTTCGGGGCGAGCACGAGCATGCGGCGCGTGGAGGTCCACCCGCCGGCGGGCGTTTTGATGACCGCCCAGCGCCCGCCGGGGCAGACCCGCGCTTGGGGATCTCATGACGCAGAGGTGGCTGCTGCGTGCTCCCCGATATGAAGCGCTTCAGAAGAGAGACAGCGAGTGGCGAGGAAAATGAGGCGCACAAGAGCGCACGCGCGACCGCGCGCTGCTCTTTCGGGCGGCGAGGCGGAACGGCGGCAGCGGACTCGCGACTTCCCTGTGCAGCAGCGCGGTTCGCGGCGGCCACTGCCGCAGCAGGAAACGGGGCGACACACTGACCACGCAGCAATGCGTGGTAGAACAGCACGATGGACACAGGCACTTCCCATGAGGAGGGAAGCCTGGAGCCCGCGACGCACCTGCGGTGGGAGCGCCCCGTGCTCACATCCCATGAAGCGTCTAGAAGGCGGGCGAGGGAGGGTCCCCCTTCGCCGCGCAGCGTGGACGAAGCCGAGCGAATTGCCATAGCGGAGGCAGTGACTTGGGCAGAGCGTGGGACCGGCGGCGGACTCCACCCCGCCGTGGCAATTGGGTCTACGCTGCGAGAAGAGTTCGGTGGCAAGCTGAGCATCAGGCGAAGAGAGAAAAGCTCTCGGCGAAACATACAGGTTTGGGACCAGCGGGCAGGGCTGAGCGACGTGACTGAACATGGACGGGACAGAAGTGATGCAGAGGCGCACTGTTGGAATACTGCCCCTCAGGACTAAATTGAAGAGGTTGCCTCGCTGCCACCGCGCTTGCCATGGGGCGAGCCAATGCGACGCCAGAGAGGCCGACGACCCAGGGAAGGCCCTAAGGTGCTCGGCTCGCCCAGGTAGTTACCGAAAGCTCCCCTGGGCGGGACCAAGAACAGCCAGGAGAGCTCTCGTCTGGGCAGAGGTGGCAGGAGTGAACGGTGCCAAGAGCGGGAAAGATACACCACTGCGCCGCTTGAGAGAGAGAGAGAGGAGCGCGAGCCCCTCAGCAGCGGCCAATGGCTCCGAGGCGCTGCGCAACGCGTCAAACGAGAACGCGAGCAGGCCTATGTCGTCAGCGCAGCATTCCAAGTGGCCATTGCCGCAGTTGGGAATGCCGCCGGCAATCTCGATGAAGGAAGCGAAGAGGCGGACGATCGGACCCCACGCGCAGAACAGCCTTGGCAGAACAACCTTGGGCCACGCCAGACTTGAACGCAAACGCGATGTGGCGCGCACCCTCAATCTTGACGCAGGTGTTCGGGGCGAGGCACAGGTTGCGGCAGGGGCTGAGGAGACCGCGGGGCCCCGGAGCGCACGGCAACGACGCTCACGATGAGCTTGGTGAAGTTGCGACCAATAACCAAGCCTTGCTGCATCAGGTGAGTCCGCTCTGCCACAGCGGCTTCGAGGAGGCAATTGGCGGTCCCAGCGAAGGCCTCGAAGTCAGTGTGCTCCAGGGAGAGCGGGCGCACGTCCTCTGGCGTTCTGTCCGCCAAGGGCCCGCCGGCGGGGTGGTCGCCCTTCGGGGGGCCGCTGAATCGGGGTCATAGAGGACGCGAGGGAAAATGCTGTAGGAGCAGATGTGGAATGAGAGATCCTCCAGCAGGTCCATGGACGCCTCGCGCGCAAGCCGATCACGGCACGGCGGACAGACGAGGCCAGGAGCTGATGGCGAGGCGCTGGGCAGGAAGGAGTGGAGCTGGATCTTCGTCGGCACGCCGATGTCAGAGGTGGGGCTCCGCGCCATGGACTCGTCGACGACCTGTTTGACCTTCGATTCGTCGGCGAACTCGGGCATGGAGACAGGCTGCGAGTGCTCACGAGCGGCGGCAACCAATGAGCAGCTCTCTCTGGCAGCCCCCCTGGAAGGCCCTGCGGGCCTGTGCTGTTGATTCCCCGGGGGGGCCAGACGGCGCTTCCACGGGGCCCACAAGCGAGCCCTGCGTGGCGAAGAACGGGGGAGCCGATGGGATTTCTCGGGCCCGACAGCCCCTGGCGCGGCCAGAGGGCGCTGGGCGGCACGTCGAGCCAGAGAGCGCTGACTTACTTCGTCGTCGCGGTACGGCACGGCGGACGTGAGGGCAGACTCGCGCGCGCTCGCGAGCATAATGAGGCCGTCTGCGAGCGAGACTTGGAGCCGAGCTCGAAGGTGGGGTAGATCTCGGGCATGGCGGGAGACGACAGGCGGATGAAAATGCGATCGACGACAGACGCAGCGAAGTCGGGCTCGATGAAGCAGAACGGGGGGACAGATTCGACAGCGAGCATCGAGTCGCAGCGGCCCTTACAGAAAGGCTGCTGCTGGTGCGCGATACTGTCAGGAGCGGGACGAGTGAGCTGCGGCTGCGGCTGTAGAAGGCTGCGCGGCAGGCAGCAAGCAATGAAGGTGACGCTCATGGCGAGGAGTGAACTACGCGTGGCGTCGGCCTCTGCCCAGCCGCGGCGCTGGTGCCAAGCGCGAAGGGCGCGGTTGCGGCCCCGGACATCGACCTCACGGCAATGGACGTTCATGATGACGAGTGAGTTGCATGCAACCGCACTGGTGATGGTGGCGGCCTGGACGCGGCCCGTGACGAGCTCGCAGCTGCTGAGGAACGGGAGCTGGGGCAGCTGGAGCTGCTCGAGCTGCGCCATGGCGAGCATCGCCAGCACAACGGCCCACGAACGGGAATGGCATGCACGGGCATGGCGCCCGGGACCCGCCCTGGAGCAGGACGGCGCAGCGCCGCAGCAAGACCTTCGACAGAGCGGCCTGCATGCGACAGCTATGCTTCAGTCGGGCCGGTCCCCCTACAGGCCGATTTTGAACGGACAAATTAAAAATACCCAAAAATACCCCCCCCCCCCCCAAAAAAAAATGCTCAAAAATAGTTTAAAAATAGTTCCCAGGCTATTTATTGACTATTTTTGAATATTCCCTGTAAAGGGACAGGCCCGACTTGAAGCTATGCTTCCGCTGGTGGCACGTGAATACCCAGGCGTTCCAGATGATGATGAAGGTACTGGGAACGATGCTCACGGAAGCCAGCGATGGCGACCAGGGGAGGTCAAACCCGCCACGAGGCAGCAGCCGCGTCCGCGAAGAGCGCCTGGAACGAGGTGAGGACGCCGCCGCGGTCGAGGTCGCTGAAGACGTCGTGCTCGAGCGCGCCCTCGTCCCACACCGAGGATGGTCGGGTCGGCTCGGCCCTTGACCTCGGGGAGGACGATGGGCACGGCGTTGCTGTGGGCCTCACCTTTGGAGCGGATGGCCCTCCACGACACGCTGGGGTAGCGCTGCCGGAGGAGCCGGCGCAGCTTCTTGCATTGAATCTCGGTGCGGATCTGCTTCGGTGACTTGTCGGGGCCGAGGCAGACGTCGACTCGGGCGCCAGACGTGTCCGTGGATTCCATGCGTTTCCACTTGCCAGCAGGGTCGCGTAAGGCTCGATTGAGAGCGAGGGCGCGAGGAATGGCGATGGCATTGTCGCCCTTGACCTGTAGGATGAAGCGCCTGGCAGGTTCATCCCCGTGCAGTTCGACAGCGTCGCGTGGCAGGTTGGCCGACGCGATCCACTCCTGGAAGACATTGAGCAGGACGTTTGGCGCGATGAGGCGCCGGCAGCTAGACGCCGCCATGATGCTAACTGACTGGGCACTACGCGTAAAGCTCGAGTGTCCACAGGACGCCACGAACAAGGTCCGATGCGATGCCAGAGCGTGCTTGAAGAGCGATAGCGTGCGGCGCAGGGACGGGGATGTCGGTCGGCTGGCTGCCCCGGGCGGGGATCTGCAGCGCGAACTGGTGGCTCGGAGTAGCGTTCGACGAGGTTTGGAGGCTCGGAGCGAAGCTCGACGAGACTAGAAGAATGCTCGGCACAAGGCACGGGCCAATATGGATGTCCGGTACGAGGCGCGAAGCGACATGGAGGGGGGCCTGCAACGCCACAACAAAGAGCAGGAATGGACGGCAGCTCGTCCCTGGGCGTGGCTGCAAAGTTTTTGGGACTAGCCGCGGACTAGCGGTGACTACGCTGCGCTCGCGATGGCGTGCCATCTTGAGCCAAAATGGCTACGGAAGGAGGAGGATGAGGAGGAGGAGGAGGAGGCGGAGGAGGAGGAGGAGGAGGAGGGGGAGGAGAAGGAGGAGGAGGAGAAGGAGAAAGAGGAGGAGGAGGAGGAGGAGGAGGAGGCGGAGGAGGAGGGGAGGAGGAGGAGGGAGGGAGGAGGAGGGAGGGAGGAGGAGGAGGAGGAGGCGGAGGAGGAGGAGGAGAGGAGGAGGAGGAGGGAGGAGGAGGAGGAGGAGGAGGAGAGGAGAAAGGAGGAGGAGGAGGAGGAGGAGGAGGAGGAGGAGAAGGAGGAGAAGAGGAGGAGGAGGAGGAGGAGAGGGAGGAGCGTAGGAGGGAGGAAGGGAGGGAGCGCGGGGCGGCGGCGAGGGTGGCTGCCGGCTCCCGGTCAAAGAGCGCCAGGCGGAACAGACCCGCGTCCTCTGGAGGAGGAGTCGGGATCGCTGCGTCGCCGTTCGCTTCGCGGCCTGCATTTTCTGCCCCCGCCCCCCTGCCTTGAGCCGGGGCCCGGGCCTTTGTTCTCTTCCTCTGGCACGGGCTCGGTCTCTTGAGCCAAAGATGAGGCGCACCAGCGAGAGAGCGAGCGAAGAACAGGGGTGGTGCACTGCAGAGAGTCGGCGACGAGCGAGGGGGGGAAGTGAGAGGGAGAAGGCCTCCTCAGGAGTTGCCTGCGTCTTCGAGAGAGATTCAGGAAACTTCTCGGAAGGCTGGGGGGCTTCCGAGCATTCTGAGAGGGCCCGCCCCCTCCCACTTCCCCCCAGGGCTTGGCGGGCTCGCCGCCGAGCAGAGAGGAGAGGGCGGCAGCAGCCACCTCCTGGACAGAACGATGTGCCCCAGCCGCGGCGCGCTCCCAGGAGGCGCAGACGCCGCCTGCTTCTGCAGCGCCAGCCCGACCACGGTGAGCGCAGAGGCCAGAAGGTTCAGGGCAACCTCGGGTGGACGCCGACGGCGACAGTAGTGACGACGACGACGACGACGACGACGACGACGACGACGACGACAACGATGACGACGACGGCGACGACGAGGCCAGCGACGAAAACGGCGACGACGCCGAAGACGACGACGACGACGACGACGACGACGACGACGACGACGACGACGAGGACGAGGAGGGAAAGGACGAGAGGAGGACAAGCACGGACGATAAGGATGAGGAATGAAACGGAGAGGACGAGGAGCAGGAGAGCAACGGAGACGAAGAGGTGCAGGACAGGGAGGACGCAGCAGCAGAAGGACGAGGACGGTGATGAGGGACGACGAGGAGTACGCATGACCAGGAGCGGCAAGAGGACCAGGACAATGGCGAGGAGGATGGCGAGAACGAGGAGAACGCGGCGGACGAGGAAGGGGAGCGCAAGTCGCTTCAAGAAGCACGTGCGTCAGCTGAGACACAGGTTGCCTGCCCAGAGGCATAGCTGGCAAGGCCGCAGACGTCGCGCAAGCCAGCCCAGGGGGCGAGGTCGCCGCAGCCAATGATGGACATGACAGGGGGGTCGCAATGCGCATGCGCCAGACTGGCGAAGAAGGCATCGCCCCCGCCACAAGCGGGAAATCTGTCGTAAAGCGCGCGGTACCCGTCGTTGATTGAGACATGGTTCTTCAGGGAAGTCACGAGGACGGACACTGGCAGCTGAACAAATCGATCATCTGGGTATCATTATCGACTGCGTGGTTCTCCGCCTGCGCCACGCCTCTCTGCCGCTCGTCCCCGCAGACTCGGGCTCCAACTCCTTCCTTGCCACGGAGCCTGCCCTGAGCGGGGCGGGAACACTGCCGATTGAGGAATGTTCCCGAGCCCGTCCTGCTTCTTCAGGCTCACCTACTACAGGGGGGAAGGTTTCTGCGAACGCCGCCACAGTGTCCAATGCCGTTCACCAGGAGAAATTATCTAAGCGAAGGCTGCACCATGCGATACGATTCAATGGCGGAGCACACGCTGCACTTCTGATGTTCACACCCGCTTCGCCTGTCATACTGTAGCACAGGAGTGCAGAATGTGGATCAGTATGTGTGGTGTTCGCCGCCCAGTCGGGCCAAACCAGGCGAAACCAGGGGCGGAACCAAGCCAATTGTGCGGACGTCTTCGGCAAATTCGCCGAAGCCAGGCTCCATCCACTCCCCTGAATAAAACTCCAATGACGGGAACGGATGATCCCAGGGCCCACGGGCCCACACCCTCGCGCAGGCGCAAACCCGTTTAGAAATTTATAGGGGGCCGTCTGGACCACGTGTCCGCTGAGGCGGGCGGGGTTGGGCGCGGAAGGTTTTTTATTTGTCGTTGGGATGTTATGTGGAGCCCTGGCGTGGCAGTCGGAGAATTGTTCCGAGTCTGTACTTTCTTAGAGGGTAGGTCATGTCATGGACTGCCTGGTGTCTGTAGAAAGATAAATATAATGTATAGGTAAACATATACCTGTATAATGTATAGACTAACTGTGTAGACTAACTGTGTAGGAAACAAGCCTCGAAAGTTCAGGGGACGAAAACGCCGTAGAAGAACAAGGATTCGCTCCACCCCTCGACACGCAAACCGATCAGGGAGCACTGATACGGGCTTAGCTTTTGCGTAGATGCACGCTTGGGGTGTTCAAATGCGCAGACGGTGATGATGGTGGTGCACGTCATAGTGGTACATGGTCACTGTAGCAAGCGATGTAGTCTTCTCCACTATCAGAGACAAGTGATCTCCACACAACGTGCGATGCCGCCGCTCAGTTTCAAAAAGAAAAAGGCTGAATCAAAACGGCTACGATGCCGACGACGACTGCTACTAGGGCTAATGGAACCTGACATCGAATGACAGACCTGGTCCGTT
>CAUYUJ010008216.1:0-12500 GCA_963575745.1 Prorocentrum cordatum | reverse complement strand
AACAATTACTAGCACGTGGGGACACTCCGTTCTCACCAGTGCCAGGGTTTTCATAGGAGGCGGGCAATACCCCCACTTTGTGGGGGGGCCGGTTCAAGCTCTACCAAATTTCCAAACGACTCTTCGCCACCACCCACACCCAGCTTCCCGCCCTATGACGTTCGGACACTTCACTTCGTGGCATGCGGACGACCGTGGCTACTATTCAGGGCCCCGCGGCCGACGACGACGGCGTGCGCGCGCGAAGAAAAAACGAATGTGTCCAATATGGTATTATTTGACAGGGATGATGGCCCTGGCATGCGCGCAACCGTTGTTGCAGAAGTTCGAAGCACGTGAAAAAGTTGCTCGCAAGAGCCCGTTTGACAGAAATGTTGAAAAATATTGGGTTTCCTCAGAAATCCGCAAGAGCGCGCAAGATGAAGTTTTGAAACTTTGTTTTTGAAAAACCATTGGGTTTTTGATGTTTTTATGTTAAAATCGCTGCGAACACTAAGGTTTTGGAAGGATTTCGTCTTGCGCGCGCGAATGTCCACTTTACCTTATTTTTTGCAAGGGATTCTTGAAATTTGATTATATTAGAACAAGAAATGTCATTTTCTATTGTTTTTTGCAAGGGAAAGCGGATTACAACAAAACAACCGGATCCTGTACACACCCTCTTTTCTGAGGCTTCCTCACGAAAATGATGAAAATGTAGCTGCGGCCTAGGCGGCGCAGGGGGGGCGCGCACCAGGGGGCCCAACAACAATTATTCTTTAGAATAAATAATGTTCAACAACAACAACAACAACAACAACAACAACAACAACAACAACAACAACGACAACGACAACGACAACGACAACAACAACAACAACAACAACAACAACAACAACAACAACAACAACAACAACAACAACAATCATGTTATGACTGCTCGCTCTTACTTGCACGCGTGCCATGCAACATGTATACCCACGCCCTCGATACCCGCCCCCTTCGTCTTCGAGCGCACCCCCTTCTGGGGGGATTCTTTCTTTTTGCGGGGGCGGGCGGGCTTAGACAAGCGGGCGTGAACGGGCTGGGAATTATTCGGAGGATGGGGCACGCATCTCTTTGCCCACCATTGGAATTAGCGCGGGCCCTGCAAGAAGAGGAAGGGGGAGGACGAGGGAGAGTGGGAGGAAGGGAGGGGGAGGGACGAGGCTAAAGGGGAACACGCCAGGAGAGAGGGGGCGAGGAGGGGGGGGGGGGGGACGATTGGAGATAGAGAGACAGAGGAGGGAGGAAGGAGGAGGCTGGAGAGGGGAGGGCGAAGAGAGGAGGGAGGAGGGTTACGGGAGGAGGGTGAGGGGAGAGAGGAAGAGGGAGGAGGAGGGTGGATATGAGGGAGAGGGGAGGGAGGAGGGAGGTTGGACGGGGGGGAAGGGGCAGGAGGGTAAGAGTGTGAACGTTCGAGGAAGTACTAGGCGAGGGCGTATTCCTCAAGGAAGAGTTGGGCGGGAGCGGGGGTCCCGAGTACATTGTCGGACGTCTCAGGCGGGAGCGCCGGTCGGGCGGGCGGACCCTGACGGGCGGGTCGGGCGGGCGGGACATTCAAACGGGATTTTTGCGTAAATTGCGAGGAAGTATTAAGCGAGAGCGCGATTCCTAAGTAAATTGCGAGGGCGTCCTTGGCGCGAGCGTGGTCCCTGAGCGTCGAGAACGCGATGCTGCAATAAATTGCGAGGAAGTCCTAAGCGAGAGCGCCATTCCTGAGTAAACTATGAGGAAGTCTCGGGCGGGAGCAGGGGTCCTGATTAAGGAAGTCTCAAGCGGGAGCGCCGCTTCTGAGTGAAATGTAAGAAAGTCTGAAGCGGGAGCGCCCTTCCGGAGTAAATTTTGAGGAAGTCTCAGGCGGGAGCGGGGGTCCTGAGTAAATTGTGAGGAAGCCTCAGGCGGGAGCCGTTGTTGTTGTAGTCCGCGGCCCAACAACGCAATCTGATCCGCAAGGCTTTCCCTGTCAAAAAACAGGGTGCGAGCCCCGGAGGAAGCACTTCAATTGAAAAAACCAATGGGCACCGGACAGGGGGGATCAACAATAATTATTCTTCAGAAGTGAGAGCTCAACAACAACAACAACAACAACAACAGCAGCAGCAGCAGCAACAACAAGCAGTGTAAGACTGTTCGCTCTTATCTGCTCGAGTGTCATTCAATGTGTACTTCCAAAACATTCGATACCCGTCATCTTCGTCTTCGATCGCACCCCTCTTGGGGTTATATCTTTCCTCCCTGCAGGCCGGGCCCCGGCAAGCGGCGGGGCGGCCGCAGACCGTCGGCAGCGGTAGCGCTGATCGGCGGCAACCCGACCCCAAAGGGGGACGGACAGGGGACCGACCACGACGACGACGACGACGACGAGGACGACGACGACGACGACGACGACGACGGCAACGACGACGACGACAACGACGAGCGAAAGCGAGAGCGAGAGCGAGAGCAACGAAGGGCAGGAAGGGGGCCACGAAGGGCAACGAGGGGGCCACGAAGGGCATGCAGATGGGGCCACGACAGGTGCGAACGAGCGGGGGCCACTGAGGGTAGCAACGGGGACACGTAGAACAGCGAGGGGGTCACAAAGGGCGGCAGCGGAGCTACGAAGCGCATGCAGATGGGGCCACGACGGGCGCAAACGAGCGGGGGCCACGAAGGGCATACGTATATTGGGCCGCAGAGGGCAAGGACGGGGCCACTGAGGGCAGCAACGGGGCCAGGAAGGACCGCGAGGGAGTCACGAAGGGCGACAGCAGGGCTACGAAGCGCATGCAGATGGGGCCACGACGGGCGCGAACGAGCGGGGGGCACGAAGGGCATACATATATGGTGCCGCGAAAGCAAGCGAGGAGGCCGCGAAGGGCTGCAACGGGGCCACGAAGGGCAACGAGGGGGCCACGAAGGTGCGCAACGGGGCCACGAAGAGCAGCGACGGGGCCACGAAGGGCTGCAACGGGGACACGAAGGGCAGCGAGGGGGCCACGAAGGGCTGCAACGGGTCCGCGAAGTGCGAGGGGGCCACGAAGGGCTGCAACGGGTCCGCGAAAGGCAGCGAGGGGGCCACGAAGGGCTGCAACGGGGCCACGAAGGGCAGCGACGGGGCCACGAAGGGCTGCAACGGGACCGCGAAAGGCAGCGTGAGGGCCACGAAGGGCTGCAACGAGTCCGCGAAGGGCAGAGAGCGGGCCGCGGAGGGCTGCAATGGGGCCTTCAAGAAGGGCTGCAACTGGTCCACGAAGGGCAGCGAGGGGGCCACTGAGGGCTGCAACGGGGCCACGAAGGGCAGCGAGATTCCGATTCCTAAGTAATGATGTGAGGGAGTCCTAAGCGTGAGCGCGACTCCTGGGTGTCTGAATGTCGGGAGCGCGGCACAAAGTAAATCGAGAGGAATTCCAACGCAAGAGCGCGATTCTTGCGCAAATTGCAAGCAAGTTTCCTGCGAGAGCGCGACTCCAAAGCGCCGAGAGAGCGATTCCTGAATAAGTTTAAGGAAGTCCCAAGCGAGAGCTCGATTCCTGAGTAAAATGCGAGAATGTCTGGGGCGGGAGCGGGGGTCCTGGCTAAATGTTGAGGAAGCCTCAGGCGGGAGCCGTTGTTGTTGTAGCCCGGGGGCCAACAACGCAGTTTGAGCCGAGCGACTGAACTATGATTGTTCTTCAGTAATGAGAATGCAACAACAACGACGACGACGACGACGACAACACCAACACCAAAACCAACAACAACCACATCAACAATTATGTTAAGACTGTTCGCTCTTATCTGCTCGCGTGCCATTCAACACGTATTTCCCACACCCTCAATACCCACACTCTTCGTCCTCGACCGTACCCCCTTGGGGGTATACCTTTCTTACCTGCAACGTGTATTTCGCGCAGCCCCCGAGGCAGGGGAAGAGAGGAAGGATGAAGGAAGGACAAGGGGCAGGGAGGAGGATGGAGCACGGGCTAGGAGCAGAAAACACGTGGCAGAACCAGAAGAGCAGATCGGGCGGGTAGAGCGGGTCGGGAAGGAAGGCCCAGGCGGCCAGATCGAGCAGGCGGGTTGCTCAAGCGTGCGTCCCGCATGAATCGCGAGGAAGTCTCGAGCGACAGCTCGATTCCCAAAGCGATCGTGAGGAAATCCACAGCGAGAGTGTGATTCCTGAATGTCGAGGGCGCAGCGTCTGAATACGCGACAGCGCGATTCCTGAATAAATTGTATTCCTGAGCGCCGAGGGCGCACCGTCTGAATAAATTGCGAGGAAGTCCCACGCGAGAGCGCGATGCGCACATGAAGTGTGAGGATATCCCGCGCGAGCGCGCGATTTGGGAATAAATTGTGAGGAAGTATCAGGCGGGCGCCGCTGTTGTTAAACTGAGGGCCAGACCTCCCCTGACAAAAAAAAAAAAACTTTTCGAGCCCGGGGGGGAACACTTTTTTGTTTGTTATATATAAAATAATAATAATAACAATAATAATCCTATATATATATATATATATATATATATATATATATATATATATATATATATATATATATATATAAATATATTAAAAAAAAAAAAAAAAAAAAAAAAAAAAAAAAAAAAAAAAAAAAAAAAAAAAAAAAAAAAAAAAAAAAAAAAAAAAAAAAAAAAAAAACGGGGGAACACTTCAAGTGACACAATGGTCCACGGAGAGGGATCAACAATAGTTATTCTTCAGTAGTGAAAGTTCTTCAACAACATCAACAGCCACAACAATAATAATCAGTTTAAATTTCTTCGCTCTTACTGGCACGCGTGTCTTGCATTCTGCGAACCTCAACCCTCAATACCGGCCCACTTCGTCTTCGGTCGCACCCCCATGTCGGGGGGGAATATCTTCCTTGCCAGCCACTGACTGAAGTGCGAGGCAGTCTCGAGCGAGAGCGCCATGCCTGAGTTCGGGGGCCTCTCTGGCCAACGGCTCTCAATACTTATTGAGAGATATCGAACGGGAACCCTTGTCGACGTGTCTGGTTCTCCTCCAACTTGTCTGAATTACGAAGAAGTCTCGAGCGAGAGCGCCACTCTTGAGTTGGGGGGACTCTCTGGCCAGGGCCTCTGGGGATACATCTCGCGGAAATATCGAACGAGAGCCCTTGTCGTCGTACTGAGGCCTCCACCAATTTGACTAAATCGCGAGAAAGTCTGGAGCGAAAGCGCCCTTCCTGACTTCGGGGGCCTTCCTGGCCAGGGGCTCTCGGAGTAAATCATAAGGAAATATCGTTCAGGAGCCCTTATCGTCGTGGCTGGGCTTCCACCAACTTGATTAGAGCGCCGTTCCTGAGTTCGGGGGCCTATTTGGCCAGGGTGTCTCGGGGTAAATTGTGCGGAAGTATCGGGCGGGAGCCGCTGTCGTTGAAGCCGGGCCACCAGGGGCACACATTTCCAGTCAAGCCCGCGCCCGAGCGGGAGCCTCGTTTTCAAAAGGACTACAGCCGGCGTCTAGGCGAGAGCGCGCGGAACCGTTTCCAGAGATCAAAAATAATTAGGTAGGTGCGAAATCCTCGTCGACCGTGGCCAATAATGAAAACTAACCTAGGTTTGTTATCATCAGATGATACCCTATGGGTTATTACCCTGTGAATGGATTGGGTTCAGCCCCCCCTGGCCGAATCATTATCTTTCCGGAATAACCAACCTAAATTGAATATTCCAACATTATGGACAAGGGATTTTTTCAATCCGGAACTTACCGTCAAACGGCGCCCCCAGGCTCAATCATTATCATTCCAAAATACATAACACGGGGCCCATATTCCGGAAACAATACGAATCCGGGTTTATTCTTCTGGAGATAATAAACCGGGGTCCATACTGCGACATGAAAAACCTGGTGGGGAAACCGGGGGTAGGGGGAAAATCATGATCATTATCATTCCGGAATTACGAAAACAGGGCACATTATTCCCAGGACAATATAATCCCCAGTCAATATTGCCACAACATTATGAAACCAGGTTAGTATGGTTTCGGGGTCGATATCCCCAAAACATAATAAACCAGGGTTTATAATGATCCGGGGGGGACATTCTGAACCCAAGTCAATATTCCCAGAACATTGAAACCCAGCGTCATAATGTTCCGGGAACCCTGGTCAATAATCCCAGAACGTTATAAAGCCAGGTTAATATCTATTTGGGGCCCATCCTCATAATTGTCTCGAGTAGGGAATATTCAACAACAACAACAACAACAACAACAACAACAACAATCATTTTAAGACTGTTCGCTCTTACCTGCTCGACTGTCCAATAACGCGTATTTCCCGAACCTTCGAACCCGCCTTTTCGTCTTCGATCGAACCCCTTTGGGGGGATATACCTTTCTTCCCTGCAGGTCGGGCCCCACAAACCGGCGGGGCGGCCACGGACCATCGGCCTGGCCGGCGGCAGCGCTGATCGGCGGGGCGGCCGCGGACCGTCGACCCGACCCCAAGAGGGACGGACAGGGAACCGACCACGACGACGACGACGACGACGTCGACGACGGCGGCGACGACGACGACGACGGCGACGACGACGACGACGGCGACGACGACGACGACGAGCGAAAGCGAGAGCGAGAGAGAACGACAGCAGGGCCACAAGGACACGAAGTAGGCCACGAAGGGCGTCAGCGGGGACACGAAGAGAATGCGTATGGGGCCACGAAGAGCGCGAACGAGCGGGGGCCACGAAGGGCAGATAATGCGGGGCCACAGAAGGCAACGATGGGGCCACTGAGCAACTGGGCCACGTAGGACAGTGAGGGGGCCACAAAAAGCGACGGCTGGGCCACGAAGGGCATGCGCATGGGGCCACAACAGGCGCGAACGAGCGGGGGCCACGAAGGGCATACGTATACTGGGCCGCGGAGGGCAAGGACGGGGCCACTGAGGGCAGCAACGGGGCCACGAAGGGCAGCGAGGGGGCCACGAAAAGCGACAGCGGGGCCACGAAGGGCATGCATATGGGCCACCACGGACGCGAACGAGCGGGGGCCACGAATGGCATGGATAGATGGGGCCACGAAAGGCAGTGAGGGGACCACGAAGGGATGCAACGGGACGAAGGGCAGCGAGGTGACCACGAAGGGCTGGAACGTGGCCACGAAGGGCTGCGATGGGGCCACGAAGGGCAGCAAGGGGGCCACGAACGGCTGCAACGGGGACGCGAAACAAAGCGAGGGGGCCACGATGCGCTGCAACGGGGCCGCGAAGGGCAGCGAGGGGGCCACGAGGGGCTGCAACGAAGCCATGTAGGGCAGCGAGGGGGCCACGAAGGGCTGCAACGGGGTCACGAAACAAAGCGAGGGGGCCACGAAGGGCTGCAACGGGGCCACGAAGGGCAGCGAGATCCCGACTCCTTGGTAATCTGCGAGGGAGTCCTGAGCGCGACTCCTGGGCGCCTGGGTGTCCGGAGCGCGGCGCTGGAGTAATTGCAAGAAATGCCAACGCAAAGGGCGCTATTCTTAAGTAGTGCGCAAGCAAGTCTCCAGCGAGAGCGCGACTCCAGAGCGCAGGGAAAGCGATCCCTGAATAAATTGTAAGGAAGTCCCCAGCGAGAGCGCGACTCCTGAATTAAATGCGAAGAAATATCGGGTGGGGGCGGGGGTCCTGGCCAAATTGAAAGGAAGTCTCAAGCGGGAGCCGTTGTTGTTGTAACCCGGGGGGCCAGGGGCCCAGTTTGAGCCTCAAGACTTCCCCTAATAACAAAGCAGGGTGCGGGCGTCGAGGGGCACACGCTGATTGAGAAAAAAACAGTATGCATTGGTGGGGGAATCACAAAAATGAGAATTCAACAACAACAGCAGCGACGACGACGACGACGACGACAGCAGCAGCAACAACAACAATCAGTTTAAGACAACTCATGTTTATCTTCTCGCGTGCCATTCTCGGTGCCCGCGTTCTCCGTTTTCGATCGTACCCCCTTGGGGGCATCTGTTTTTACCTGCAACGCGTATCCACTGCAGCCCCTGGATGGATGGACGGAAGGAAGAGACAAAGTGGGAGGATGAGGATGGAGCACGAGAGAGAGAGAGTAGCAGGAGAGGGGCCAGGAGCAGAAAGCACATGGCAGAGCCAGACGGGCAGATCAGGCGGGTAGACCCTAACAGGCGGGTCGGGAAGGCGGGCCCTGGCGGCCAGGTCGAGCAGGCGGGTTTAATAAATCGCGGGGAAATCTCGAGCGACAGCTCGATTCCCAAATCGACCGTGCGGAAATCCACAGCGCGAGCGTGATTCTTGAATGTCGACGACGAAGAATTGTCACCGGAGGGGGGATCAAGAACCATAATGTGTCAGCCATCATGTTCATAAGCAGCAACAACAACAGCAACAGCAACAACAACAACAACAACACCAACAACAACAACAACGACAACAACAACAACAACAACAACAACAACAGCAACAACAACAGCAGCAGCAGCAACAACCACAACAACACCAACACCAACAAAATCAACAACAACAACAACAACAACAACAACAACAACAACAACAACAACAACAACAACAACAGCAACAGCAACAGCAATAGCAACAGCAACAGCAACAACAGCAACAATCATGTTAAGACTGTTCGCCCTTATCTGCTCGAGTGTCCAATCACGCGTATTTCCCGAACCCTCGATACCCGCCCTCTTCGTCTTCGATCGAACCCCTTTTGGGAAGTATGCCTTTCTTCCCTGCAGGCCGGGCCCCGGCAAGCGGCGGGGCGGCCGCGGACCGCCGGCCTGGCCAGCGGCAGCGCTGATCGGCGGGGCCGCCACGGACCGTCGACCCGACCCCAAGAGAGACGGACAGGGGACCGACCACGACGACGACGACGACGACGACGACGTCGACGACGGCGACGACGACGACGACGGCGACGACGACGACGACGAGCGAAAGCGAGAGCGAGAGAGAACGACAGCAGGGCCACAAGGACACGAAGTAGGCCCGAAGGGCGACAGCGGGGACACGAAGGGAATGCGTTAGGGGCCACGAAGAGCGCGAACGACGGCCACGAAGGGGCAGATATGCGGGGCCAAAACAGAAGGCAACGATGGGACACTGAGGGTAGCGGGGCCACTGAGGGTAGCAACTGGGCCACGTAGGACAGTGAGGGGGCCACAAACGGCGACAGCGGGGCCACGAAGGGCATGCACATGGGGCCACAACGGGCGCGAACGAGCGGGGGCCTTGAAGGGCATACGTATGTTGGGCCGCGGAGGGCAAGGACGGGGCCACTGAAGGCAGCAACGGGGCCACGAAGGGCACGAAGTAGGCCACGAAGGGCGACAGCGGGGACACAAGTGGAATGCGTATGGTGCCACGAAGAGTGCGAACGAGCGGGGGCCACGAAGGGCATACATGTATGGGGCCACGAAGGGCAGCGAGGAGGCCACGACGGGTTGCAACGGGGCCACGAAAAAAAGCGAGGGGGCCATGAAGGGCTGCAACGAGGCCACGAAGGGCTGCAACGGGGCCACGGAGGGCAGCGAGGGGGCCACGAAGGGCTGCAACGGGGCCACGAAACAAAGCGAGGGGGCCACGAAGGGCAGCAACAGGGCCACGGAGGGCAGCGAGGAGGCCACGAAGGGCTGCAACGGGGGCACGAAACAAAGCGAGGGGGCCACGAAGGGCTGCAACGGGGCCACGAAACGAAGCGAAGGGGCCACGAAGGGCTGCAACGGGGCCACGAACGGCAGCGAGATCCCGATTCCTAGGTAATCTGCGAGGGAGTCCTAAGCGTGAGCGCGACTCCTGGATGCCTGGGTGTCGGGAGCGCGGCGCTTGGGTAAATTGCAAGGGATTCCAACGCAAGGGCGCTATTCGCTAGTAAATTGCAAACGAAGTCTCCAGCGAGAGCGCGACTCCCGAGCGCCGCGAGAGCGATTCCTGAAGAAATTGCAAGGAAGTCCCAAGCGAGAGCGCGGTTCCTGAATAATATGCACCGGTGATGGGGGGATCCACAAAAATGATTCTTCAGAAATGAAAGTTCAACAACAACCCCCCTAAGAAAAAAACAACAACTAACTAAGACGTACCCCCCTACCGTTGCCCCTTGGCTCCCCTAGACCTCCTCTCTGCCCCCACCCCCCGCTGCTTCGCGGCCACGGCTCCCGCCTAGCGGCCACCGCGGCTGGGCGCGCAGGGAGTGGCCACTTCGGGTGCCTCCTCCCCGCGCGGAGAATCAGCTCCTCGGCCGGGACCGTCCCCCACAATCACACAGTCTGAATACTGCTCACCTCTCTCCCCCTCTCGCTTCCTCCTTCTCCCTCCTCTTTCTTCTCTTCCTTCTTCCTCCCCCATCCACCATTCTCACTTCTCCCTACACATCATGAATACGCCTCTCCTCTCTCCCCTGACCCTGTCGAGAAGATCTTCGGCCCTCGTCTCCGCCTTCTGTTTTCTTGCACACAGGATGTTAAACACTGATGTGTCTCGGGGGGCTATGCTTACAATTCGATCGTCTTCGGTGCCTCACGATGGTGTTCCCGCTGAAGCGTGGGCCTCATGCTCGGATCGGCGCTTCGCCCCCGCCATTCGGAATGGCGATCTCGCCCAAGCGCGGGCCACTTTTCTGAATGCAGGCCAGGTCCCCCCCTCCGCCTTCTCCGAGCGCACCAAGCTTGCCTCCTCCTCCCCCTCCTCCCCTCCCCCTCCCCTCCCCATGCCCTCCCTCTCCTCTCCCATCCCCTGCGTCCCCCGCTCTCCCCTCCCCTCCCTCTCCTCTCCCGTCCCCTGCGTCCCCCGCCCCCCCCTCCCCTCCCTCTCCTCTCCCGTCCCCTGCGTCCCCCGCCCTCCCCTCCCCTCCCTCTCCTCTCCCGTCCCCTGCATCCTCCGCATCTCCCCTCCCCTCCCCTCCCTCTCCTCTCCCCTCCCCTGCATCTCCTCTCCCCTCCCTCTCCACCCCCGTCCCCTCTCATCCCTTGCGTGCCCCGCCCTCCCCTCCGCTCCCCCGGCTCCTCCCGCGCGCTCCTCCACTCCCTTCAATTTCCACTCCTCCCTCCTCCCCTGCCCCATCCACCTCCCCCCCCCTCTCACCCCCCTTCCTTCTCCACGTCCTCCCTCCCCTCCCCTCCTCCCTTCCCTCCCCTCCACTCCCCTCCCCCGTCCCCATCCCCACCCACTCCCTCCCCCCCCCTGCCCCCTCAGCAACAAGGTCTTCTGGAGCCCCTGGCCTCTTCGCGGGGCCGCTCGCCGGCGCCCGCCCGCCCGCGCGCGCTACGGCCACCGCTGCAGCTGCTGCCCGCCGCCAGGGGGCCGACGAAGGTCTCGGGGCACCGCTCGCCGGTGGCCTCAAGGCTCGCCGAAGGGGGGACCGCGAGGCTGGAGGGTCAGGGCTCGAGGATCGAGCGTCGAAACGTCGAGGCTCCAGGATCAAAATCTCTGCACGTTCCCAAGCCGTTGAGGAGTGTCTGGGAGGCTTCTGAAACGGGAGGCTTCAAGACCCGAGGTACTACTACTCCTCCTGTTCCTCCTCCTCCTCCTCCTTATCCTCCTCCGTCTCCTCCTCCTTCTCCTCATCCTCCTCATCCTATTCTTCCCGCCTCGTTCCTCCTCCTCCTCCATTATCCTCTTCCCTCTCGTCATCCTCCCATTCCCGCCCCTGGGCCCTCCTCCTCCCTCGTCCTCCCTCCTCATGTTTATGCTCCTCCTCCTACGTCTCTTCCTCCTGCTCCTCCTCATCATCAGCATCAGCATCATCAACAGCATCAACATCAACATCATCATCATCATCATCATCATCATCATCATCATCATCATCATCATCATCATCAGCAGCAGCAGCAGCAGCATCATCATCATCATCATCATCATCATCATCATCATGCTCCTCCTCCTACGTCTCTTCCTCCTGCTCCTCCTCATCATCAGCATCAGCATCATCAACAGCATCAACATCAACATCATCATCATCATCATCATCATCATCATCATCATCATCATCATCATCATCATCAGCAGCAGCAGCAGCAGCATCATCATCATCATCATCATCATCATCATCATCATCATAATCATCATCATCTCATCTCATCCATCATCATCATAATCATCATCATCATCAGCATCATTATTATCATCATCATCATCAGCATCATTATTATCATCATCATCATCATCATCATCATCATCATCATCATCATCATCATCATCATCATCATCATCATCATCATCATCATCAGAATCATCATCACCATCATCATCATCATAATCATCATCATCATCGTCATCATCATCATCATCAGCAGCAGCATCATAATCATCATCAAACTCATCAGCATCATCATCCACCTCATCCTCCTTATCCTCCTCCATGCTCCTCCATGCTCCTTCTCCCATCTCCTCTGCCTCCCTCCTCCCTCCTCCCTCCTCCCTCCCCTTTCGTGTCTCGTCCCTCGTCCCGCATCCCTCATCCCTCCTCCCTCCCCCCTCCTCCCCCGACCCTCCTGCTCCTCCTGCTCCTCCTGCTCCTGCTGCTTCTCATCATCATCATC
>CAUYUJ010008215.1:35000-41635 GCA_963575745.1 Prorocentrum cordatum | reverse complement strand
CCGAGGTGAAGGTGTGCGTCAGCGGCAGCTCGTCGAGGGGCCGCCGCCGCGGCAGGGCGGCGTCCTCCTCCGCGCCCTCGGCGGGGCGGCGGGGTCGATACGTAACCGCTGCGCCCTGGCGAGGCCCATCCCCCTCCTCCTCCCCCCTCCTCCTCCCTCCTCCTCCTCCTCCTCCTCCTCCTCCTCCTCCTCCTCCTCCTGACCCAGCAGCGGTGTATGCACGCCACGCCCTCCTGGCCAAGCCAGGAGGGTGCATACACAGCTCCTGGGTCCAGGAGGGGCACGGCCATGGACCAATGGCTGTGAGTTCGTCGCCCGGCCACCGTAAGGCGAAACCAGGTCGAGCACACCGTCGGGTGAGCATAAGAGAGATCCTGGCGAAGGGCCCAACCAAATGCAGTTGTGAGTATCGCCATTGTGGGTATCGCCTTCGGGTGATCTCTTTATGGGGCCACGAAGCGTGTAAAGGGTGCACCGAAATGGGGCGGGAACGCATGCGGGCGCAGCCATTGGAGCCTTCGGTGGCGCTCCATATGGGGCCACGGAATATGTGAGGAGTGTGCCGAAATGGATCGAGGCCGCCATGCGAATACCGCCGCTGGGGCCTTCGGTGGAGCTCCCTATGGGGCCACGAAGTGCTGTACTGAGTGGGGGAGACGCATGCGAACACCGCCACTATGGGGCCACGAAGCGCTGTACTGGGTGGGGGAACCGCCTGCGAACACCGCCACTGGGGCCTCCGGTGAAGCTCTATGGGGCCTCTGGGTGGGGGACACGCATGCGAACACCGCCAGTGGGGCCGTCGGTGGAGCTCCCTATAAGGCTACGAACCGCTGTACTGGGTGGGGGAAACCCCTGGGAACACCGCCACTTGGGCCTTCGGTGGAGCTCCCTATGGCGCCACGACGCGCTTTACTGGTGAGGGAAACCGCATGCGAACACCACCAGTGCGGCCTTTGGTGGAGCTCCCCATGGGGCCATGAACTGCTGTATTGGGTGGGGAAACCGCATGCGAACACCGCCAGTGGGGCCTTCGGTGGGGCTCCCTGTAGCGCCACGACGCGATTTACTGGGCGGGGGGAACGCATGCGAACACTGCCACTGGAGCCTTCGGAGGAGCTTCTTTGGGGACACGAAGCGCTACACTGGGTGCGAAGGGCAGAGGCTGGGATGGGAGGATGGGGAGGAGGAGGGAGGGGGAAGGAGAGGAGAGGAGAGGAGAGGAGAGGAGAGGAGAGGAGAGGAGAGGAGAGGAGAGGAGAGGAGAGAGGAGAGGATAATAGAGGATAGAGGAAGAGGATAAAGGATAGAGGAGAGGAGAGGCGCGGGGCGCTGTCCCTTCAAAACGGGAACCCCTCAACAGGTTGGCTGGGACAAAATCTTAGCGGGCGAAGAACGGTACAAAATAAGCTGTAGCAAAGTTTACGCCCATACATGGCACCGCAGGGGGGTCATATCTTGCAGCCGCCCAGGGGGCAGGCGCCCCCGATGGAGCAAACGTTCATCTTAAGATGAACGTTTGCTTCATCTTAAGATGAGCGTTCATCTTACGATGAACAGGCGCCCCCGATGAAGCAAACGTTCATCTTAAGACGAACGAGGCGAGGAACGGTGTAATTGCACCGTTCTTCGCCCTCTGAAGACTGAGCATCTCTGAGACCCGGCGGCTCTGGACCCTGGGACCCGACGTAGTGAAACCACTGCAACATCGTTAGAACAAATAAAAGCACGCCAGGAGCGCCAGGCCCCATCTTCCTGCGCAAGATCTGTCGAGCCGGACCGCTCTATGCGAGGGGGTCCCGGGGCCCGAAAGAAGGCGCAAACGCGGAGCGCGACAAGATCGGGACGCCAAGTATCTCAGCGGCTCTTTCGTGTTGGGGGTCCTATAACTCGGGCCTCCGGCGGCCGTTCGGGACGATCCGTGCACCCCCGGAGCGCCCTCGGCGAGGCGGAGCTGCTGGTAAAACCGCTGGGAACCGACGCAAACGTCCGAAAACGGGACGCCGCAAGATCCCCATAAATCCAACTGCTCCAACTTGGTTGGTGCGTGGGCCCTGGAGGTCCGGGCCACTTTCCCGGGACCGGTTTTCGTCGTCCGTTATTCTTGACGCCCCCGAGGCCCGGCGAGGGCCCCCGGAGGCCGAAGACAGCCCAAACAGCCGCCTGCTCCGCTTTTCGTGGAGCGTCGGATCGCAGGACCTCAGGGGAGGACCCGGACCCCCGACGTCGCGATTTTTTCCCAACTTCGACCCCAGAGGTCTGGACCCCTTCCCCAGGACCGGCTTTTCATCCTGAATCCTTTTTTTGACGGTCCCGACCTGGGAAGGGTCCGGTCGTGATGGTTTCCCAGACATGCGACGTCCTGATTTTTTCAGGACAGGGTCCCCGGAAGTCCCGACCCTGGGACCGGTTTCTCATCCTGAATCGGTTTTTGACGGTCCCGAGGCCCGGCAAGGGCCCACCGCGGCCGAGAATAGGCAAAAACCGCCCGCCGTGAGTGTTTCACGACGCGATCCATGAGATCCGACGCTCCAAAAAAATTAGAGCGGCTGGATCTGGGCAGTTTTCTTCCTCCGGGGGCCCTGGCCAGGCCTCGGGAACGTCAAAGAACGACTCAGGACGAAAAACCGGCCCTATAGGGAAGTGGTCCAGACCTCCGGGGCCCACGCATCGAAAACATTGGAGCAGCGGGATGTCTGGGATCACCCAGCCCCCCGACATCATGATTTTGTCACAACGTCGACCCCCAGAAGTCTGAACCCTTTCCCTGGGACCGGTTTTTCATCCTGAACCCTGTTTTGACGGTCCCGAGGCCCGGGAAGGGCCCCCGGAGGCCGAAAGTAGCGAAAAACCGCACGTCGTGATTGGTAATAATCACGACGGGCGGTTTTTCACTATTTTGTTAACGCCGAGAGCGAATATACTTGCGCATGCGAATAAAATATTGATGTTCCCAATACATTGAAGTAGTGGATGCTCAAGGGATGTCTGGGATCCTGCCTGGGAGGATGTTCTGCGATCCGACGCTCCACGAAAAGTGGAGCAGCGGGATGTCTGGGCTCGTGTCTGGGAGGCTGTCCCCTGACTCCGGATCCGCCCCACTTTGGGGAAATTGCCGAATAGGGATTGAAATTTCTGCTTTACTTTTCAAGCCCCGCTGATGCCAATTTCCGCCCTACTTTTCTGTTGCTGTTTCCGCCTTAGTTTTGTGGATTTCCGCCCTGCTGTATGTTGGGTGCTGAAATCTCCGCCCTTTTTTCTCGGCTTCTCATCGGTGGCTTTCCGACGCAATTTTTAATTGGAAAAAAGCCAAAGTAGGGCGGATCTGGAGTCCGCGAGGGCCGGCTTTTCGTCCTGAGTTTTTTCTTGACGCTCCCGCGAGGCCCGGCGGGGGCCCCTGGAGGCCGAAGACTTGCCCGAATCCCGCCGCTCCCCCTTTCTTGGAGGGGGAGGGGGAGGGGGAGGGGGAGGAGGAGGAGGAGGAGGAGGAGGAGGAGGAGGAGGAGGAGAAGGACGAGGAGGAGGAGGAGGAGGAGGAGGAGGAGGAGGAGGAGGAGGAGTAGGAGGAGGAGGAGGAGGAGGAGGAGGAGGGGGACGAGGAGTCAGGGTCTCCTCGTTCTATTAGTAGCCCCGTGCGGCCTCGCCCGGCGGCTCGCCCCCGGCGTCGCCGGAGCCGCGGCCCCGGGGCCTGGGCCGGCGCGCGCGCGCGGCCGGGGAGGGGCGGCCCCCCTGCCCAGAGATCCGGCGTCGTCGTCGTCGTCGTCGTCGCCGTCGTCGTCGTCGTCGTCGTCGTCGTCGTCGTCGTCGTCGTCGTCGTCGTCGTCGTCGTCGTCGTCGCGCGCGCGGCCCCGCTGCCCAAAGATCCGACGTCGTGATTTTTGCAGTGCCGGGTCCCAGAAAGCCTCGGCCCATGCCCCATGCGGGACCGCAGGCAGGGGCGGCCCCCCTGCCCAGAGATCCGACGTTGTGGTTTTTGCAGTGCGGGGTCCCCGGAAGCCTCGACCCATGCCCCGTGCGGGACCGGCTTCGCATCAAAAGCCGTGTTTTTTGACGGTTGCGTGGCCCGGCGAGGGCCCCCAGAGAGGCCGAAACTTGCGAAAAACCTCCGTCCTGATGTTCGCGACGCGCTGGATCTCCAGGTGGACGAGCGGTGGGGTGCGCTGCAAGAAATTTTGAAAATTAAACGAAAAAGAAAATAAAACAGTTAAAAAACGAGAGAGGAGGAGGGACCTAAAAAAAGCAAAGCAGCAAAACCAGCTGAAAAGCAAGCACAAAAAACTCTCACATGCGCATGCGGGCGCGGGCCCCTCGTTACCTTAGGAGGGCCACTGCTGGGAGGTCTTCGTCGGAAGGATGAACCCCCGACCTCCTCGCGCTGTGCAACAAAAAAATCGCGGCGGGAGGGTTTGCGCTATGTTCGGCCGCCCTGGGCCCTTCCCGGGCCTCGGGACCGTCAACAAAACGACTCAGGAGGAACAACCGGTCCCAGGGAAGGGGTCCAGACCTCTGGGGGTCGACGCCGTGACAAAAACCACGACGTCGGGGGTCTGGGAAGCAGGATTGGGCCCCATCGGGGGGCTACCACGCCGGATTAGGCCGCGGCTGGGCTTCGGACCAGGGCAACATCAAAACTTGACCTCCCAGGAGCTGCATCCGAAGTTACCCATCTGCCTCGGGCGGTCTTCCGACGGTCTCCCAGCAGTCTTCCCGCAGTCGTCGGCCGTCTTCCGAAGGTTTTCGGTGGTTTCCCGCGGTCTTCGGCATGGTGGGCGTTTTCTTTTTCGGCGTTTCGACATTGGGCGGAAGGGGAGGGGGGTCTGTCTCTGGACCTCTGCTTAATGCGACTGTTTGCAACAGTCCAAGCTGTAGGGAAGGAGGGAGGAGGGGGGAGGGAGAGGGAGGAGGGGAGGCGAGGAGGGAGGAGGGAGGGAGGAGGGAGGAGGAGGAGGACGAGGGGGAGGAGGAGGAGGACGAGGAGGAGGAGGAGGAGGAGGAGGAGGAGGGCGGAGGAGGAGGAGGAGGAGGAGGATGAGGAGGAGGAGGAGGAGGAGGAGGGGGAAGAGGAGGAGGAGGAGGAGGAGGAGTAGGAGGAGGAGGACGCCGTGCCGCTGCCGCCCCGGCGCACGCGCAGGCCCGCCAAAAATGACCACGCCGCCACGCCGCCTGGCTGAGCAACTCGGGACCCGAGGGCCCGCCACGCCTCCGCTCCTGCGGCGGCGCCCACGCGGCCGGCTGGCAGCCGGCGAATTCGGCGGGCCGGCGCACCGCACCGCCTGGGGGACGACGACCACCTCGACACGGCGCCGGCGCTGCCTGGCCAGAGCCTCGCGCCGCCAGCAGCCGCTGCCAGGGCCGGCTGCGCAGGCGCGCGCGCGCGCGCCGGGCAGCCCCGCGGCCGCAGCCCCTCTGCAGCAAGGCGCGCCACGCCTTCCGCTGCGCCTGCGGAGGAGGCAGGACGGCGCGCAGCCGGGGCGTCGAAGACGTCTGGGAGCGAAATTCGCGCCGAGTGCGGCCTCCAGAAAGCGCGCCAGGTCCACGTCCTGGCCTGGGGTCGCTGGCTCTGGGCGTGCACGGCGCCCGGCTGCGCGGCGCGCGGCCACGCTGACGCCCCGCCTGCAGGGCCCTGCCAGGCCTGCGGGGCCGCGCTGCAGTCCCGCCACGAGGAGGCGCTGCTCGACCTGCCGGCGCAGCGGGCAGGCTGCCCGCGGCTGCTAGCGGATGTCGCAGTCCACTCAGTCCGCTACAACGTGCCGGGCGAGGCCCGCGCCCTGGCTGCGGCGGCGGGCGCGGACGGCGCCGTGGCGCGGGAGGGGTGGAGCGACAAGAGAAGTCGCTATAACCCCGCTGGCCGCGCACCCTGGCGGGTCCTGCCGCTCGCGCTGGAAACGGCGGGGCGGCACGGGCCAGCGGCGCTGAAGCACTTGCGCCGGCTGGCGCGCGGGCGCGCCCAACTGCCGGGCGACGGGTCGGAGGCCGACGCCGCCGCCAGCGCGCTCGCCGCTAGCTGGGGCGCCGAGCGTAGCGCGGCGCTGCGCCGCGCCACAGCGAGCCAGCTCCGCACCGCCCCCGAGCGCGAGGCCGCGCGGGCTTCCGCGGCGGCGCCGGCGGACGAGCTGGCGGGCTGGCGGCTGCGGCGGCTGGCGGGCTGGACGACGCCGAGCCCTACATTGAGCCCTGCTCTGTCGTCGCGGAGCACGTCCTGAGCATAGTCGGCGCGCGCGGGCACAGCCCGCGCTCCGCCGCGCCAGGAGGAGGGAGGAGGGAGGAGGAGGAGGGAGGAGGCAGGAGGCAGGAGGAGGAGGAGGAGGAGGGAGAGGAGGAAGGAGGAGGAGGAGGAGTAGGAGGAGGAGGAGGAGGAGGGAGGAGGAGGAGGAGGGAGGAGGAGGAGAGAGGAGGAGGAGGAGGGAGGAGGAGGAGGGAGGAGGAGGAGGAGGGGAGGAGGAGGAGGAGGAGGAGGAGGAGGAGGGAGGAGGAGGAGGACAACAAGCCACGGGAGGCCCGCGCGCGGGGGGGGCCCGCGCGCGCGCGGGGGCCGCTGGGCCGCCCTGCTCACCTCGCGATGCTTTTCGGCAGCGGCCCCTCGCTGGTCGAGGGCGCTCGGGGGGGGGGGGCCCAGAGCGCCCCGCGCGGCCCGG
>CAUYUJ010008215.1:0-30000 GCA_963575745.1 Prorocentrum cordatum | reverse complement strand
AAGAATTGTAGCGTCCTCGCTTGGTGGAGCTTCCAACGATCATTACGGCCCAGGAGGCCCCCAAGAACGCCGTAAGACGGCCCAAGAAGCCCCCACACGGCCCAAGAGGCCCCGAAGAGGGCCCAAGAAACCCTCTCTGGGAACCTCTTAGTCCATGGTGTCTTCCCTCCTCCTACCTCCCCCCCTCCTTCCCTCCTCTCCCTCCTCGTTCCACAAAATTGGTCGCCACTTTTTCTTGCCCGGACGCCAGACCTGAGTCAGGCCGTTGACCTGGTCCCACCGCCACCTCGGAGTTGCAGCAGCAAGAGATGCGGCTGCAGCAGGGGACCAGCAGTGCAGTAGAAGCAAGGGGCCAAGGAGGACGGAGGAGGAACACTCGAACTCTACGACGTGCGCCTGAGAGCTAGACCACTGTTGACTCCATGAACAACTTGTCTGTAAAGGATACGCACACAAATCTCAGAAACTAGCAGGTGCGTTGCCGGATCTGGGATCGGTCGGGTGCCGTTGTCTACTGTCTGTCTCCCGTCGTCTCCCAGTCTCCCATTCCTTCCCATACCCCTGTGCCCATTCCTATCCCTACCTCGATCCCTACCCCTATCCCTATCTCTCTCCCTATCCCGTCATGTTTTCCTATACCTATCTCTTTCCCCATCCCGATGCCGATCCCAGTCCTTACTTCCCGATGTTCCTAGATTTATGCCACTATCCCTACGCCTATCCCTGTCCCTATCCCGGTCCCCCAGATCGTGCCCCCACCATCGTGGCCCCCCCATCGTGACCCCCCCATCGTGGCCCCAGTCGTAGCTCCATATAGCTGTTAAGGGTCTTCTGCCGCAGGCTTGCCATACACATCCATATATATATATATATATATATGTGTATGAGTGTATATCTCTCTATATCTATATATGTTTATAGGATAGATGTATATGTATATATGTATATATATACATGTATACATATACGTATGCACCTGGTTATGTGCATGCATATGTATATGTAAATGTGTGTGCACCTGGTTCTGTCTATGTGTATATGCATATGTGTATACATGCATGCACGCGTGCATGAATGCATATAGGCATGGCTGCATGCGCGTATGTCGGTCTGCCTGTATGTATGTACGTATGCATGCATGTATGTATGTATGTATATAAATACGTTTGTGTGTACATATGTGTGCACGGATATGTGCATGTGAGTCTGTATGTATGTATGCTTGTGTGTATGCAAGTAAGTAAGTGTATTCATGTATGCATGTATGTATGTAACCATGTATATATGTACGTATGTGCATATATATACATATATATAGGTATGTATACATGCTAGATGTACGTATGCGTGTGCGTATGTATGTATGTGTGTATATGTTCATGCACGTAGGTACGAATGCATGTATGTATGTATGTATGCATGTATGTGTATATGTATGCGTGCCTGCATGCATGTATGCAATTATGTATGTGACTGTGTGTTCATGGATGCGTGCATGAGTACATATATATATATGTATATGTACACGTATGCATGCTGTATGCATGCATGCGTGCATGTATACATGCATGTGTATATATGTACATGTATAGTCGTGCGTGTTTGTGAGTATGTATGGACGTAATTGTGTATGTATATGTGTAGGTTGTGTATGCAGGTTGGTATGTATCTGTGTATGCATGTATAAATTCAGATTTGCATGTGTGTATGTGTGTATACGTATGTGTGTATGTAGGCACGTGTGTACTCAAGCATGCGTGTAAGCATGCATGTATGTCTGCATGCACGTAAGTATGAATGTATGTGTGCATGTCCGTGTGCGCATGCATGTATATATGTATGCATGTGTGTATGTATGTATGTGTATATTGTTCTACATATGCGTGCAAGCATGTACGTATGTCTGCATATGTGTATACCTGTATGTATGCATGCATGCATGCATGTGCGTATGTCTGTACGTGTGTATGCATGTATGTACGTATGTCCGCGTGTATGTAGGCATGCATGCATGCATGTACGTGTGTGTGTGTCTCTATGGAGGTATGCGTACATGCATGAATGTATGTATGTGTGCATGTGTGTATACATGTCTGCATGCATGTATGTATGTATATATAGATATGTACGTGTGTGCATGCATGCATCTATGTCTGTAGATGTGAGTGTCTGTATGCATGTATGTGTATGTACACATGTATTGAAGCTGCTGTGGTTCTTGTTGTTGTTGCTGCTATTGATGTGGTTGGTGATGTTGTTGTTGATTGTTGTTCAGGCAGCAACCCCACATTCGAGAATCAAAGCGTGACCACGAGCCTCAAATCCGACTCGCCCACCACTGCGGGCGCGAGAGTGCCTCAAACGCCGGTCTAGCTGCACGTGCACCTGGCGCGGGCCACCGCCTCCCTTTGCCAGCTCGAGGTGGGCCCCAGAAGAGCTCGAGACGGCCCCTGGGCCGCTGCAGACGGCTCCAAATTGGTCAAGGAGGCCTCAATTGGAGACCACATGCGAACCCTACCCCTACCACCCACGATTTCTTGCGGGGGGGGTTGGGGTTCACTTCGCTCGGGAGCTCCCGAACGGAGTGAACCCCACCCTCCCCCTCAGAAATCGTGGGGGGTAGGGGTAGGGTTCGCATGCGGCCCCCTACTCCCGACAATCCCCACGACAGCCAGGACCCCAAGACAGGCGGGAGCCTCCCCCAAGTAGCCCAAGCCAAGACCGACCCAAGACTGCTCCGAGACAGGTGGCCGACTAGCAGCGCAAACGGCGCCAGGAGATCCGTGATCATGTCTCGTGCGCAGTGCGGCTGTGTTGTGGCGCCACACACGTTTTCCTCGAAAGACCACGTTGCAACAAAAACTTGCAACGATAGTCCGGGCGAAGGACCCAACATGCCGTTGTGAATGTCGCGTTGTGGGTAACGGTATCTGCAGAGCTCCTGTGGGGCCACAGTCCTCGTGAGAAGTGTGCCGGATTGGGGCGACGCCGCCGTGCGAATTTTGCCACTGGGACCTTCGGTGGAGCTCCGTATGGGTCCACGATCCTCGTGAAGGGTGTGCCGAAATGGGCGCGGTGCCGCCATGCGAACGCAGCCGCTGGGGCCTTCGATGGAGCTCCCTATGAGGCTACGATCCTCGTGAGGGATGTGCCGAAATGGGTGCTGTGCCGGCATGCGAACGCAGCCGCTGCGGCCTTTGGTGGAGCTTCCTGTGGGGCCACAATCCTCGTTAGCGGTGTGCCGAGACAGGCGCGGTGCTGCCATGCGAACGGAGCCACTTGGGCCTTCGGTGGAGCTTCCTATGGGGCCGCGATCCTCGTGAGGGGTGTACCGAAATGGGCGCGTTGCCGCCATGCGAGTGCAGCCACTGGGGCACTCGGTAGAGCTCCCTATGGGGACACTGTCCTCGTGAGAGGTGTGCCGAAATGGGCGCGGTGCCGCCATGCGAATGCAGCTAGTGAGGCAGTCGGTGGAGCTCCCTATGGGGCCATGATCCTCGTGAGGTGTGTGTGCCGAAATGGGCGAGGTGCCGCCATGCGAACGCAGTCGCTGGGGCCTTCGGTGGAGCTCCCCATGGGACCACGATCCTCGTGAGGGATGTGCCGAAGTGGGTGCGGTGCCACCATGCGAGTGCAGCCACTGGGGGCTCCCAATGAGGCCAAGATCCCCGTGAGGTGTGCCGAAACGGGCGCGGTGCCGCCATGCGAATGCAGCCACCTGGGCACTTGGTAGAGCTCCCTCCCCGTTGGGCCACGAAGCGAGTGCGGTGCCGCCGTGCGAACTTTGCCACCTGGACCTTCGGTGGAGCTCCCTGTGGGTCCACGACGCGTGTGGGAGGTGTGCGAATGGGAGGAGGGAGGAGGGGGGCGGTGGCGAGGGAGACCTGGGGCGCTGTCTCTTGAAAACGCAGGCCCAAGACCACAGGCTGGTCAGGAAGTCCGCCGGCACTGCCGGCGTGTGTGAGAGGCTTGTCTGTTCGAGTCGTCGTCTCCGTCAGTCGCCTTCGTCGCCCCCTTTCCCTGCATCCTCCTGCTCCAGCTTGCCAACGAGGGAAAAATCTAGCAATGTCGTAATCGAGTCGAAGGGAAGCCCCTTCCCTCTGATCCCTCCCCAATCGGGGGGGCGGGGTATGGGGGGTCCCGGGGGGTGTCGAGGGGGGGTTCAGATACGCATCCCCCCCTGGGTCCTGGCGCCTCAGAAAATACCAAGACAGGCAAAGAGTGCCCCAAGAGGCCCCCGAGACGGTCCAAGACGGTCCCCAATCGCCAAACGATCGGTCCAAAACGCAGTCACGCCCTCCAGACTGCCCAGGAGGCCTCAACCAGGACGCCCCAAGAGCACTCCCAAGAGGGCCCCAAGAGTTCAAGAATTGTCCTTTGGCATTTTTAATGATTTGGGCTATCTCGCCTTTTCCACTTCCCGCCGCTCCAAGACGGCGCAAGAGGCCCCCCAAATCGCCCCAAGACGGCTCAACAGGCCTCCAAGAGGACCCCCAAACAGCCCAAGAGGACCCCAAGACAGCCCCAAACGCCTACAAGACGGCCCAAGAGGCCCCCAAGACGGCTCCAAGAGCGTGCCCAGACGGGGGACCCGAACAGACATTTCGAGCCCTCGGCCCCGAGAGGCTCCTAGGAGGCCCCAAGAGGTTCCCGAGAGGCCCCACCAAGAGGCCCACAAGAGGTCCCCAGGAAGCACGAAGAGGCCCCCAAGAGGGCTCCCAAGAGGTCCCCAGGGGCTCCCAGGAGGCCCCCAGGGGGCTCCCAGGAGGCCCCAGAATTCCTCCCCAGAGGCCCCCGAGAGCCTTCCGAAGAGACCCTGAGAAACATCCCTGAAGACTCTGGCCCACGTCAGCGTCGTCGTCGCCGCCGCCGCCGCCGCTGCCGTCGTCGCCGTCTCCCTGTTAGGGTCGGCGGCACTGGCCTCAAGGCCTTCGCGACACGAGGTCCACATGCGCGCTCCCATCTCGAAGTCATACGAAACAGCGAGGCGCTGCAAGCACTTCGACATGCCACTCTCAAGACACACAGTGGCTGTTCAACGACAAGATGCCAGGACTGTGCGCGCGTGCACGCGCTGAAATCTTCAGAACACTCCGAGTGTGTGGCGGACTCCCAAAAACGTTGTCATCTCTTGGGGACGCATTTTTTTCTTCCGCCGCCTTCCGCCGGCGGAGGCGGCCTCGTTTTATACTTCCGCCGCCCTTCCGCCGAAGAAGATCTGACAACTCCTTCGATCCTGGAATGGAAGCCCCTTTCTGAAACGCCTCAAGTGAGGAGGAGGAGGAGGAGGAGGAGGAGGAGGAGGAGGAGGAGGAGGAGGAGGAGGAGGAGGAGGAGGAGGAGGAGAGGGAGGGAGGAGGAGGAGGAGGAGGAGGAGGAGGAGGAGGAGGAGGAGAGAGAGGAGGAGGAGGAGGAGGAGGAGGAGGAGGAGGACGACGACGACGAGGGAGGAGGAGAGGGGAGGAGGAGAGGAGGAGGAGAGGAGGAGGAGGAGGCGGAGGAGGAGGAGGCTGAGGAGGAGATGACAACGCGTTCGATCCTGGGAGGCAAGGCCCTTTCTGGAACGCCCCAAGTGGGAAGCGCAGGCGGACGAGGGCGGAGGAGGAGGGGGAGGAGGAGGAGGAGGAGGGGGAGGAGAAGGAGGAGGAGGAGGATAAACTACCAGACCATCCCGGCCACACGCGCGCGAACGTCGAGCGGGTGCCGCGCCCGCAGACTGCCAAATGGTGCCAGGCGGGCCACGCGCACGCGTCCCCGCACGCACGCCGAAGCCACGTCAGGATGTCCTCATGTCTGCAGGCGAGCACTTCAACGGCATACTCATCGGCGCAATGATGGCACGAATGCCAATGATAATAATAAAAATGATAATAGTAACAACCATCACCGGCACCATCACCATCAGCATCATTAACATCAGACTCTTCATACTCAGCAGCATCACCAGCATCAGCATCAGCATCAGCATCATCAGCAGCATCATCAGCATCAGCATGAGCATGAGCATCAGCATCAGCATCATCAACATACCCATCATCATCATCATCATCATCATCATCATCATCATCATCATCATCATCATCACAACCAGCATCGGCATCGATACCACCATCAACATCACCATCATCAGCATCATCATCATCAGCATCATCATAATCATAATCAGCATCATCATAATAATCAGCATTATCATCACAAGCTTCATCATAATTAACATCATCAGCACCATCATAATAACCTTCTTCATCCTCAGCATTATCATTATCAACATCACTATCAGCATCATCACCATGAGCATCATCACCATCCGCATCAGCCTCATCCTGACCGTCGGCATCATCATCATCCCTATCAACATAGACATCGACATCGGCATCAGCATCAGCATCGTCAGCATCACTATCAGCATCATCACCATCATAATCATCACCATCAGCATCATCACCATCATCATCATCTTCACCATCGTCATCATCATCATCATCATCATCATCATCATCATCATCATCATCCCGATCAACATCGACATCGGCATCGACATCAGCACCATCATTACAATCAACTTCAGCATCGACATCAACATTACCATCATCATCATCATCATCATCATCATCAGCTTCGTATTCATTTTCGCCGTCATCATCTTCATTATCACCCTCCACGTCATCACTGTCATCGGCATCGTCATTACCATCATCAGCATCATCACCATCACCATTAACAGCATCATCATCATCATCATCACAGTCATCATCATCATCACCACCATCATCATCATCATCATCAGCACCATTATCGTCATCATCATCATCGTCGTCATCCTCATCCCCATCATCATCCTCATCACCAGCACCATCATCATCATCATCATCATCATCATCATCATCATCATCATCATCATCATATTCATCATCACCATCATCATCACCAGCAACATCATCATCATCATCATCATCATCATCATCATCATCACCTTCCACGGGATCATCACCACCGCCGTTCATTGTCGTCATCGTCGACATCGACGCCTCGTCGAAGTTCTGCGCGCGGGCACGTCCTCTCCCTCCTCCATATTATCCCCATCTCATCACGAGCACCGTCGTTATCATCAACGTCAGCGTTAAGGTTGTCACCGAAATAATCACCGCCGTTAGCACATCACCAGCACAATCGTCGTCGTCGAAATATCGTCCCAATCTTCACTGTCCTTGCCGCTGGCATCAGCGTCACCACCATTGTCATCGTCGTCGTCGTCGGCATCGCGGTCGCCGCCATCGCCACCATCAGATCGCGACCTGGACGACGGATGCGCGCCTGTGTGATCGTTGAGATTATGGCCGCATGAAATGTGTAGGGAAATTGCGGGTTGGAGAGTGAAATGTTTGAAAGAGCAGGCGGGTTGACAGCTTCAAATCGGGCGAACATGAATTGCACGACAAAGCTTGCATTACATAACTTCCACCACGCAACTTGCACCAAACAACTTGCACTATGTAGATGGCACACATGACTTACACAACACCGCTAGCACGCCTAAACCGATACCACATAGCTTGCGATACGTACCTTGCAACACGTATATTGCACAACATAGCTTGCACCACATATATTCTCCTGCCAGAAGAAGAATTGGCTCCACCACCCTCGTGAGCCTGGACTTATCCGCCCCGTCTGAGGCATTATAATGTAAACTGACGCTGCCTCATCGTGCAGTTCCCATTTGAAAGCGAACCACCTCACTCAAGCCAGGTAGACGCTTCCCCTCAACCCTGTCAAATCACCTCATGCACGCGCATGCGTGTATGTCACAAGATCCACACACGCGCACACGTAGGCATCCAACAAAGCAGGTCCGCCTTGCAAGCGCTCCAGAAGAAAACATCAAACACTCATGGGCCACTCATCAATACATGTTGCAGATGTTCTGCCCGCGCGCACTTGCTGAAATAAACAAGAAATCGTACGATTTCAGCAATCTCGTCCAACACCCGCACTCAGATTGCACCACGCGGTGTATCTGCGTTGGTCCAGCATAACACGAAGCCTGCAGGTTCTTGCATTTCACGCGCGCGTACTTCCCCACCACCCACATCAACAATATCACATCACCGTGTTTACCGTCGTCAATCGCCGCCTTCGCCACCACCGTCAGCACAATCACTTGCATCCCTGGCACATGGACACCATCATCGTCGTCGTCGTCGTCGCCAGCATTGGCGCCGTCGCTGGCCTTGCCGTCGTCATCGTCATCGTCGCCACCGCCATCGATATTATCGAATTCCTCGTGACATCGCGCCCGCCCAAGTCGCCGACCCGCGCTGAAGTGCCTGCGCGCCAGCGCGGCCTTGGAGACGCGGTGGGAAGCCCCCATCGGTAAGCGGCATCGTGGCCTGGTGTCCTGGACGATCTGCATGGCACTGTGCGTGTTTCCCTTCTTGGTCCTGGCGATATGGCTAGGTCAGCCGCTCGACGTTCGACCTTCTGCAGACCGTCATTCGCTGATGATGCGCAGCCCCTCGTTAATGACACACTGGCGAGGGCCAGCTGCTATTTGATCTGGTTTGGCCTCAAACGCCACGCTGTCTCGTTGTAGATACCGTGGTGTTCGAGGTTTTGGTTCTGGTAGGTCTGGCTGGCGTCATGGATGGGTACCTCATCATATTGTATTGAGCATTGGCCAATGTCGCCGAAACCTCATGCTGTCACTGATGCCGACCTGCCTCATATACCCGTCGTCTGGCAGGCGGGCGGGCGATCAGCTCCTGGTCTCTGCAAGCAGCTGGCTGCTATGATCAACCGCTGGTCGCAAGAAACACACTGTGGCCCCTTCGATGTCAAGTAAAAAGCTCCCGACCCCGAGGTCTACTTTTGTCCGTTCGCCCTTCTCTCCAGGACCGTCTGGCAGGAGGGCAGGAGTGGCAGGCTAGGGGGGCTGAGCGCGTTGCCTGAATCCCACCAGCCCTCTGGGGGTATGTGGTCTAGCGGTATTCGTTTTCCTTCTTCCCAAACCTTTCTTCCCTTCGAGGAGGGGTACCCCCATTCCTGAAGTTTGTTGCCCCCACCGCCGGAGGTGCGAAAACATTGGTTAGCGATCCATGGATTTCGCGCGCGGTCGCCGAATCCATGGATCGGGGGAGGTGCTCTCCCCAGAATGCGGCTGGTGCCGCCTCGCTCGGCGGCGGAAATCCGCGATTTCCCATGGAAACGGGACCCGTCGCTAATCCACGCCCCCTTGATCCATGTTTGCGATCGCTTGAACCCCCCTCCTTGAAGTTTTCTGCCCACCCCCTCCCCCGCGATGTGTCAAAGCGTCCTTGTTGGCCCAAAATGGCTCCAAGAGGGTCCTCGATGCTCCAAATCACATGGCCTCCAATATGGACCAAGACAGCCATAAATGGTTTAAGATGGCCCCCGTCATGTCTCCTAGAAGCCCCAAGAGAGCCACAATATGGTTCCATGTGCTCTTACAGCCCTCTTCCCAAGAACCCCAAAGAACACCAAATCTTTCAAGCACGTCATGCAATTACTGGTGTGTGTGCGTGTGCGCGTGTGTGTGTGTGCCTTCGCACCGTTTCGCTTCCGATGGGCATCTGAAGGATCAAGATGGCCGCAAGGTGGCCCAAATGAGCCCCAAGAGGGGCCCCATATGCCCCCCAATACGGCCCCAAGAGCGCCCAGAAGCGCCCCAAGAAACGAGTTTGATGGTCCCGGACGGAGGGGGAGAGAAGCTGGGGGAAATCGAGGACAACTCCTCTTTGGATCGACAAAGCCTCGAGAGGAACCCGACGCTCTCCTCCAACGTAGCCTCAAGAGGGCACCAAGGGGACCCCGAGAGAGCCTCAAAAGGACTACAAGGGAGCCTCGAGCAAACCCTCGGATGGATGCCGAAGTCCTCGTCCTCGTCCTCGTCTCTTCCTCCCTGCCCTAGGCCCCCAGGCATCGTTCCTGGATGGGCTGACTGGGGATGGTTTTTTGATCGCGAGCGCGAGCGGTCCAGCCGCGCGCCGTCCAGAAACGAGGCAGCCGCACCAGGCTCTAAATGAGGCACTGAGCACGCAGGAGCGAACTACGCTGCGGCTCAGGGGGCGAGAAAGACGCTGAAGGACAGGTCGAACACGCCGAAGCCGTCGGAGACCAGGGGGTAAAACTGGTCCACGTGCAGCGCCAAAATGGCGAAATGACTCATGCCCAAGACCACGAGGGCCACGTCCACGTCCACGAGGAAGACAAAGACCACGACCGCGTAGTCGAAGAGGGCAACCGTGCAGGCGCTCGGCGGAGGAACCGGATCGCCAGGAGGGAGTCAGGAGCGCAAGCGGAAGAAACCCCTTGCGAGTGGGGAGCTGGCTGGGGATACTTTTTTTGGTCGCGTCCGCGGGCGAGAGCGCAAGCGGCGAGTCGTAAGTCCGGGGCAAACTGACTGGGGTGTTTTTTTTGGTCGGCGGCCGCTCGACAACGGTCTGGCGGCAACAGCGATGCCCGGGGCAACGGAACACTGACTGGGGATGCGCGAAGCGTTCAGAATCGCGGTGCTCCATGTGCCATGCAACTGGGCCCGATTCAGAAGAGGCCCTCGCAGCACAGGGCGCCGCCCGCAGCAGAAGGTGTGGGAGGCGGAGGAGGAGGAGCAGGAGGAGGAGGAGGAGGAGGACGACGAGGAGGAGAAGGAGGAGGAGGAGGAGGAGCAGGAGGAGGAGGAGGAGGAGGAGAGGAGGAGGAGGGGGGAGGAGGAGGAGGAAGGAGGAGGAGGAGGAGGAGGAGGAGAGGAGGAGGAGGGGGAGGAGGGGGAGGAGGGGGAGGAGGAGCGTGAGCAGCGGCTGCCGCAGGAAGGGGCGGCGAGAGCCTCTGCCCCCCCCGAGCCCGCCGCCTGTTCCGCAGGTGCGCCGTGGAGAGCGGACCCACCTCGGGCGTGCCGGCCGCCCCAAGCCCCCAGACCCCCACCGAGCGAGGGGCAACGATGAGGGGGGGACATCGACCTGGATAGGGGGCCACAAGCGAACCCTTGCCCCTCCCCCCCGCGATTTCTGAGGGGGAGGGCGGGGTTCACGTCGCTCGGGAGCTCCCGAACGAAGTGAAGCCCACCCTCCCCCTCAGAAATCGTCGGGGGTAGGGGGTGGGGTTCACATGTGGCCCCCTGCTGGAATCGGCGATAGATCGCCGATAGATCGGCGATAGGCCTCCGATAGTGAATCCGCACTTGCCTGGGCAGGTTGGGGCTATCGGACACCTATCGGCGATCAATGGGCGATTGAGGGTCGATGCATCCGCCCTATCACGACGGAACATGTCTCGCCTTTTTCGGCCACTGGGGGCCCTCGCCAGGCCTCGGGACCGTTCAACAACGACTCGAGAATGCAAAACGGGTCCCAGGGAATGGGTCGAGGCCTGGGCCTGGAAATTAACGCTGCTTATGGTTGCGCACAGACCAGCGCCCCCCCCAAGGTTCGGGGGCGCGCAAACATGGATTAGCGATCCATGGATCCGGCGCGCGGTCGCCGAATCCATGGATCGGGGAAAGTGCCCTCCCCACAATGCGGCCAGTGCCGCCTCGCTCGGCGGCGGAAATCCGCGATTTCCCATGGAAACGGGACCCGTCGCTAATCCACGCCCCCTTGATCCATGTTTGCGATCGCCTGACCCCCCCTCCTTGAAGTTTTCTGCCCACCCCCTCCCCCGCCCCCCCCTCCCCCGCGATGTGTCAAAGCGTCCTTGCTGGCCCAAAATGGCTCCAAGAGGGTCTTCGATGCTCCAAATCCCATGGCCTCCAATATGGACCAAGACAGCCGAAAATGGTTTAAGATGGCCCTCCTCCTCCTCCTCCTCCTCTCCTCCTCCTCTCCTCCTCCTCCTCCTCCTCCTCCCCTCCCTCCGCCTCCTCCCTCCTCCTCCTCCTCCTCCTCCTCTCCTCCTCCTCCTCCCTCTCCTACCTTCCTTCCCTTCCTTCTCCTCCTCCTCCTCCTCCTCCTCCTCCTCCTCCTTCTGCTTCTTCTCGTAGTCCTCGGCGAGCTTTGCCAAGGTCCCCTGAGATCCGACGCTCCCGAAAAATTGGAGTGGCGGGATTTTCACGGTTTTCGGCCTCCGGGGCCCTCGGCAGGCGCTTCGGGGGCGTCCACAAAAAGGACTCGGAGGACGGCCCTGGAGAAGTGGTCCGGACCTCCGGGTCCCACGCAACAAAAAAAGATGGAGGAGGAGGAGGAGGAGGAGGAGGAGGAGGAGGAGGAGGAGGAGGAGGAGGAGGAGGAGGAGGAGGAGGAGGAGGAGGAGGAGGAGGAGGAGGAGGAGGAGAAGGAGGAGGAGCTCCACGCGCTGCTCGCCTTCAGGCGCCCGGCGTGCTCGAGCGACCGCGGGCCCCGAGAGAGCCCTCCGCAGATCGCTCCGGCTCGGGGGGTGCCGCAACTTAAGGCGGGGTCTGCGGCTCGGGCCGCAGTTGTTCCATGGTGCTGCAGTGTTTTTGTTTTTGTTCGCGGCGCCGCACCTCAGGGTTGAGCAGGGACCGACCGTCCCCGCATTCCTATAGTCCTACCACGAAATGTTCTCAGAGCCCAGAAATGATGTTAGAACATAGACCCGATGTGATAAAACAAGGCAGCCTCCGCCAGAAATGAGTTCTCAGAGCATTTCGTGGAAACCACAAAAGGTTATTAGAACATTGTCTGGTAGGGCTATAGGCGAGCCAGAACGCTTCGCCACTGCTTCACAGGGACCGCTGCCCCCCGACGCGAAGGCCCCGCTCCGCGACAGCCCCTCCTCCGGCCCACGCCCCCCCTGCGGCGGGCGGGCTCTGTGGCAGACGAGGGCGACGACGACGACGACGACGACGACGACGACGACGACGGCGGCGGCGGCAGCGGCAGATCTGGCCGAGGATGCAGCCGGGGATCTCGGAGAGCCGGCGGCTCTGAAGGCTGCCCTTCCTGCGGATCCGCCCTACTTTGGGGAAATTCGCAATTAGGGCTTGGAATTTCCGCCTTAGCTTTCAAGCCCCGCTGATGCCAATTTCCGCCCTACTTTTCTGTTGCTGTTTCCGCCCTACCTCTGTGGATTTCCGCCTTACTTTATGTCGGGTGCAGAAATTTCCGCCCTACTTTTTCGGCTTCTTAATCGGTGGATTTCCGACGCAATTTTTAGGTTGGAAAAAAAGCCAAAGCAGGGCGGATCTGGAGTCAGGGTGTGCCCGCGGCGCGGCCAGCGAAAGCGGCCAAGGATGGGCCGAAGGGGAAGGATGCAACCTTCGGAGGAGGAGGAGGAGGAGGAGGAGAAGGAGGAGGAGGAGGAGGAAGAGGAGGGGAAGGGAGGAGGAGGAGGAGGAGGAGGAGAAGGAGGAGGAGGAGGAGGAGGAGGAGGAGGACGAGGGATGAGGGATGAGGGAGGAGGGAGGAGGCAGGAGGGAGGAGGGAGGAGGGAGGAGGAAGGAGGGAGGAGGGAGTAACCTCGGAAAGTCGCTCATCCTTACGATGCGGGCTAACTGTATGAGGGGCCCCGGAGGCCGGACATGTGTAAAGCAACAGCTCCCGCCCAGCTCGCTATACAAGTCAAGAGAAGAGCCACGCCGCGCTGGAGCTCCGGGCAAGCCTCCCTTGACTCCGGATCGGCCAGTGGTCGATTTTCCGACTTGGAGTGCGGGAACATAAGGCGGATATTTCTGCCTCGGCACAGTCGGGCGGACATGTCCGCAAATGTGTGGCGGGAGCGGCGACGGCGAAGGCGGGTGGAAACCAGCAGCAGGGGAGCTCGAAAAGTCGAGCGGGAGCTTCCGCCTTGCTTACGACAAATCGCCCACAGCACGGCGGATCTGGAGTCAAGGTCTCCAGTATGGAACCGATACCATGCGGCTAATTTCGTCGAGGTTTCCTTCCCGCGGGCGGTAAAAGTCCTCATCGGCGCAAGGCTGCACTACACGCTACATCGCGGCCCATTGGCCCAACGACGGGCGCCGTTTAGGTGCAAGACACACATGTTCTAGGTGCCACTTCGGGTGGCTCAGAAATGTTATCCCTCCCCCACCGTCCTCTGTGGGACTCTTCTGTGGTCTCCGGTATTTGCTCCTGTGCACGGTCCTGCTGGCGAAACGGCGATTCCAGGAGTCCAGTCTCCTAGCTCTGCCCGTCCCCCTGCGGGACTTCTCCGTGGGTGGTCCGTCTCGACCACCGCTGGAGAACCCCCTAGCGCACTCGCTAACTACGCAGGAAACGCAGCTCCCGCCAAACTCGCCAGGAGACGAAAAGGCCACACCGCTCGGGAACACGCAAACATGGATTAGCGATCCATGGATTTGGCGCTCGGTCGCCGAATCCATGGGTCGGGGGAGGTGCCCTTCCCAAAATGTGGCCGGTGCCGCCTCGTTCGGCGGCGGAACTCCGCGATTGCCCATGGAAGCGGGCCCCGTTGCTAACTAGTCCACGCCGCCCTCGATCCATATGCTTGCGATCGCCGGAACCGCGCCGGAGCTCTCGGAACGTCTCCCCCTCCCCAGACATCCGGAGGGCGCCCGGAGGGCGGAGATTGCCAAAAGCCTCCTCCTCACGCTATTCTTGCCACGACCCCATATATCCGATGCGATGCCCCACCGGCTGCCCGGAGCCCAGCTCCCTCAGGTACCACTCGCCCTGCGCCGCCGCGGCGGCGGCGGCGATGGCCGCCGCGTCCGGCGGGGGCACCCCGGACGACACCGCGAGCACGGCGGCGAGCGCCGGGGGCCGCAGCTCCTCGGGGCGCGGGCCGGGCGGGCGGCGGCGGCGGCGGCGGCCGCGGCCGGGGCGCCGCCGCGGCGAGGCGGCCCGCGGCGGGGCGCTGCGGCGGGGCGTTGCGGCGGGCCTCCGCCCTCTGCGGGCGGCGGCGGCGGCGGGCGGCGCAAGGGGCGGCGGCCTCCTCTTCCTCCTCCTCGCCCCTCCTCCTCGCCCTCCTGCTCTTCCTCCTCGCTCCTCCTCCTCCTCCTCCTCCTCCTCGCTCCTCCTCTCCTCCTCTACCTCTTCCTCCTATCCGCCTCCTCCTCCTCCTCTCCTCCTCCTCCTCCTTCTCCTCCTCCTCCTCCTCCTCCTCCTCCTCCTCCTCCTCCTCCACCTCCTTGCCCCCTCCAACTCATGGTGGTGGTGGAAAACAAGCCCATCGCCCGGCGGCGGCAGCAGCGAGGGCGGCCGGGGCGTCGACGCGGAGGGGGCGATCGGGCGATCGGGCGGCGGTCGGGCGGTGCCCGAGGCCACCAGGCTGCTGAGCCGATGGGTGGTCGTCGTCGTCGCTGTTGTTTCACAACGGGCGTTTTTTCGCCTTTGCTCGGGCCCCGGGACCCTCACTGATCGACCCAGCTCGAACAAAAAGACGCAGAAAGATTGTGTCTAGGGCTTCGGTGGAAATTTTCGACATGTTGCACTTTTCTCCCAACGTCGGATCTCAGGGTGCTCCAGATGGCCATGGAACGGGTCCGGGCAGGCGCACACCAGGTCACCGACTACTTCGCGCACCGCGCCCCGCGATGCGCTGTTCTCTTCGCGCCCCGATGGGAGCCACCTCGGAGAAGAACGGCTTTCCAACCGAGGCCGCGACGCGCGAAACGCGAGTGTTAGATCGGGCATGTCCTCCTACAGGGGGGTTTTGGATCAAACATCAAAAGCTGACAACAGATATTCAAACGTATTTTAAACACTGATTAAAACATCGTCCCCTAACTATTTTTTTTATTTTGGAATATTCCTCCTTATTCCTCCTATAGAGGGGCAGGCCCGACTTAACGCTTGGGCGTGACCCCGCGCACGGGAGGAGTACGGCACGCAGCGGCAGCGGCGGCGGCGGCCGCACTGCTGGCAGGGGCCACCGCTGCCGAGAGAGAGAAAGAGAGAGAGAGAGAGAGACAGGGCCACACCGAAAGCGGGTGCGGATCGGAAACCGTACCGCGCGGGAGGAAGACCCCCCCCCCCCCCAAGCACGTCCACGGGGCACAGCCGCGGCCGCGTGCCGCCCGATGCCAGGTCCCACCGCCGGGCACAGAGCATTCCAGCGCAACGAGCAGCCGGACGGCGTGAGAGCTCGTGCTGCGCAGCGCAGGCGCGCGGCGCGCCCCACAAACAACCAGGAGGCCCGGAATGGGATGGGAATCCCACCAGCACTTTAGGGCGTGGGTGGCTTAGGGCGCTTCTGCTGCCAGCCCCGCTTTCACCTCTGGGGGCGGCTTCGTATCTGTTCCATATTCCTCATCGGTGAACACTCCCTACCCCTAACCGACCTGCGATAAACCGGGAACAGTGCCACCCCCCCTCCATCCTCCGTCAAATACGCTGCAGCGGAATGTGGACCATTGGAGGAGGAGGAGGAGGAGGAGGAGGAGGAGGAGGAGGAGGAGGAGGAGGAGGAGGAGGAGGAGGAGGAAGAGGGAGGAAGAGGAGGCAGAGGAAGAGGCGGAGGAGGAAGGGGGGGGGTAGGGATCATGTCCGGGCGCCCCGCGATCACGTCACAGTGTGTGTTGGAAGGGACGAAAGGCTGGGACAGCATACCGCCCGCTGCGCGCAGGAACGCCATGCCTATCAAAAGCCAATGCCAAGCGCGCGGCGCGGCAAAACCTTGGACCACGTGCGGGCGGCCCGCGATCACGTTGCACTCTTATTCGACAGCAGTGATGGGAATGCCCAGGCACGCGCGTCGGATCTCGCGGGCGGCGCGCACCTGCCCGGCGTCTGCATTGGTTCCAAACGGTTGTCGACGGCGGCCCCAGCCCATGCTGGGACCCGGCTGCTACTTACAGATTCGGTGGGGTGGCGGGTAGGAGTGAGCGAGATGGCCGTACTTCGGGGGAGGTAGCTTGGCACACGCCCCCTCCCTCTGAGTCTGGACGCAGCGCCCCGGGACCCGTTGGAGCGTCCAAGATGGCCCCAGCGAATAAGCGATAATCATTAGTTTTCCTCAGGCTGCGGCCCCACTTTTGGCTTCCTAGGGGGGGGTGGGGCAGGGCTCACGAAGGACCCCGATTCTCGGATCGACGGCCCCCAGGATGGCTCCAAGACAGCCCGGGAGGCCTCCGTTGGCAGAAAATCGGAGGTAGACAAACCTCCTTTTAGCAAACCTCCCCTTAATGAAAACGGCCTGGGGACGGCCGCGATGCCGTCTCGCGAACCGAAAACGGCCAATTCCTTCGACGCGTCAGGGTAGGAGGTCTATCCACCTCCGAGAAAGGCAGCAGGATGCCTCTGCCCTGGCCGCCGACAGCGAAACGTGTCACAAATCGGGCGCGCCCCCGCCCTAGGCGCGACCACGCGGACCACCGAGACCACCACCAACCAAGGACCCAGCGGGGGGCGGAGGGGGCGGGGTCGTCGCAGGCTCGGCGAAGTCCAGTCCGCCGCGCACTTCCCCGGAACCGCCTCATCGCAGGGCCGCCGTCTCCCCCCACACCTCCGGCTGCTCCAAGTTTTTCGATGCGTGGGCCCCGAGGGTCTGGACCACTTCTCCAAGGCTGTTCGTCCCGAGTCGTTTCTTAACGCCCCCCAGGCCCGGCGAGGGCCCCCAGAGGCCGAGAACAGCACAAAACCGCCTGCTCCAATTTTTGTTGGAGCGTCCGACCGCACGGACGCTGCCTGTGGTTTGGCTGCTGGCGGGCCCGCAGAGCCCCGAGGAAACACATGTTAATTTCCCGTCGGCAGCGAGGCGGGACGATCCGCTCCAGCGTGGCAGCGCGACGCAGGGGCACTGCCACAGCGAACTGGCCGGCGCGCGGGAGGAGGGACTAGGAAGGGCAGGGCGGCCGCGGGACAGGAGAGGAGGGCGATCATTCAGAGGCGGAAGACTTCCGCCATGAGCAGCCGGAACTGCCCGCGGGCGGCGGGGACGGCGCCCCCAGACCCCCGACGTTGTGATTCCTTCACAAGGTCGACCCCCAAAGGTCTGGACCCTTTCCCCGGGACCGGCTTTTCATCCCGAGCCGTTTTTCGACGGTCCCGAGGCCCGGGAAGGGCCCCCAGAGGCCGAGCATAGCGAAATGCCTCCCGTCGTGATTGTTTTAACGCGCGAGGGTCTGGGCAGGGGGCCGCCCCGCCCGGCCGCGCGCGCGCGCGCCGGCCCAGGCCCGGGGGCCGCGGCTCCGGCGACGCCGGGGGCGACCCGCCGGGCGAGGCCGCGCAGGGCTACGTAGGACGGACGAGGAGACATCCTCCCAGACAGTTGATCCAGCGAAAAACCTCCCGTCGCGATTTTTTCACAGCGCGAAAGGGGTCCGGGTCCGGGGGCCCCCGCGAGGAACAGCCGGCGACGCGCGGGGCGGGCGGCCGGCGCAGCAGGCCGGGCCTCTGCGCGGAGGAGGAGGAGGAGGAGGAGGAGGAGGAGGAGGAGGAGGAGGAGGAGGAGGAGGAGGAGGAGGAGGAGGAGGAGGAAGAGGAGAAGAGGAGGAGGGAGGAGGAGGAGGAGGAGGAGGAGGAGGAGGAGGGGGGAGGGAGGAGGAGGAGGAGGAGGAGGAGGAGGAACGAGGACGGAGGAGGAGAGGAGGAGGAGGAGGAGGAGGAGGAGGGAGGAGGAGGGGGAGGAGGAGGAAGAGGAGGAGGAGGAGGAGGAGGAGGAGGAAAGAGGAGGAGGAGGGGGGGGAGGACTGATGATGATGATGATGATGATGATGATGATGATGATGATGATGATGATGATGATGATGATGATGATGATGATGATGATGATGATGATGATGATGATGATGATGACGATGATGATGATGATGATGATGATGAGGAGGAGGAGGAGGAGGAGGAGGAGGAAGGGAAGGAGGAGGAGAGGCCCCCCTGAAGAGGCCCCGAAATGACCCCACGCGGCCCGCAAGGCGGCGCCGCAAAGGCACCCAAAACGCTCCCAGAAACCCCCCCCCCCCCCCCCCCAAGAGCCGGCAAGAGGCCCCCAAAACGCCCCAAGAGGCTTCTAAGGGGCCCCCGATAGATACCCCAAGGGACCCAAGGAGGCACCCATGGCCATGGGGCGCCTCTGGCCCGCATGGGCCCCCCGAGATCCCCCAGAGATGCCGCGCTGCCCCGTTCAGGGCAGCTCTGCTGGGCATCGTGTCTGGGTGGGTTGGCGGGGGCGCGCAAAGCGTCGACAATTGGGAACTACCGCGGCTGCGCCGCCGCGCCCGAAGCTCTGGAGTCATGGCGGGGACACGCCTCCCAGGGGCAACCTGGGAGATCCAAAGGGGGCCCCGTTGGCGCAACTCGTTCACGGCCGCAGCCCGGAGGCGGGGGATGTGGATTTTACTGTGGCAGTCTTAGGCGGCGAGGGGAAGTTGGCGGCAGTTGTAGGCGGATGTGCGAGGATACTCGGGCGGCAATTTACACTGGTCATTGAGGATCTGCGGGTTGCAATTCCAGGCAGGTGGGAAATAATCGCTCACCGCGCCAGTTTCATTTGTGGCGCGCAAACAGATGTCAGCGGCCGTTCGCAGCTTTAGGCCTGCAGTCTTCTCATTTGCAGTTTTTAAATGGTGGGTGATGGTATACGGGTACCGATGTTAATCTAGCGGGCGAACCCATTCTGGTCGCAGCGCTGCGAATTAGCTGCGAAGCAGCGGTTGTATTTCTCGAGTAGGGGATCGACTACAGGAGTGGTTCACCTCAAGATTCACAATTTCGTAGAATCTACGCAAACGCGTAGAATGTACGTTTATATGTATACATACACAGTCTACGGATGTTCGACGGACAAGAACCACTGTTGGGCATAGTCGATCCCCTACGCGAAATTTCAGGCGGGTGGATGCGGATTTGTACGCGTTGGATATGTCACGTGCCAATGCCAGGTTGGTGGGTGGGGACAGATGTCGCTCGCCGCTCTATACGCAGGGGCGTGAGGATATCTGGGGAGCAGCGCTGCTAAACTGATGTGGGCGGAGGAATATACATCGGTGGCAATCTTGTGGGCGCATGGGCGAAAGCATCTGTGTTGCAGTTTTGAATGGGTGCGCATGTGAGGGGCGCGGCACGTCGCCTTGTTGGCGGCACCCCCCACCTGCTCGGGGTACTTCCAAACGGCGCAGTCGGCGCGCTCGGCCAAGAAGAGCCCCCCCAGCCTGGACGACTGGACGCCGAGTGGGGCGAACAGCCTGCCGAGGTCCTGGTGCCGCGACAGGACGGCTGTGGCACCGCGCACCTCCGCCGCCGACCGCAGCTTGCAGCCCGTTCCGCGCACCTCGTAGAGATGGAGCCACGGCGCATGTGAGGGGAGGGAATACCCAGGTCCCAGACCCCCTCGCGCTGCGAAGAACATCTCCACGGGACACTTTTCGCCATTCTCGGCCCTCTGGGGGGCCTTCACGGGCTCCAGGACCGTCCACAAAACGACTCGGGACGAAGACCCAGTCCCGGGGAAGGGGTCCACCTCTAGGGGGTCGACGTCGCGAAAAAAACGACGTCGGGGGTCTGTGGGGGGCAATTTCAGCTGGATGGGGGAGGGCAGGTGGGTGGCAGTTCGAGGACGGTGGTGGGCAAGAATGTACCTGGATTGCAGCCTCGGGTGGGGTGGCTGGGCTGCAACAAAAATCAGGCGGGCGTGCCAGCACCTGCCGGACGCAGTTTTCAGGATGGGGCGTTCGGCTGGGATCTTCAGGGGTTCGAGTGAAGATACGTAGCTAGCACATTTCGAAAACCCTGGACCCAAAAACGCTTTCATCTCTTGGCGGCGCATCTTTTACTTCCGCCCTTTCCGCCGAGCTTCCGCAAGCGGATGCGGCTTCGTTTTCCTTCCGCCGACCTTCCGCCGCCTCCCGAGGAAGAGATGACAGCTCCTTCTATCCTCGAAGGCGAGGCCTTTTTTGGAGCGCCCCACGCAGCTAGCACAGCTGGGCGCGTGGGCTGAAGGTGTAATTACATCTCGGCTGCGGCTTCGGACGGGAAGAAGAGATGACAATTTCTTCTATCCTCGAAGGCGAGGTCCTTTTTTAGAGCGCCCCACTCAGCTAGCACAGCTGGGCGTGCGGGCTGAATGTGTACATCTCGGCTGCGGCTTCAGACGGGCGGGCAACGATGGGGGGGGACTGGCATAGGGGGGGAAACATCGACCTGGAATCGGCGATACATCGCCGATAGATCGGCGATAAGCCTCCGATAGTGAATCCGCATGTTCCTGGGCAGGTTGGGGCTATCGGGCCCCTCTCGGCGATTAATGGGCGGTGGGCGGTTGGGGGTCGATGCACCCCCCCCTGTGCCGATGCCGATCCCCCCTATCGTTGCCCCTGATTCTACCCTCGAAGGCGAGGCCCTTCTTTTGGAGCGCCCTACGCAGCTAGCACAGTTGGGCGCGCGGGCTGAAGGCGTACATCTCGGCTGCGGCTTCGGGGAGAGGAGGGGGAGGAGGGGGAGGGGGAGGAGGAGGAGGAAGAGGAGGAGGAGGAGGAGGAGGAGGGGGAGGGGGAGGAGGAGGAGGAGGAGGAGGAGGAAGGAGGAGGAGGAGGAGGAGGAGGAGGAGGAGGAGGGAGGGGGAGAGGAGGAGGAGGAGGAGGAGGAGGAGGAGGAGGAGGAGGAGGAGGAGGAGGAGGAGGAGGAGGAGGAGCGAGGAGGGGGAGGAGGAGGAGGAGGAGGCGGAGGAGGAGGAGGAGGGAGGAGGAGGAGGAGGAAGGGCGAGGGTCTCGGCCCAGGCGAACCCAGACACCATCGATCTCCTCGAGCCCTCCGACGGTTGACGGGCCGTGCCTCCGAGGACCGCGCCGCTCCTCACCGTCAGCCCCGGCGGGCCGGGCGCTGACAGAATGATGAGAACCTGGCCATCGCTCGGACGTCCATTTCCTGTGTTTCTTTCGGTTTTGTGAGTGGTTTTTTCGCCAAATGATCAAGGATGCTCCTCGATGGTCCTCGCCGAAGGAAAAATGCACACGTCCGAGCGATGCCAAGGAACAAACTACATGAGCATAAACCTCCCCTGAGATCCGACGCTCCAGAAAATCGGAGCAGGCGGTTTTTGGCCGTTTTCGGCCTCCGGGGGCCCTCGCCGGGCCTCGTGAGCGTCTAAGAAAGGACCCAGGACGAAAAGCTGGCCCTGGGGAAGTGGTCCGGACCTCCGGGGCCCACGCATCAAAAAAATTGGAGCAGCGGGATGTCTGGGTCCTGGGCGTCGTTGAGCCGATCCCGATCCCCTCTGGCGTCACGTGGCCTTGGCCCCGCTGGTCCACTTGCCCCCCTTGGAACCCCAGGTGGGGGTCTGTGCTGTTTCTTCGGGTTCCGCGGGGCCAATCCCCACCTGGGAGAGTGGACTGGTGGGGAGGGGTCAGGTTAGACGATGCTGACTTTCGGAGCTCCGACACTATATGATTACGCATGCCGCCTCCTCCCGGCTCAGGCGGTGACATGCGACGGGCTCCAAGTGCAAGGGTCATTGCACCGACCTCGCAGACGTGCTGCCGCGGATTTTTGCGCGGATGTCTGCCATTGCAAGCCCCCAGAACGGCGAGCGAAAAAAACGAAGTGTATTTCACGTGGATGCTTTGTAGTCTTCATTCCTGGCCCAAAAGAATCCGCACGAAACTCACGTCGAAATCTGGAACGAAATTCTCCAGGACGATCTGGGCCCACCCCATTGTTTTCCGAACGACATCCGCGCTGCGATGCTGCCGCCGTGACAAGGTGGGGGGGGGAGGGAAGCGACCGGGCAAGGGGGGGGCGGAAGTGGAAGCGGAGCAGGAAGATGGAGAAAGGTGGCGACGGGTGGAGGGGGAGGGCGAGGAGAAGGAGAGGAACAGCAAGAGTGGTGCTCAGTATTCGACCCGCTGCGGAGGGCCGGGCGCTGATCCCCCGCCCTGCGCTCTGCCAACCTGGCGCCGCTCAGCACGGGGGACGCGTGCTGGACCCCAGGGCCTCTTCCTCCAGGACGAGACCTTCACCCAGAATCCGTCTTCGGACGGTCCCGGCGCCCCACGGAGGGCCCCGAGAGCGGCGACAAGCCTCAGGGCCCGTGCCGCTCGGGACCCGTTTTTCCCTTCCTGGCGAGCCGCGCGCGCGGCATCCCTGGAGCTCGCCGCGCCGGCCGCCTGCCGGCGAAGGAGGAGAAGGAGGAGAAGGAGTAGGAGGAGGAGGAGGAGGAGGAAGAGGAGGAGGAGGGGGGGGAGGAGGGGGAGGAGGAGGAGGAGCGAGGAGGAGCGAGGAGGAGGAGGAGGAGGAGCGAGGAGGAGCGAGGAGCGAGGAGGAGGAGGAGGAGGAGGAGGAGGAGGACCGCACGCCGGCCGCCTGCCCCGCCCCGCCCCTCCCCCCCCGGGCGGGCGGGCTCCTCGGCATCGGCCGCCGCCGGCTGCCGCCGCGCCGCCTCCTCCTCCTCGTCCTCCCTCTCTCGGGGAGGGGGGGCCACTCTGCACAGAGGCCCTCGCCTCACTGTCGTCGTCGTCGTATTCCTCGTATTCCTCGTCGTCGCCGTCGCCGTTGCCGGCGCCGTCGCCGTCGCCGTCGTCGTCGTCGTCGTCGTCGTCGTCGTCGTCGTCGTCGTCGTCGTCGTCGTCGTCGTCTTCCTCCCCCTCCAGGAGGAGGACGGCGACGACGACGACGAGCGCGAGGATGAGGAGGACGACGACGTCCACGGACTCTCCTCCTGCGTCGTCGCGCGAGAGGAGGGGGCGGGGGCGACGACGAGGAGCCCCGACAGTCACGGCGACAACGACGACGACGTCGACGACGACGACGACGACGACGACGACGACGACGACGACGAGCACGACGACGAGCACGACGACGAGCACGACGAGCACGACGACGACAACGACGACGACGACGACGATAGCGGTGGCGGCGACGGCGGCGACGACCACGACGTGGCGAGGCCCTCTTGAAGGGCCCGACGCCTCTGGCCTTCACCCAGGAGGAGGAGGAGGAGGAGGAAGGAGGAGGAGGAGGAGGAGGAGGAGGAGGAGGAGGAAGGAGGAGGAGGAGGAGGAGGAGGAGCAGCAGGAGCAGAAGGAGGAGGAGGAGGAGCAGAAGGAGGAGGAGGAGGAGGAGGAAGAGGTTCCGCGGACGACATGTACGCACCGCACCGCGTTGGCATTTCACGACGCGTCGTCACCCAAACGGGGTGAAAAGCCATGGCGGGAATGTCCGCCATGGAAAGCTAGGGCGGGCATTTCTTCCTAAGTATGGGCGACGGCAAGGTGGGGCGGAAGGAAATAAGTCCGCCTCAGAGGAGCTTGAAAAGTGGGGCGGGGAATTCCCGCCCCACTTCAGCGCCCGAGATGGGGCGGATCCGGGCCCAGACCTCCACAGACGCTGCCGTTTCCCAACCCCACCTGCACACGTCGTTCATGTCTAATCGTGTTCATTTCTAGTGGTGCTCGTTTCTAATTGTTCCTGGCCCCCTAGTGACCAGGAAGAGGCCCAGGATGGAACAATTAGAAATGAAAAGGATCTTGGCCCCCCAAAAATCATGGAATTTTCGAAGCATGAGACATGAACAATGTGTAGAGTTGGGTCCTCGCTTTGGTCCGCAGCCCCCAGCATCACTCCTCTTCACTCCCGCCTCCCCTCTGCCCGCTCTCTCCCCCGCCCTGCCGCTGCGCTCCGCATGCCCATGCTCGCACACACACACACACACACACACACACACACACACACACACGCGCACACGCACACGCACACGCACACGCACACGCACACGCACACGCACACGCACACGCACACGCACACGCACACGCACACGCACACGCACACGCACACGCACACGCACACGCACACGCACACGCACACGCACACGCACACGCACACGCACACGCACACGCACACGCACACGCACACGCACACGCACACGCACACGCACACGCACACGCACACGCACACGCACACGCACACGCACACGCACACGCACACACGCACACACGCACACACGCACGCACACGCACACGCACACGCACACGCACACGCACACGCACACGCACACGCACACGCACACGCACACGCACACGCACACACGCACACGCACACGCACACACACACACATTCACGCACGCACGCACGCACGCACGCACGCGCGCGCACGCGCGCGCGCACTCACACACACACACACACTCTCTCACACACACACACACTTCACACGCTTCGTGACCCCAAGAAGAGCTCCCCCCAAGAGGAGCTCCGGCTGCGAGGGCGCCCGTGTTGCAGCGCCGCCTCGCTTCGACACACGACCCACACGCTTCGTACCCCCACAGGGGCCTCCACCTGCGGCCCCAGTCAGGGCGCCCGTGTGGCACCGCCGCTTCATGTCGGCACGCCACTCGCACACGTCGTTGCCCCGAAGGCAGCTCCACACACGACCCCACTGCGCTCCCTGGCCCGACGGGGAGCTCCGCCCAATGGCCTCCGTGGGGTCAGCACGATGGCGGCGCTGCATGCTTCCGGCACGCTCCTCACACGTGCCCCATTGGGAGCTCGAACTGAGGACCCGGCGGGGTCGTCCGTATGGCGGCGCCGCAATCGTTTCGGCACACCCCTGTCGCGCTTCTTGGCCCCCCGAAAAAAGCTGCGCCCAAGGGCCCAGAAGGGGGTCGTCCGTATGGCAACGCCGAATCGCTTCGGCACACCCTTTCACACGCTTCGAGGCCCGTGGCCCCATAGGGAGCTCCACCCACGGCCCCAGTGAGTCGTCACAATGGCGCCGCCGCTCACTTTCGGCAAACTCCTCACGCGCTTCGTGGCCTCGGGGTCCAACTTCGGCCCCAGTGGAGCCGTCCGTATGGCGGCGCCGCCTTGTTTCGGTACGCCCATCACACACTTCGTGGCCTCCTGGGGCGCTCCATGAGGGCCCCAATGGCGACATCCGCGTGGTGGGCGGCTCCCTGTCGACACACCCCTCGCACGCTTCGCGGCCCCGTGGGAAGCTAAATCGAAGGCCCCACTAGCGATGCCTCCGCGCTGGGCGGCCTCATTTCGGCACGCGCCTTGCACGCTTCGTGGCCCCATTTCGGCGCAACACTGACGACGATCACGCCCCTTGGGCAGACCCGCAGAAGGACTGCCAGCAGTAACTTGTCATGGATCTGCTCAGGGTTGGGTCCTTCGCAGGAACACGTTTTCGAACTGTGCACAAGTACGGGAACACGCTCATACAACTTCGCTCCCAGATATTATGTGGTTTTGGGTCCTCGCTTTGAATCAGCAGCGCTCCGCGTTTAACCCCCCGGCCTCATCCATCTCCCCCTTGCTCCTATCCTTGCATATGCCATCCGCGTGTTCCCGTCAACATCATCAGAAACATCCTCTTCATCATCATCGACATCACCATCATCAACATCAGACCCAAGATCATCCTCACCATCATCATTACACGAACCATCATCACCGCCAACGTCACCATCACATTCGCCATCATTGCCTATACCATCATCCTCGCCGTCGCCATAAACATCATAATCACCCCCACTGCCCCATCACCATCACCACCATCATCACCATAATCACCACCACCAACATCATCACCATCGGCAACATCATCACCAACACCGTCACCATCATCATGATCATACTTAGCTTCAACATCGTCGCAACCACCATCCTACTCACCCTTTTCCTCCTATCCTCCCCCCATCATCCTCACCTTCACCCTCATAAGCACCACCACCACCATCACCAGCACAACCGCCATCACAAGCACCATCACCATCAGCGTCTTAACCATCACCATCCACAGTATCATCAATCTCATCATCTTCACCACCGTCATTATCATCAACAGCACCATTTCCGTCATCCTCATCATCACCATCCTCCTCATCATCATCATCAGCAGCATCAGCATCAGCATCATCATCATCACCACCATCATCATCATCATCATCATCATCACCACCACCACTACCACCACCAGAACCACCACCACCACCACCACCACCATCATCATCATCATCATCATCATCTTCTTCTGGTTCTTCTTCTTCATCATCATCATCATCATCATCATCATCATCGTCAGCATCATCAGCACCATCATCATCAGCATCATCATCATCGTCATCGTCAGCATCATCAGCACCATCATCATCATCATCATCATCATCATCATCATCATCATCATCATCAGCATCAGCATCAGCATCAGCATCAGCATCATCATCATCATCATCATCATCATCATCAGAATCGTCATCGTCAGCATCATCATCACCACCATCATCATCGCCATCACTGTCGCGACCGGCATCCTCATCCGGATCACAATGCCGCCACACCCCTCAAACGCTTGGTGTTCCCACGACGCCCCGTGGGGAACTCAGCCGAGAAAGCCCCGAACGGCAGCGCTTGCTGCCGGCAAAGCGGCCCCCCCAAAAAAAAACGCCTCTGGGACCCGCTGCCGCCCCCGCCCTGCCTCCGACGTCCTACGTTTGTCACAACGTGGGCCCCCAGAAGTCAGCCCAGGAGGAAGAGGAGAAGGAGGAGGAGGAGGCGGATGAGGGGGAGGAGGAGGAGGAGGATGGGGGAGGGGGAGGGGGAGGAGGAAGAGGAGGAGGAGGAGGAGGAGGGGGAGGAGGAGAAGGAGGAGGAGGAGGAGGGAGGAGGAGGAGGAGGAGGAGGAGGAGGAGGAGGAGGAGAGGAAGGAGGAGGAGGAGGAGCAGGAGCAGGAGGAGGAGGAGGAGAAGGGGAAGGAAGAGGAGGAGGAGGAGGAGGAGGATGAAGAGGAGGAGGACCAGTGTAAACCCAAGAGGCATCAACGATGTTAGAGTAAACTCTCCCTCCAAGCTCCCTCTTCATAGGCCCCTACGACGGTTCATTTCCATTGATGGAATTGCCTCGTTGGAAAACATCGATTTGAAGACCCTGAAGCATGCCAAGACATTGTTTTCGGGGTTCCAACGCCACGGATCAACCTGACTGTTGCGTCCTGGCGATCCTGAATCGTACCAAAACGCCATTCCTAGGATTTCAACACAGAGAATCAACGTAACTGTTGCACCCGCATAATCCTGAACAGTTTCCAAAAATAGAATTTCTGGTACTTTGGTGATGGGAATCCGTGAAGCTCTTGAATTCTTTGTAAACGAATATGCGCGGGGCTAAGGCGAGAAACCACAATTTGAAAAGGAACCGCCCTCAATCCGTGAAGCTCTTGCATTTTTCAAGAAAAAGGAGTTGCGCCGCGCTAAGGCGAGAACCACATTGTGAAAACGACTCGACCTCCATCCGTGAAGCTCTTGCATGTGTTAAGCGAGTGTGCGCCGCGCTAAAGCGAGAACTACATTTTGAAAACAACTCGCCCTCAATCCGTAAAACTCTTGCAAATGTTTAAGACGAATGCGCACCGCGCTAAGGCGAAAGCCACAGTTTGAAAAGGAGCCGCCCTCCATCTGCGAAACTGTTGCCAAATTCTATAAGCTTCAACATCACAAATGGTGAGGAAGTCTCAGGCGAAACGCCCGGGAGGGGAAGAACTTTTGAACATCAACCATGGTATAATGCCTCAGCATGCTGGATGGGCAAAGCGCAGCCAGCGCAAAGAGGACGCTGCAACTGTGAAGCCTGTTAAACATATATCCCCACATTTGGGTCAAGCGGTGCGGCACAAGCCGAGGCAGAGCCTGGTGGAAGAAACTCAACATCTATTCCAGCGTGCCCCGAATTCCGTGTGCCGCCGCGCGCTGCCGCGACACGCCGGCGTCCACCCTGATAGCTGGCTGCCGTGCGAGCGTGCTGGAGCGTGGGCGGAGCGCGTGAGGGGCCTGGGGTGGCGAGGGGGCCCGAGGGGGCAGGCCCTGGCGCAGAGACCCCAGCACGGGTGGCCCCCCACCGGCCTGCGCGGCAACCAAGGGGAAGCCGTGCAGAGCCTGGGCAGGGGCCGACCATTGCAGCCCGTCTGAAGAATCTGCGAAATGAAGCGTCACCGAGCTCTGCTTTGGATGCGTCCCCGACAGAATGCAATTCCAGCTGTACCTACGTCCTCGCATGCTGTGGTCGGTGAGTGGGACAATCCGAGGGGGGCACGGGGCTTTCAGCCCACGCACCTGTCCACCGGTGCTGTAAAATTTACACCCAGTGCATACCGCAACAAACGACCCATCGGAGCAATCGAATGCCGCAATCGTGTGGCCGAGCTCCTTGAGAGCGTCGGCGCTGAGACCACGTAGCCCGTCAGGGCCAGCACACATTCCTGCTAACGGCCGAGACGCTGATCTCGAACCACGGAGACAGACAGAGCACTGCCACGCACGCCCGACCTGGTGCCACTTGTGGCCAGGGCGCGAAGGAGCTGACACTTCGCCCATGGGCTTTACCCATGGGACGTCTTGAAGCTGAAGGCGAGGCCACTTCGGCAGGACCCGTGCGGCAAGCTTCGCAAACAACCTCGCGATGCTTATCTTGCGCCACACTTCGCCGGACTCGGCAGGAGACGGCCCAGGGTGCTGCTTTCTGCCAAGGTTGGCCAACTTGTCGGCCTGGGAATTCCCTGGCCGTAAAAAGTATTCCCTTGCGGGCAATGTCACGTCGAGCTCCTGGTGAGCTCTGACTTTCACCACTTCGTGCACGTAATGTTGATCGCTGCCCGTCAAAGCCTGCAGCATGAAGCTGGCATGAGCCCTCTTGTGACTCAGGGCAAGAGGCCTGGCCAATCTCCAATGACTCACAACAGACTGGCAGTCCGAGTAAACAGTAGTGGGGCCGCCTAGCATCGACATGATGGCCGCAAAAATCCCGTACTCTCCGCCTTGGGGCGTCTGCGGCCAGGGAGCCCAAAGAGGAGCCAAAACTTCGGCGCGCACGGACACATCAATATTCAAAACAGTGCCCCCAAAGCCAGTCCTTGAGAGTTCGCTGATCGGGTGGGAGGAGGAGGAGCGAGTGGGAGGAGGAGGAGGAGAAGGAGGAGGAGGAGGAGGAGGAGGAGGCGGAGGAGGAGGAGGAGGGAGGAGGAGAAGGGAGGAGGAGGAGGAAGCGAGGAGGAGGAGGAGGAGGAGGAGGAGGAGGAGCAGAAGCAGGAGGAGGAGGGGGGAGGAGGGGGAGGAGTAGGAGAGGAGGAGGAGTAGGAGGAGGAGGAGGAGGAGGAGGGGCGGAGGAGGTAGGAGGAGGAGAGGAGGAGGAGGAGGAGGAGGAGGAG
>CAUYUJ010008214.1:0-41644 GCA_963575745.1 Prorocentrum cordatum | reverse complement strand
CGTCGTCACTTTTGGGCTCTTCAAGTTTGAGTACGGCGGAGCTCTGACGCGGGAGCCTCGTCTGTGAGTGAATTGCGATGAACTCTCAGGCGGGGGGCCCGTCCCCAATGGGGCCCGCAGCTCATGTTATCCATCCGAGCGGGTCATCGGAACCTTGCAATTGTCGTCACCTTTGGCTTTTTCAAGCTTGAGTGTGGCGAACGTCTCAGGCAGGGGCCTCGTCTGTGAGTGAATTGTGAGGAAGTCTCAGGCGGGGGGGGCCCGTCGTTGTGGGGCCCACGGCTCATGTTATTATTATGGTTCGGCCGTCGGAACCTTGTAATTGTCGTTCTTTTGGGTGTCCTGAGACTTGAATATGGGGGAGTATCAGACGGGGCTGTCCCAACGGCTGCGCGACGCGGCCATTAGAGACTGCGCCTGTGCTGGCCGAGGCGGCGACGGCGCCGAGGAAAACCGACGCGCGCGCTCCTGCCAGGAGGAAAGAAAGGTGCACGAAGAGAACAGGCGGGGCGGGGATGAGGAGGGGGAGAAGGAAGGGAGGTGAAGGAGGCGAACAAAAACGAAGAGGAGGAATACAACGAGGAGGAGGGGAAGGGAGAGGAGGAGGCGGAGGACGAGGAGGAAGAGGAGGAAGGGGAGGACGCGGAAGAGCAAGAGGATAAGACATGCAACGGGTAGGACGATAATGAACAGGAGGACGAGACGGATGAGAAGGAGGAGGGGGAGGAGGACGCAGATGGGCTTCCGCTAGTCGAGAAAAAAGGGCGAGGGACAACCTGAATAGATTCTCGTGTGCGGCCCTACCGTCGGAGTAATGTTGTAAACGTGGCCAATTCAGGCCCCACTGGGTCTCCCGCGCGGTGCCCTCCAGTACCATGGTCCTGAATGTATCAGCTACGAGGATCTCCAGTCACGGCGCACAGGCGTTAGCGCACCTTGCAATTAGCCTGGCGAAAGACCCAACCATATGCTGTTGTGAACACCGTCGCTGTATGCATCGCATTCGGAAGAGTTCCATATAGGGCCACGAAACTTGTGAAGAGTGTGCCAACATGTGTCTGGTGGGCGCATGCGAAATCAACCAGTGGGGCTGTCGGTGGAACTCCCTATGGGGCCACGAAACGCGTGACAGCTGTGCCGAAATAGGTGCGGTGTGCGCATGCGAGCGCAGCCGTTGAGGCCGTCGGTGGAGCTCGCTATGGTGCTGCGAAACGTGTGATGGTTGTCCCGAATCAGTTGCGGTGGGCGCGTGCGAACGCAGCCACTGGCGAGTTCGGTTGAGCTCCGTGTGAGGCCGCTAATCGTGTGACAGGTGTGCCGGAATTGGCGTGAGTGACGCATGCGGGCGGTGGCAGTGGGGCCTTCGGTGGAGCCCCATGTGGGGCCGCGGGGCGTGTGAGGAGAGCCGAATTGGGTGTGCTTGACGCATGCGGGCGACGGCTCTGGGGCCTTCGGTGGAGCTCCCAGTGGGGTTGCGAAACGTGTGAGAGGTGTGCCGACATGGGTCTGCGTGACGCATGCGGGCGGTGGCGCTGGGGCCTTCGGTGGGGCTCCCTATGGGGCCACGAAGCGTTTGAAGGGTGTGCCGAATTGGGTTTTCGTGACGCATGCGGGCGGTGGCATCGGCCTCGTCGTCGTCCTCCTCCTCCTCCTTCCCCCCCTCCCCTTCGCGCCCCCCTCTTCAGAGGCGTTGTCCTCCTCCCCGTCCTCCTCCTCCTCCTCCTCCTCCTCCTCCTCCTCCTCCTCCTCCTCCTCCTCCTCCTCCTCTTTGTCCTCCTCCTCCTCCTCCTCCTCCTCCTCCTCCTCCTTTTCCTTCTTTTCCTCCTCCTCTTCTTCCCCCCCGTCCTCCTGCCCCCTTCCTCCTTGTCCTGGGCCTTGTCCTCCTCCCTCCTCCTCCCTCCTCCCTCCATGACCTCGCCGTCCTCCGAGGCGCGCCCGCTGCCCGCGCGGAGGCCCCCCCGTCTCCCGCCGTTCGGCCCCCGTCGGGGCCCCGCGGGGCCGGGCGCGGCCGCCGCAGGCAACGACCTGGCCCGCGTGCTCGGCTGGGGCGGAGGCGCCCAGATCGGGGGGGGGGCGCCCTCCCAGATATCCGAGGTTCCCTACTCCCTCCTCCTCCTGCTCCTGCTGCTCCTTCCCTCTCCTCTCCTCCTCCTCCTCTCCTTCCTCCCTCCTCCTCCCCTCCCTTTCTCTCCTCGCCTCCTCCTCTCCTCTCCTCCTCCTCCTACGCCCTCTCCTCCCCTCCACCTCCCCCTCCTCCTTCCCCTCGGGCCTTGTCCTCCTCCGTCCTCCCTCTTCCTTCTCCTCGTCCGCCTCCTCCTCCTCCTCCTCTTCTTCTTCCTCCTCCTCCTCCTCCTCCACCTGTCCTCTGTAGCCATTCTGGCCCGAGTCATTCCCGCGGCCCGTACCCGCTCGCGCCCCTCGGCCTCCCGTGTCGGTGTTCCCCGGTGCGGTGGCGTCCTCTTCTTCGCGGGATTGGGCTACGCGTTTATCGAGTGTGTTTTTCATTGTGGCGTGTTTCCGTAAGGCTGGGCGCTCTAGAGCTATGCTTCTTTGGATGGGGTTCATACTATGACGTTGAAGTGCGCGGTCGGTGCGCTTCGTATCCACGGTCGACATGCCAGGGTGTGGGAACTGTTTTCCAAGGCTGCTGTGGATCCTTGACCAGAGGTTGGGTCATCTCTGCAAGAGCCTACGCTGGTTGCTATGGGCAACAGTTACTCGCAGGAGTGCATAATCCCACCAGCCCTCTGGGCGCAGGTGGTCTAGAGTGTTTCCGTTTCCAACCTCCTTCCTTTCCTTGCTCGGGAGGTTTACCCCCCCCCTCCCTGCGTCTGGACGGGCTCCCCCGCGAGGTGTCAGAGGGCCCTTTTCGGCCCAAGATGGCTCCAAGAGGGCTCCAGAGAGTGGGAGATGGCCTCCAAAGTGGCCCAGGTTAGCGGTAGATGGCTCAAGATATTTTCCGGCACGCATCCAAGAGGCCTCAAGACGGCCCCAAGACGGTTTCAAGTGCCTTTCCGAGCCCTCCGAGGACCCCCCCAAGAGGCCAAAATCTTTCAAACACCGAAGGGCAATCAATGTTTTGTGCCTTCTCGATGTTTCGCCTCCGATGGGCTCTTGAGGCCTCCAGATGGCCCCAAGACAGCCCAAGATAGTCCCAAGAGGGGGCCAAGAGGGCCCCAAGACGGCCCCAAGAGCGCCCAAGAGCGCTCCAAGAGCGGCCCAAGAGCGCCCAAGACGGCATGGTTGAGTTTCCGAGGGGACAATGGAAATTAGAGCCCTTTTCTTTTTAGCGAAAGGGTCCAAGACGGCCCCAAGGCCCCTCAGGCATCCCAGAAGAGACCCAAGAAGGCCCCCAGACCCCCCAATAGAGCCCCAAGAGGATCCTAAGGCGCCCCAAAAGAGCCCGAAGAGGGATCCAAGAAGGCCCTAAGAGAACCTCACGAGAGCGCCAAGAAAGAGCCCCAGGAGGGCCCCAAGAGGACCCCGAGAGAACCCCAAGAGAGCCCCAATATGGTTCCAAGTTTCGAAACGCACGCGAGCTTGAGGTGCAAATCAGTGCAACGGCCATTACGAGTCATCGAAACACCACTCACCCCTCATCGAAACACCATCGTAGCTTGCACCGATTTCCATCTTAAACTCAATGCGGGAAGCTCTTTGTGATCCTTGTTTTCCCGAAAACGGCTGCGCAACTGCATGCGTCCTGCCGCCCCTGATTCACCTGATCCTCTGCTGACCGTTTCTGGATGAGTTGGTGGGGTTACTTTCTTTTTTTTACAGCCGCGGGCGGAAGCGCCAGCGGCGGCGAGTAACGGTCGGGCTGCGGCCGAAACTAATTGGCCGGACGCGCGTGCGGGCCGCGGCCGGCGCCGGGGCGGCGGGTGCAAGGGTGCTGCAACCCAGGGGGTCTGACGCCCAGGGACCAGCACCCAGGGAGTCTGTAACTACGCTGCCAAAATGGCGCGATGCAAATACCCCCAAAGTGTCTTAGGTCATGGCCAAGCAGTACGTTGTTTGAGATATTATCTGAACAGTAGGGAGTCTGCCAACCTCGGCGCGGAAATGGCGTACCAAAGGGTCCCAGGGTGTCCGAACCATGCCCAAGCAGAAGCATCCGAGAGACACGCAAGCTGTCGCCTGACTGCATACCGTAGGGAGAGGTTGGACTCTGACAGCGCCAGCGAACCGTCGCAGCTTCAGAGTACGCACCAACGCAGCCAAAAGGTGCGAAATTCGTGGTGTCTGTAACCGAACAAGGCACGTCAGGCCCGGGAAGACAACCTCGAACAGAGATGCGTTCGCAAGCAAGCCATCAGGTAACATGATGTGACGCTATGCGGAAGGTCAACTGTCCCAATTTTCTACCAGGCACAAGTCGCAGGCGACTAGCAACCGGAGATAAGAGCAGGAACGCGTACCAGGGAGCATCGAACGTGACAAGCATACACAGAGCCGCGCCTATCCTTGGTACCCTGGCGTAACAGAGTGAAGTGTAAGAAGATGGCGCTCTGGGAAAGCTGTGCTGCCGCTTACCAGCTGCAGCCCAAGCAACAGCCAGCGGTCACGAAGAAGCCCAGGGAGCTGACCGCTCATCCGGGTAGAGCGGGGGGGCGACGATGGGATGATGCCAGTCCGGGCAACATGAACTGGCGGCCAACAAAGGAAGCAGGCGTACGCACTAGGCACAGGTATGGGCTCAGTCCGCTGACCACCCGCGGCAACACTGTGGCCGGTGCGCGCAGGTGGGTGCGCAACTGCGTCCCCGCGTCCGGGCGCGGCAACAACGTCCTTACGGGTGCGCACCCCACGTCACCGTGCCGGAGGCGTACCTCAACGGCTCAGAAGTGCACCATCTGGTCATGCGCTCGGAAACCCGCTGTCGGGACGGCACCCGCCCAATGTCGCTCCCAGGGAATAGCAGAGAAGAGCAGCTGAAGGCCGCTGTACCTTAAAGAAACCCAGGGAGTGAGAGTGCGGTTCTGGACAGTGACGAGGCGAAGCCATCTTTGCGTCGGTCACAGAGCCGCGAGGCCGAGGGACGAAGTCCGACAGGGCCAGAGGTGAAAACAACTACAGCGGGGCCAGGGGCCAACTATGGCCTGCACGCAACACGCCCCAGCGCAGTCATGCAGACGGTATTGCTGGTAAACACACTTGGGTCCAAAGGCAGGAAGTGCGTGTACCAGGGAGGGCGGCAGAATGCCGCCACACGAGTATATGAAACGTAACCTAGGGAGGCAGCTGAAGGCTGCACAGAGTGTGGAAATCGGACGCTGCATCTGAAACTCGTGGGGATGGGGGGGGGCTCAGTCGCCCCACCGTTGTCTCTTCTCGCCACGATCGTCTGGCCTGCCGCCACCACGCTTGCCTCCTGACTGCCACTGGTCGTCGTGCCAGCCAGAGCTCCAGCCACTCTGCCAGTTGTCCCAGGCGTCCCAGGAGCTCCCAGCCCGGTCGTACCAGCTGTTCGGCTGGTGGTTGCCCTTGCCCGTGCCGTCGGTCCTGGTGTGGCGCATGTATTCGGACCGTACCGTTGCCCAGTCGATGCGGAAGTTATACTTCTTGTCCATCGCCTAGGCATCGTATCCACAGCGCTTCCAGTCATCCACGAACTTGTTGATGTTCGCGTCCGTGTGCAGCTTCGGGTCTGATTTGGGATCCTTGCGCCCAGGGGTCCGGATGCCTTTTGTGTAGGCCGACCAAAGGGCGCAGAATACTCCACCCAAGTCCATTTGGTGTCTGGTGATGCGCTTGGCGGGCGTATCTCCGCGGCGCTCCAAGTCCACGGAGCCCAACCAGGCCTTGTACATGGGGCCTCCGTGGGCGTCGGTCAGCTGGTTGAGAGCGCGTCGTCCCGCTGCGCCAGAGTAGGCAAGCCTGCGGTCTGGTGTCTGTGGGTTGCGTAGTGGGGGGCGGCGGTCCTGCGCTGTGCCTCTCTCTCGCGCGGCTTCATCTTGACCTGGCCCGCTGGAACCACTGGCGCTCTGCTCGGTGATGGCTGTGCCACCCCAGGCGGCCAGCGGGTCGTCGTCGGAGCTGGGTTCCATGCTCTCTGCCGTTGGGCTTTGCTGTGGCGGCCTGGCGCCAGGGCCATCATCTTCAGCGGGGCCCGCGGCCGGGTCCGCGCAGTCATCAGGGGGAGGAGGCTCGTGGGGGCTTCCAAAGTCGGCCGAATCCGCTCGCTCAGTAGCAGGAACCTCGTCTTCGTCGCCCTCCTCTTTGGCAGCTAGGCCAGGCACCTTCGCGTCTCCAGCACCCATTTCGGCGTCCTTCGTACCCGGGGAGTTGTCTGCACCAACCGCTGTGGAGGTGCCCCCCTCGGGTCTTGCTGGAGCTTCGAGCTTGGGGCCCAGACACTGTGCCGGAGGGCGCCCTGCCACGTTGCCGGGCATGACCTCGCTCATGGCCTGCACGTGCGACTCCGCCAGGGAGGTGATGGTTGTCGAGGCCAGGGCATCGGCACTGAGGCTGACCAGGAAGCTCGTCAGCGCGCCCATCTCGTGTCTGACTGGGTTGAGGCCACTCTCCGGGGCGAGGGTCGAGACGTGCCGCTCCCAGGCCTCTTTGTGTTTCTCGCCGATGGTGAGGTGGGAGACGACTCGTGCGGCGGCCAGCCGCTTGCCTGCCCAGGGCTGCTTGAGCGGGGAGCAATCCTTCGGGATGTTGTCGCCGTACGCCGCCCTGAGAAACCTCGTCAACCGACTGCCTGGCCAAGAGGCTTCTTCGTTTTTGGGCTCTGGGATGTTATCATCGCAATGGCCGTGACAGAACTGCCGCCAGATGTACTGGTGGGGATACGCGAAGCGTCGAGAATTCTAGAAGTGGGGGCCCCGCTTCCCGATCATATGTTGTTCAGGGTAGCGGCATGGATGGGCTCCAAGGTGATATAGTGGATCAAATAATTGTGAATACGGGGGCGAGCATGACCACGACTCGTTGCAGGAGGACCCTTTCCTCCTACAGGAACTAGCTCCAAACGGCGAGTCGCGTGGCCGACAGAGTGACGTATTCGATATACTGCTGTATCATCGCAACGGCGCGGAGGGGAGGATGGCACAGGGATTGGTCCTAGCCCATGTGCAGTTCTGCTTTGGGGAGGCGACCGTCCACTTGGAGGTGCTGGTCCACTGCGGGACGGTGGGCTTCGTCAGCCTGTGGGATTGGCGCATCGGCCTTCGGGTGCTGACAGCTGGGGAGGGCTTGCCTCCTTCTGGGCGGGGCTGCGCACCAAGCCGAGGGTGCTGGTCCTCGGACGGCGGTTGTCTGGAGGGTGATGGTCATCCACTGGGCGGTGCTGATCCTCAGCGGGGAGGCGTTGTCCAGCAAGTGGGGTCTGCTGAACAGCTTCTGGAGGGAGCCAGCTGGTCATCACTTGGGCGGTGCTGATCATTTACACGAGGGTGCTGGTCATCTACTTGGCGGTGCTGATCATCCCCTGGCGGGTGCTGGTCATCCACTTGGGGGTGCTGCTCATAAACAGCGTGTGGATCGTCGGAGAGTGCGCAGAGTCCATACGCTTGCTGATGATATGATTTCAACGGGTCGCCGTGACGGCCTCTCTCTGTTCGATTTGTTTGCTCGTTACTCGCGGCCCTACTCTAAGTTCGAGGGACGTTTCGCTTTCATCACGGAGGGTGCGTTCATTGGACGTGTGGGTAAAATCGCCAAGGCCATGGATACCGACTTCAAGATGGTGGTCTCCCCGGCAGGTGGGGCGGCGATAGTGGGAGTTCGAGTGGTGAGCGAGGCTCGTGATCCGTCCATGGTGTTCTCACGCGGCGGAAGGTGACCTCGCTGGTTGTTCGGTCGTCTTGACGGGCGACTCTGGTATGGCGCGCCTTCAGGCCAGGCCAGGCCGCCGTGCCACGTGCAGCCTGTGGGGCGTTTCTGTCTGCTCCTCCTGGCAGGCTGGCTTCCACCTATACTTCGGGTTCGCGGCGGGACTGGCCCACCCCATACGGGCCTCCAGTCGTCGTTTGCAGGGGGGACACAACATCTCCTCGTCCTCCTCCTCCTTTTCCTCCTCCTCCTCCTCCTCCTCGCTCCTCCTCCCTCCTCCTCCTCATTACTCCCCCCCCTTCTCCTCCTCTCCTTATCCTCTTCCTCCCCCTCCCCCCCCTCCCCTCCTCCTCCTCCTCCTCCTCCTCCTCCTCCTGTTTTGCCGAGGAACTACATGGCGTCACGCCGCTTGCTCATCTCATCACATCAACTCTTCCTTCTGCTCCACCTCCTCCTCATCCTGCTCCTCCTTCCCCTCCTCCTCCTCCTTCTCCTCCTCCGCCTCCTCCTGCTCCGCCGAGAAACTAATGGCTTCAGGCCGCTTGCTCATCTTATCACATCACCTCTGTTTCCTGCTCCACCTTCTCCTCCTCCTCGGCCCCCTCCTCCTCTTCCTCCTCCTCCTTCTCCTCCTCCTCCCCCTGCTCCTGCTCCTCCTCTTTCTCCTCCCTCTCCTCCTCCTCCTTCTTCGCCTCTTCCTTCTCCTCGTCCTCCTCCTCCTGCTGTGCCGATGAACTACATGGCTTCAAGGCCGCTTGCTCATCTCATCACATCATCTCTTCCTTCTGCTCAACCTCCTCCTCCTCCTCCTCCTCCTCCTCCTCCTCCCCCTCCTCCTCCTCCTCCTCCTCCTCATCCCGCGCTTAGGATTACATAGTTCTGAGCCCGCTCAGTTCTGCAAAACTACTGGAAAGCTGAAAATACCCCAAAAATACTCCCAGAATACACTTTGGACACTTATGTTAAAATACTCCAAAAATACTTTTGGAATTATCAAAAAATCCTTTTGTAAAACTCAATTATCTGATCGATGCACCAGGGCCGCATCTACTCATGATAGCGGTACACGGCATAGCACGGCCTAGCCTAGAACAGCACAGCATGATAACGTGACCGCGCCAACACCACATAACACAACATCATACCCCGTTGTCTCTATCAGAAACATAACTTAGCACACGTACAACCTTGTGACGTGTGATAACCGCTGGGTGTTTAAATGAAATAACAAGTGATTGCGGCAATGCGAACAACGTGTTTGAACACCAGAAAAACGAAACATTGTGCGCGCATTCTAGGATTGTTGCATTACCTACGCGATATCGAGTTTAAGATGGGGGTGGCGGGCGGCGGGGGGAACCGTGAATCTATTAGTTCGCGTTCCCTTATACCCCTGGCCGCCCCTGGTCCCTGGTCCTTGTCATGCTCCTACCCATTCCTTCCCATGGCTGGCCTGTCATAATCATGTTCCTACTCCGCCCTAAGGCTCCCGAGACGCCCCTTTTTGTTCCTGGCCCGACTCTGATGTATTGAGGCCAAGACTGCCTTTAGAGCAATGTCCAACGGGGCCGCGCGCGGCGGGGGGGGCGAAAGCCCTGCTCCTAGCCAGCCTACAGATATGAGCTAACTCGGCAGATGCCTCGATACTCCGAGGGGCCGCGCGCGGCGGCGAGGGCGAGAGCCCTACACCCTAACTCAAACGGGGCCGCGCGCGGCGGAGGAACGGGGCGACAGCCCGCAGCACCGCGGACCACGGCGGTTGCGGCGAAAGCCATAACCAAGACATGAGCCGCCGATTGCTCCAGACTTGCCCTCGTTTATACTCGTTCGCGCTTGTTTTGCCCACGGTCCGACTCACTCGCACCCAGACCCACTGGCGCTAGGACCCACTTACACGCTGACCCACCCGCGCTCCGACCCAACCATATGCAGGCACCTCACCACCACCCGGCTCACACTCAGACCCGCGCACTGGATTCACGCTCAGACGCACCCCAAGAGGAAGCCGCCAGGGGGGGGGTCACTCGCCCGTTCGAGGCCAAGTGGCGGCGATGTCTCGCAGCGAGGCGCCATTCGCTGTTACGTGACCGGTCTGCATAGACAAGCATTGCGTTTGGCGGACCTGAAACGGATGGAGGAGAAGCACCGGCGTGCTTGAGAAGGACGGACCAGGGAGAGTGCTGGCGTTCGAGGTTCTGAACCCGCCCGCCCATTGGGCGGAAGGCCGGTTGAACGATGCTCATTCTTTCCTTGGATTGGTCGTTCATCCCTGCTGCGCCTCGCGTTTTACCCTCCCCCTACCTCCCCTGGACCTGGACGGGTAACCCTCGACACGTGTGGGGTCGCCCACGATGGGCCAAGTCCCCCCGCATCGATCCGGGTCTGGAACGGCAAGCAGTCACAGTGACAACGACGTGCTCCAAGATTGCCAGCTTGCCTTGCTGCCGTGCAGGTCGCTCAGATCATCGGCATCATGCTCCAAGAGCCTCGTCGAGGGCCCACAAGCGGTGCAGGTGCTCTTGGAGACCCCTCGGGACCTCCCCGAGATCCCGAAACCTGTCAAAAACATAAACCAACTAATGAGTTTTGGTTTCTCTCAGTTTCTCTTCCGATGCGGTTCTGATGCCTCAAGATGGCGCCACTATGGCCAAATAATGCCCTGAGAAGGGCACAGGAAGCCCTCGAGACGGCACCAAGAGCGCCCAACAGCGCCCCAAGAGAGACCCAAGAGCGCCCCAAGAGGCTATCTCGATGGCCCCAGATGGGGGGGACACAACGGGAGGACCCCCCCCCCCCCCCATCATTTCACCTACACACTCCACGGCGGCCCCAAGAGACCCTCCAGGGCTCCCAAGAAGCCCACAAGAGAGCCCCAAGATGGCCTCAAGAGGGCCCCAATACCCCACCCCAGAAAAAAAAACACCGATAAGGCCCCAATACAATCCAAAGGAGCTCAGAGAGGACTCCAACACCCTGACCACCCTCCTCTCCTTCGAATGCAGGTTCAAGGGAACCTGGCGATTACTGCCTTTCCGTTCCGCCATAGCTGCGGGACCCATTCTCTGTGGGCGGGGTTACGCGAAGCGTCAAGAATTACGGTTAGACAGGGGCGGTGAGATGAGAAGGATGAGTGACGAGGGATGCCGAGAGGAAAATCAGGAATAGGATAAGGAGGGCGGGCACGATGAATAGGCCAGAAGAGGGGAAACGGAGGACTGTGAGTAAGGATCGAAGGGCGGTGGCGCGAACGCCGATGACGGCGCGGCAGTCGTTCATTCCCCATGCGCGCTAGATGCGTAGCACCCCCAGGTAGCCCCTGGGCGGGTCAACATACCAGAACTCGTTCTGGTTTTCAAACAAAACAAGCCAGATGCACATGGGCGAGAGCTGCGTTTATCGAGCCTTCCCGTCCCCCGCTTGTCGTTGCATCCCTCAGTGCGCTTCTCATTCTCGCCCTCCTACTCGTCATCCGTCTCGTCCCTCCCACCCGATATCTGGCTGGACGCGTCGCAGCCGAGAACAACGCCATCGCGTTCCGAACAGCTGCGTGAACGGCTCACGGCCTACTTCATGCGCAGTGCGTCGCGATACCGCGTGACGAGCATCGGGTCGATGTCGTCGGGCGTGAGCTCCCACTTGCGAAGCTTGCTCTGCGCTGCCACCATCGCGCTCCTCAGTGAAATCTTGTTGCCCACGAGCGTCGGGTTGGCGAAGGACGCGCACAACTCGCATTCAATGATGAGGCTCTTGATCTGCTTGGCCGCCTTCGACGTCTCAACAACCTTCTCGTCAGCGCCTTTGTAGTCAAGCCCGAAATTATTTGATTTCTGCTGCAAGGTCGCGATGGCGTCCTCGAGCACTGTAATCTTGTCCTGCCACTCGTGGATAGGCGCGTCCTTTATGCCCTTCTCGTATAACGTAATCAGCTCTGGTAGACTGCCCACCTTTGACTTATTGTTCACCCAATCCGAGTACCCGTTGGTCTCGTCGATTGCCTTGCACAAGCTGAAGCCCTGGTCGACAACAACCGTGGTGTGCTTTTTGCGGATGGCCTCCCCGATGCTGCCGCAGAAGTCGCCGCATTCCTGCAGCAGCGTCGCCAAGTTGGGCGAAGCGTTCTCCACGACGGCGTCCAGCGCCAGCGGCTTGAAGTGCACCTTCGCTTTACTGATCAAGCGGAAGAGGTCATTGCCCCTCTGCTCGGCGACATCGCTAGCCAGGTCGGCGTCCTCGCCAAGCTCCGCGACGATGGCGTTTTTCAGCTGCAGCACCGACCAGCAGGAGTGGATCATCGCGCCGAGTTGCGTTGAGGAATGCCAATCCTGACTCGGAACTCTCTCTGCGACCATATCCAAACACTGGAAGACGCGGCTATCGGTCTCCGTGTACAGCGAAGTCTGCCCATCCGTGAATACACTACCGACAATCCTTTTGAACAGTGCAAGGCATTGAACTTTGACATCTTCGGGGAACTCCTTGCACTGGTTGTCCTTGACCGACGTCATTAAGGAAACCAGTGAGCTTTCGTCGGCAGGAGTCCAATTGTCGATGGACGACCCGAGCTGAATGAATCTGTCATGCTCGCTCACATCTGCAATCTTCGCGGCGAGGTCGCGGCCAGCGCGCTCGACGTGCTCGTTAGTCGGGAAGAGCTTGGTGAGCTCCTTGAACAGAAGTTTCCACTGCTGGAGCGCCATACCGCGAAGGCTGTCGTCATCGGTGGCGGCCGCGGACGGTTTGGCCACTATTGATTCTACCATCCTGCAGGCCTTGGCCCACAGCTCGTTCTTAGCGGCATCGCATACGCCCTCGTAGAGGTCGACCTCGAAGTAAGGGATGTCCTTCGCGATTTTGAGCATGGTGGTTGCGTGTTCCTCTTTCGGGGGAGTAACGCCGTTGATGCCATCCAGGTCAATCAACATCTGCTTCAGCTTCGGCCCGTGAATCTTGATCGCGTCCGAGGTGTCGATAGCCCACTTCAGCTTTGCCTCCCAATACCCGCCCGCTGACGTGAGTAAGGACTGGCCAATGACCTGCATCACCGAAGCGCTACCGTTCGTCCTCCTCGCCTCCGTGTCGAGGATGTGGGCATCGGCGAAGATCGACAGGTCCGTATCTTTAGTGATGGACTTCAAGCGCAGTGCGACCAGCAAGCGAACGACAGTAGTTGCCTCCAAGAAGCATCTGGCAGCCGCCTCCCCAAGGTTCGCGTCCTCTGGCAAGGCGCTGAACACTTCGTCAGCAAGTTCGCAGAACAAGACGGCGTCCTCAGCGGACGCGGCACCTGCGGCCAGCCAGTTTGAGAACGTGTCGGAGAATACCCACTCGATGAACGTAGAGGCGACCTCGATGTCGTGCGAGCAACCCTGCACCAGCGTCACCTTTGTTGGGTCATCAACCTTTTTGACCACAGAATCGTCGAATCCCCTGACCACGCACGCAGTCAGGAACTTCCTCAGGAGGTCTCGCTTGCGCAGGGCGGCACCGCTGCCATCCTGATTGTTGACCTGGTGCCACAGGCTCATCACGTTGCGCTTTGCGAGGCCCCTGAGGGCTTTCGGGGTCAGCACGGCCCCGGCCTTCTGGAGGTCGGACCACGCGTCGATCAGCTCCTGGTCGTCGACGTTCGCAGAGGCCTCATCGGAGAACAGCTTCGACTTGTTGAATAGGTCGATATGCGTCTGGAGGGTCTTCTTCTCGGTACCCGTCAACTTCGCCAACAACTGCTTCGCCTGATGCTCAGCCCTGCCAGATTTGTAGCCATTGAACCCGCGTGAATAGGCCAACTCGTGTATCCAGTACTCCTTGGTGCCGAGGGAGTTGGGGTTCGCACTGATATCATCACACGCCATGGAAAACGTTGTCCTCATGCTTTTGACCGACCCTGGCGAAGGACCTCCCGCCTTCCTCTTGTCGCACGGGCTGCTTCTGTTGAGCAGCGCACCGACCTCACTTCCGCTCGGGCGCCGCGCCTCTGGGCCCAGGTTCTCGCCAGTTCCCGCGTTGCCGTGCTGGAGGAGCCTTTCGATCGTGAGAGAGGGGCCAGGCCCGAGCGATGAGGCGGCTGGATCTCCCGCCCCTCCAGCCACGGTGGACGCTGCAGCTGCTAACTCATCGGCGAGATCGGACTGCTCGCTGGAGTCCCCGTCAGGCTGGTCTGCGCGAGGCAGCTTCGAACCCCTCCGCGCCTTCTCAACCGCCTTCTCCTTGCGCTTGGTGATGTCACTGTGGCTCGGGATGGACGCGTAGACGCCCCTGTTGAAGGTGTTCGAGGGGTCGTCCTTCGCGTCCTCGTCATCCTTCGACTTAACGGTCCCCGCGAACATGACCTGCCCGTGCTTCTGGAACAGCTCAGCTGCTTGAGCCTTGAATGCGCCTGCAGCGTATCCAATCGAGGTCTTGTGGAAGATCTTCAGTACTGGGTAGTCCTCCTTGATGCCAGCAGGCAACCTCACAGGGTATATGATCAGCGGCTTCGGGCGGTTCGGAACCAAATAGGGGACCAACTTCAGCGTCTTTGGGCTCTTCTCGTATAGCCTGGTCACGTCACCCTCAGTGAGAGCCGAACATTTCGTGTACATCTCGTGCCCCACGTGGTTGTTCTCGAACAGCTGAAGGCTGCGCTCGTGCAGATGCGGCGTCGCGGTGCCCAGCACGGGGTGGTTCTCGAACAGGTCGTCCATGTCGCCTGCGTCGAGGTGTTTGACGATCTGCGCCCAGGTCAGGTTCGGCAGTTCCTTCGAAGCCCACTTCGCGCAACCATCGCACGCCTTGTCGCCCTCCACAAAGAGCCCGATGCGGACATCCGCGTTCTCGGCGGTCACATCGAGGAGCGTGATCTCCTTGGGCGCGCGAGGCGGGCAAAGCTACGACCCCCCTCTCACCTCTCACCGTCGCTACAAGCCTAACCACAATTGTCGTTACCACCCGATGTGTCCCTGGTGACCCCCCGCGGGTGGGGGGTAGCAGCGGGTTGGGGTAGGCACGCAGTGGGCAGGGGGTAGGGGTAGGGCGGTTCAGGCCCGATCATCCCTGTCGGACTTGCCGCACAAGTCGCAGGTGCGAGCACCAGGGCCCACGCGACGGCGCTGGCCACCTCGGCCTTGGCCGCCGCCTCGGCCGCCTCCGCGGGCAGACTGCGCCTTGAGTACCCTGCGAATGCCGCCCTTCTGCGCCGCGGGATGCGTAGGCACGCGCCGAGCCGACCCAGCCATGGCCGACGCGGCTGGCTGACAGATCACAAATCGGAAATGTATATACACGCCCGTGGACGGAGCCAACCAGCCAACCCGCCTCGAGCAAATCTGGCTGCGACGGAGGACATGAATACTACTCTCCTCTCACCCCTGATGACGTGCGGAAGATGTTAAGCACACCCCCCCCGCGTACTGTTTGTTACGCACAGGATTCCCAGGAGTTCCTACGGCTTAGGGCTCAGGAGCTTTTTTACGCGGGCCACGGGCCACCCACGGGCCAACACCCAATGTTTTTCCAATCAGAAGCGGCTCGCCTCGGCACAGTTCCACAATGGATGTTTCGACAATGTCTGCAGTCTGCACGGTTGCTATAAGCAGTACCCGAACACAGCCAGTCAACTCACCTGGCATGTAGCCTGGGCGACATCTCTAATTCGGCACAGCCCCCCAGCAACAACGCCTTAATTACTTATAAATATCAGAGCACACCTCCTCATGATAGGAAGCGTTGCACATCTAATTGCAGCATAATAAATTGCTATAAGGTGCTGGCGGCTGGCTCGAGGTCCGAATTGGCAGCTGCGCTGCGAGGATGCCTAATGAGTTTTGTTGCGCTCGAGCTCCCTCATCTGGACGAGCCTGCTCACTAGATCTTCTTTCGATCCTGATGTATCTCCATTCATCTTAGAGACCTGTTGGCGAAGGCTGTTGATGGTAAACTGTCGAACCACGTTGGCATCACGAGAGTTGATTGCCTTCTTGAGGTCTTTGGATAATGGTTTGACGTCCGAGTCAGAGCGTTTATCTTCGTCAAGCTTATCCTCCTTGGTCTCCTTCACATCTGGCTCAGACAACGTTCTGAACTTCCACCCGAAAACGAATCCGATCACGAAGCTGATCGCGCAACTCATGATGAACAGTATTCCCATGAAACTCGGCATGCGCATCTCTGTGATCGTAGAACTGCTCTCGTCCAGATTGACGACGGCAAACTCACACCGAGACCACATGAACTGCATAAGAAAAACGTGCACTTGCAAACGCATGGAGACGCTGGCCATGGCTCGAGCTATGGATCTCAGCTACTTGTAACAGTATGCTCCAATGTGGCCATCTCTTGCCCCCTCTCCCCCTCCACCCTCTTCTCGTGGGCGACTCTAGCGCGCAGGGCTGCTGCTGAATGACTGCGGGAGTGGCGGGGGTGCGGCGGGGGGAAAGGGGTGGAGGGATTTGTTAGACGGACGATGGCCACACTGGCGCATACAAGGAATAAGAGGGCGCCAAGATAGTGCACGCAGGTTGCACGGCACCCTTGCGCCTTGCAGCCACAATGCTATGTGACGATCAGCCGAGCACAATGATTGACAAACTCCACTCTTTTCGGCCAGCCCCCCCGCTCCCCGAGACCCAGACGTCCCAGACAGGCCACGAGAACTCCAGGGGCCACCGATGACTGTCGCGAGCAAGACGCCGCCCAAGACTCGCGGAAAAATCTGTCGGTGGCAACCGAACCCACCACCCTTGGTCACGAAATCACACCACGGCCAAGCAAGCGCCGCGCCCCCGACAGCCGATCTACCGCTCCGCCTCGAGCGACGCCGCAGGCGCCGCGCCTCCAAGGGACCCGCAACCACAGCACGCGACACAGTACCGCGGAGTCGGAGCGAGAGGAGGTGCCTAGGGCCCAGCGCTCGGGGGGGGAGTCCCATCTCCCTCTCTCTCTCTCTCTCTTTCTCTCTCTCCCCCCCCATCTCTCTCCCTGAACCCCCTTTAATCCCCCGACTCCTCCTCCCCCGAACCGCCGCCCACAAATGTGGGCCCCCAAGTGGGGCTGAACCGCCCGCCGCTCCACAAGTGTGGAGCATGTCCCCGCGAATGCCCACGGACAGATGGCAGGCGGTGGTGCCAAGTGGCATGTATGTGCCTCCCCCGCCTCCCCCTTTGAACTCTCTCTCTCTCTCTCTCTCTCGCTCGCTCTATCTCACCACCCATCTCTCTCACTCTATATATCTACCCTTCTATCATCGATCACTCCCTCTTGATGGAGGTGGGCGAGGGGGGTGGGCGGGAATAGACGAGGGGGGTGGGATGAAACTGATAAGGGAGGATGTCATGGGAGAGGAAAGGGGAGACTGAGAAGGAGGAGAAGGAGAGGAAGAGAAAGAGAGAGGGGGCTGCTGATTGCTATGCTACAAAGGGAGTCGGAGCGAGAGGACTCGGCTATATGCTATATGGCTAGGGGCTAGACAACTCTTCTGGATTCGGCTCGACTGCAGTGCTTGGGCACCAACCGCGACCCCAGAGAAGCCAACTCCCTACCTAGCCTAACTCAACGTCTAACCTGAGCTTACACTCAAAGCGCTGCCTAAGGAAAATAACATTTACTTGGCAGCTCACATTCCTGCTGCATAGAGTGCCACTGGCACCTCGCCACACCCTAGTGGGGCCCCTTAGACGGCGTGGCGAATGCGATTCGCTGTGTGGGCAAACGCTCCTGTGCACATGGGCTTGCCAATAACGTCGCTGCCTAAGGAGCCATCCCGCCCCCACCCACCCACCCCCCACCCCCCTCCCCCGCACCCCGCACACCCTCCCCACTCTCCACCCGCACCCACACGCCAACCCCGCCACCACCAGGCAACCCACCCACCTACGCCCTATAACGCACCACGAAAATCCTGGGGTGAGAGGCGGAATTGCAGTAGCAGTGATGTCTAATGTCTAATCGGAAGCCTCAATCCAATAGTCTATAACAAGAAACTCCAACCCATTGCGTCGCAAATGATGGCTAGCGGCTAGCTTTGGCTAGCTGGACACACAATCCTCCAAGCCACTTGGCCAAATCTAAGGTTTGCATGCGCAGACCCCCTTATGAAGCCCTGCGGGCTTAAACGAATGAAGGATCGATGGCGGAGGATTGGGGGGCGAGGGTCGACGGGGAGGGGCCGAGGGGCGAGGGCCAAATGCGGGGAGGTGTGTAAGATCCACGGTCCAAGATCTTGCTGGGGCGCGCCGAGACGACACGCAAGATCAGTTCTGGCGTTGAGCGTCAGGCTGCTCTGCTGGCGAGCCGCCGCTCGCAACTTGAGATAGGAGATAGGACAACGTCGGCGCATAACAAACGAACCCGAATGCATGCTGACCCGCCAGCCGCCAGCCGTCATATTCCCAATTTTGGGACGACGTGACGACGTCCTGGAACAGCAGATGCGCGCCATCTCTTATACAACATCCTGGTCTCTGGCCGCAGCGTGTAAGCAGATATACGAGTAGTCGTAACAGTAATTGTTGATGTTGATATGGCATATATCATGTATCCATACTGTTATATAGATGTCGTTGCTTCCGTAGAAACAATAGTAGCATAGAAGCGTCGCCAACGCCGTGACAAACATCTAGCGCGCCTGCAGCCAGGTGCCAGGGAGAACGTCTTGTTCTTCAAAAGGTACACTCAGAGAACGGAGCATGCTGCCCCCTACTCTGCTGTTGCCGACGGCGCACCTGGCGGTGCGCGTCCAGGTGGCGGGTGCACCTGGTCGTCGCTGGAATCCGCGTGCTGGTTGCGCGGCGGAAGCGCGCCCGTGCTGGCCGAAAGCGAAAGTCCAGGAGGCACGGGGCGCGGGCGCCCCCTCATGCACATTCCCTGGACCACCGTGTCTAGATTCACAAGCTGCCTTTCAATGGCCGACTGCCCATCGATTGACCTGCTGACGCGACTCTTGAGCTCCGTGACCTCGGCTGTCAGCAGCGTATTGCTTGTAATCATTGCCCCCAAAGCGCGCCTCAGATCCTCCATGCCGTTGGCTACACCGTCGAGGGAAGTCTTGAGCAACTCGATGTCACTCTTGATGGCGTCGATGTAGTGCACAGTCTGACCGCTGGCGGTGTCCAAGTTCATCTCCACTGGGTCGATTGCATCGCTCTCAGGAGCAGGTTCTGCGCCGTCAGCTGCGGCGCCTCCTCCGTCAGCCTCACGCGCTGCGCCATCGGCGGCACCTGCTGCGCCACCTCCGTCTGAACCACTGGGCGCGGCATCGTCACTACCTGCTGCAGCAGGTCCGTCGGCCCCGCCTGCTGCGTCATTATTGCGACCGACGCTTCCACGTGGTGCGTTCTTGCCCTTGCCCTTCCCGCGACCTCCCTGGCCGAGACCTCCGCTACCTTGAGCGGCCGCCCTGGCCCACTGGGTGCCGTTGTCCTGGGGTCCGAGGTCGTCGCTGGGAGGGCTGTCGTGGGAGCTCCTCCAATACCTATCGTTGATCTCCCTGCTGTCCCAATCTGCGTTTGGGCAATGCGGCCTCTGCCTGTACCCTGGCTCATTGCACCCGTAACACCACCACCAACATTTCTGCCTGTGGGTCTTGTTGAGCAAATGTTCTGGCGACTGTAACCATGTATCGCACGGAATGCACTTCATGTGCCCTGCTACCATCCGCACGTACGGCGAGCCTCGACGGACTCCGTTGATCAAAATCGTCTCTGGCCAATGGCTCTCGTCCGCCATTGCGGCTTCTCGCCCTGGCAGGCGATAAGCGATGGGCGGCGCGCTGCTGAAAGCAAAGCACGCCCCGTGCTGCAATGTTTAAGCAGCAGTCTTGCAAGCGCAATGCTTGTGCCTCAGCGCCTGCAAGAAGAGGGTTGAGGGACTGCGACTGGTGGCGGTGGGTCCGAGGTCGCCCCACGACGGCACATGAGGCTCCCACGGAGGCCCCCAGACCCTAGCCAGCCCAATAAGGCCCCGAGACGGCAGCAGGGGCGCCCAAGGCGGCCCAAGACAGCCCCAAGATTGCATTGAGCGGTGCCCAGAAGGAATGATGCCAAAACATGTCGAGGCGTTCCCCCCGCGATGGTCTCAAGAGCCCCCCAGGGCCCAGGAGCCCCCGAGGCGTCCACAGGGGGCCGCACTATGAATCCAAAAAGCCCAACAAGAAGCGCCAAATGCCCAAGAGGCAACAAACAAACCACACTGCCTTCCCCACCTTAAGAAACCAGAAGGCCACCGAATCGCGCAAGAAGCGTCTGAGATTGCCTCCCCAAAGAGCCTCTCTATATGATTCAGAGGCCAATGCCCCATTGCAGATAATATAAACTTCCACGATGGCGCGAGCACTACTCACTCGCTTATTCAGGTGGTCTGCGGACTAGCGTAAGCCAGAATGATTAAAGTCTGCCAGGCGGTGTTTTCTTCTCTCTCTACTCTCTCCTTTCCCTTTCGGCCAAACTCCTCCTCTGCCTTTGAGAAGCTGTCCCAGGGTTGGTGTGGTCAGGCTTAGCTCGAACAACTCCCTAGTATATAGTCATATAATCAGTTCCTGCAGCATTTCAAATGATGCTGATGCGCACGGTGCTGCGCCAGCACGGGGGCGCGGCCAAGGCGATAGCCAGCCTCACTTGGCGATGAAGTAGAGTGCGAGCAGCTCGACGGTGGCCCTCCAGCGGGCTGAACTCTCATGAGACACTGCTACGATGGAAATCTAGAATCTAGAATCCAGAAATAGCATTCGGGTGGTCGGGCTGGCACTCTGAGTCGGGCTGGCACTCTGAGTCGGGCTGGCACTCTGAGTCTGGGAACTCGGGCTCTGAGTCTTGGAACTCGGGCTTGGTGCTCGCGTGCTTGGGCTCTCTGCATCTTCCTTCACTGCACCCTTCAACTCGCCGCATGCACTCGCCCCAATCTTCGCTCTGAGTTCGGCAACCTCCAACACGTACAGCCGCCACTTGGGCGGCATCGGGAAGTCAGGATTCTCAGCCTGCCACGTATCGTACATTTTCCATTGTCCGTCATTGTCCAACAACTCTTGCAGTCGCCGGCTGTCGGCATCATCAGCAGATGCCATATGCAATGATCAGTGGCGGGTTGCGGGGTGTACGTTGCGCCCAACTACAGTTCACAGAAATGGGATGCGCAAGGTTCGGCCAAAACGCCAAAACTGCAATTGCGGAGATGGTGGTTTAGGGTTTAGGGCGCCCCCTCTTCCAACCTTATTCCAAGAGATGCCTTCCAAGATTGCTCAACACTCAGGGCAGACGGTGGCGGGCCAATACACAATACATCTCCCGAAATAGCCCCGAGAGGGGGCAACGTGATAGCGTGCAAGATTGCCCCAAGAGCTTCTTCCAGGCAGCCAATCATGGGCATCGTTTCTGGACGGGCTGGCACGCGAGGCGTTTCGGATGAATCATGCAAGATTGGAGGGTGGGTATACAATCCAGGAACATGGGGAACGGGTAGGCACGCAATCCAATCCGATTCAAGCACGCTGGGAAGACTCTTGACAACGGATTCAACATGCGGGGGCATGGGGTGGATTGGCACCCGACGCAATGCAATGCAACCCAACGAGCTCATATCACGAGCGCGATGTAAGGATGCAAGGCCCTGGGCCAGCAAATCCGCAACGGACGTTCCAAAACAATGTACTGGCCATGGGCGGGCCCACATGGCAGGATGCACGGGCCTTGCGATGGCCAGGGACGGGCCGAAACAGGCAATGATGCAAGGCTGCCAGCGGGCTTGTTTTGGGCGCGGCCGATCGCCTGGATGCCTAGAACGGCCCCTCGGGCTCGCTGTCTGAGAACGGCTCCCTCGTGGCTTCGCACGAAAGGATTGCTTGACCGCTGGCCGACTGCTTTGCTTCGGACCTGGCCAGAACTCGCGCTATCTTATCTGGATTGTACTCGCGATGCTGCTCTGCTGGGAGCTTCGGCCCAGCCTGCAACCACGCAATGAGCTCACCGATGCAACGGCCCTGACCAGGATTAGTGAGGATTCGCTTACCTTTTGGTGACGTCGCACGCCGCTCGCGGCGGCACAAACCTCCATGAAAGAAACACGTTGCTTCAAAGCGACCTCCGCGTTTAGGGTAATAAACGATCTTCCCTGGCGCACGTCCTGGCCCAATGTTCACAAGGAAAGATGTAATCGTCAAAGGTCTCAATGGCGCCGCTGCTGGCGCGGCCGTTGCTGCCGCCGACGAGGTCGATGGCGCTGCTGGTGCTGGTGCCGCCGAAGAGGATTGCCCTGGTGGGACTGTCGTCGCTGCTGCTGGTGAGGCTGTCGCCGACGAGGTCGCTGGTGCTGCTGGTGCTGGTACTGTTGCCGCCGATGAGGAAGCTGCTGGTGCCGCCGAAGAGGATTGCCCTCGCGGGCTGTCGTCGCTGCTGCTGCTGCTCATGCTGCTCGATGAATTCGAAGGTGTGCCCTGTCGGGCTGCTGCCGTCTGGGATTGGTTGTCTGCCGTTGCTGTCTGGGCCGCGTTGTCAAATGAGACCCAGCGACCTTTCCACGTGTAGTAGCCTGATTTGTCCAGCGAACGCATGTTGATGTCGCCGTAGTGCCCCCACAAAGCAAAATCATCATCTGAGCTGGCTTCCTGTTGTTCTCGGTCAGCTTCTGGGCGTATCATCAACGGGTTAGATATCGGAAGCGCCTGTCATGACGGGCGTCGGGAAGGGCCCGTCGGGAAGGGCCGTCGGGAAGGGCCCGTCGGGAAGGGCCGTCGGGAAGGGCTCGGTCCAAAACAGCAAATGACGGGAAAGGCCGTCGGAACAGGCCGTCGGGGAGGGTGACGGGGGACTGTCTGACCCCCCTGGCGCCCCCCCCCCTGGGGATGCTGGAACCAGCGCATCGCTCGAGACATCCTCACAATCAGCTGGGCGCGGTGATAGCGTAGGTGGCTACGCGCTACGCAACGCCCTGTTATGGTATTGTGTTGTGGCATGCCATGGTATGCTACATCATTATACGGTGTTACGAAACGCTATGTTACATCATTATATGGTGCGCTGGTGGTATGATGTTCTACTGACCGTGCTATGCTGCGAATCGCTATCATGAGTCAGAAAAACGATCGATCAGAAAAATTGATTTTGAAAACTGGTTTTTGATAATTCCTAAAGCTTAAAACCTAAAGTATTTGTGGCGCATTTAAACATAAGTGTGCAAAGTTTATTCTGGGATCTGGGAGTATTTCTGAAATATTATCAACATTTCCTGGTTTTGCAGTGTGAGGCGTCTTTGTTTCATACAATCCTGGGAACTCCGTAGGGATGGTGGTGGGCCCGCTGGGAATTTTTAGGGATGGTACAAGCCATGCTGGGAACTCTACAAGTATTGTCAAGCGTCTAGCGTCTAGCGCCCAGGGCTTACAAAGATTTTTATCGGTATGGCAAAGGACCGACTACCTACTGGTAACTGGTAACTCTTTGGGGATGGTGCAGGATCAACTGGGATCTGTATACGGGCGGTACTGGAGCTTTCCGGAACTCTTTATGGGCGGGGCGGGATTTACTGGAAGCTCTACATGGGCGGTACAGGACAAACTAGGAACTCCGTAGGGGTGGTGCGGTGTATTGGACCTACAAAGGGCCCTGCATGAAAGGTACGGTGCCTAATCTCTAATCCTACTGATGCATCGGCGTTGCAAAGCCTGCTAGGTGCTAGGTGCTAGGTGCTAGGTGCTAGGAGCTAGGATCTGAGAACCTCTATGTCGACGCGCACCTGCCCCAAGCCATAAGGCGGCGAGGCCAGGGGGCCACGGAGCTCAAGACCTAAAACCCAATACCTAAGGCCTAAGGCCTAAGGACAAACGGCCCTTGGGCCACATGACTTCAAGGCCCTGGGGCCCTGGGCCCATGCAACATTACGAGCCTGAGGCCCCCGATCCGAAGGCCCCGAAACCACGACGTCTGAAACAATGCGCGCCCTTGCGCCTTAAGACCATGGCGGATGGCAAGTGAATCCCCCGCAACGGCAAGTGGCCACATGCCTCGCCAACATGGCGCCGACTGGAGCAACTCCATGTCGGGTGGCCGAGCGAGCTCCCGCTATGACGGGTGACCGACTAGAGACTAGAGACTGGAGGCTCTGGGCTCAGGGCTCGGGGCTAGGCGGCTAGGCGGGGCGCCAAGCGATTGGGGGCTGCTGGATTTAGCACTAAGCGGCTAAGTCTTATGTATTAATTGTTAGGTTCCCACCTGCGGGCTGTTGATTGTTATTTGTGAGCTTACGGCTCACGTGTTCGACCCAATTGTCAAAGCGCCTTGGTTCGCGCACTTAATATGAACAAATGCATCCGCCTTGGGTGGGTGCTGCGGCAAATTCGAAGCGCGGGCGTCTGACACCGTTGATGCCGCGCCTCTGATATCGCCACCCCCGATTGCAGATAGCGCGGAACAGCGAGCGCGACGACGGTCTCAGCGCGGGCGGGGTAACGGGCTCTTGCCGCCCCACCCCCTTCGGCAATGCGCCGCCCTGCGTTTCGGGCCCTGGCTCCCAGGCACCTGGCCACATGGCGCAACCTGGCGCGACTGCTCGCCAGCGGCCAGCGCTGACTACAGGCTACAGGCAACAAGATACAAACATGATTGTGCTTAACACTTAACACCAAGCGTTCACGGCAAGTGCAACGCGCGTCGCGCCGCGCTGGCGGGTGCGCGGCTCCTCGTTTACTCTGACGTTTGGCATGTGGCTTCCAGATCTAGCATCTAGCATCCAGCATCCAGCATCTAGCAATCTAGCAGTGAGCGTCTAGCGCCTAGCGGTCTAGCGTCTAGCTATATAGCTTGGCGCCCAATGGATTGCAGCCGATGGACCCACATGGTCGCAGTGATATCTGCGAAGTAGACGGCCCGAAGGCCTCGAGTGTTCGGGCCCGCGGTTATGGTCTGGGGTCTACGATCCAGGGTCTAAGGGGCAAGTGTCTAGGACCTAAAACCGAAGAGGCGCATTGCTTATAACGGGCGCTGGCGGCTCATGAACCGATGTTCACCTTGCCAGAAGGTCCGATGACCTGTGGGCCGAGAGCCATTGGTCAGGGTGGCAAAGCGCCATGCGCGCGTCGCTGGAGGGCGCGGTGCAATTGCCCGAGTGACTCGGCGCGCAATTATGTAGCGCCTGCGGACCCAAATGCCAGCGCGCACTGGTCTCTGAGTATAGACTATCCGACTATCCGACAGCAGTGCTGTCAACGGCAAACGGTCACCAGATAAGGTTTGGCGGTTTGGCCGTCCGTTTTTGTAGCGCGATATGTTTAAATTGCAATTATTTTGTTTTTTGAAATGCGCACTATGGGGCTCGCATGGGCCCTAGCCCCAGACCGTCTGGCGCACGTCAATGCAACATCATTTTTTGATGAAAAAAACAAGCGGCGATATTTTTCCCGAACGGGGGGGGGTGGGGGGGTACTTAGCGCGCGCGGCGACGCTCGCTGCATGCGTATATGTAAACATGTTAACATGGCAGCATGCTGATAAGAGTATGTCTGATTATTTTTTGACTATTTTCAGACTATTTTTGGAGTATTTTTTCGAGTATTTTCAGACTATTTTGGGAGTATTTTTCGACTATTTTCAGACTATGTTCGGACTATTTTCTGACTATGTTTAGACTATCTTTCGACTATGTTTGGGCGCATTGGCCGTTGCCGCATTCGTGCATTGGCTTGCGCCCATCGCGCATGTGTTTGCGTGATGTCCCGACGGTGTCGACGCGCGGAGCGTTGCGACATCAACGATTGCGCCCGAAACCGCGGGGCCGACGCGATGCGCGCCATGCCCTTCACGGACGCGGCGCGAGCGGGTGATGAGGGGACCGCCGCCACCCTCCAAGAAAATTCGCGGGGCGGATCGGAGAACGATTTTCGGCGGAGTATTTTTGAACTATTTTCGGACTATTTTTGGACTATTTAAATAGTCCAAAAATACTCCAAAAATAGTCTGAGCAAAAACGGTGGTGGAGCACAATGGTGGCGACCCCCAACCCGCGGGCTCGCGCCGCGGACCAGATGGTCACGAACACCATTCCCGCATTCCCCCGCACCCTTCCTCCTCCTCATCCTCCCCCGCACCTCTTCCTTATCATGCACCTGCCTCTTGGCCTCTTCCTTGTCCCACCCCCTCCTCCGCCTCCTCACCCCCAGGGTGAGTGGGCCCGCAGGGGGCCCTCAGGATGCCCCATTGAGGAGGCCCTCAGGAGGCCCTCAGGCCTCAGGATGCCCTCAGGGTGCTCCCAGGATGCCGTCAGGATGCCACCTGAGGAGACTCTCAGGAGGCACTCAGGAGGCTCTCAGGAAGCATTCAGGGTGCACCCTGAGGGTGCCCTCAGGAGGCCTTCAGGATGCCCTCAGGACGCTCTCAGAAAGCCCTCAGGGTGCCCCCCTGAGGAGGCCCTCAGGAGGCCCTCAGGATGCCCTCAGGACGCTCTCAGGAAGCCCTCAGGGTGCCCCCCTGAGGAGGCCCTCAGGAGGCCCTCAGGATGCCCTCAGGTGGCTCTCAGGAAGCCCTCAGGATGCCTCTTCTCGAGTCCTATCGCCTAGTGCCTAGTGCTCAGTCACAGCACAGATCCCACCATATCACTTAGCACACCCCGCGGTTTCGGGCGCAATCGTTGGTGTCGCAACGCTCCGCGCGTCGACACCGTCGGGACATCACGCAAACGCGCCAATGCGCGAATGCGGCAACGACCAATGCGCCCAAACATAGTCGAAAGATAGTCTAAACATAGTCAGAAAATAGTCTGAAACATACTCCAAAAATAGTCTGAAAATAATCACAAAATAGTCCAAAAATAGTCTGGAAATAGTCAAAAAATAGTCAAACAATACTCCACAGCTACTCCAACAATATTCCGATAGGCCAAGCGTATCGCGAAGCGATTGCAACGAATCTGCCATGCGTATCGCAAAGCGATGGCAAGTAATGAGAGCATGAGGCCTCACGGCGCATGGCATCCGACCGAAGCGTGCCCGACTGTTCTTAGTTAGATGCATCGGCGTTCCCCTGGCGCCCCGACTGGCCTCGCGCTCCTAAGCGCCGTCTTTGGGTTTGCAGTTTGCACTGCAGTAGCGTTTTTATCGATTGGACACGCCGTTCATAGCATATCAATGCATATCATACCACATAGCATCGCATAGCGTTGCATAGCATAGAACTTTGATATATCGCTTAGCATTTATCACATGGCATGATATAGCACCACACAGCATAGCACACACTGCTCGGTCTTACATTTCTGTTCGGCCGCCAATCGCAGAGCTGCTGCTGCGCAAGGCCACTATGATACTTGCACGAAACGCTGGACACGATAACAAGCATCTGTACACGCGCCTTTCTGAGGATTAGAACAACATCGATGGTCCGCTCTGCGGCGGGCGCTTGAACTATGCGCAAACCTGATGCTGTACACGATGCGCTCCCCTGGTCAGCGCAGGCCGCCAGGATTGTGCTCGATACTGTCATCGAGCTGGTGGACAACAGCAAATCCAGCGCGGTCGTCCAGGCGCGCGAGAAGCTGAAAAAGAAGAGGCTCGCGAAAACCAAGTCCACTGGGGTCCAGACCAAGCCGACGAGCCTTGGGAGGTTGCAGAAGTTGTGGAAGGGTCCGAAGATACTCGCGGCCGACGACGCCCAGACCCATCTGAGGCAGAGTTTCTCCCCGCACGACAGAGCACAGGAACTCTCCAAACTCTTTGGTTTTTTCCGTTCATTCTTAACCTCCTTGCGAAGCCATCGGCAATGCTCGAAGAGTTCTGGCTTGTTCATCCTGGACAGACTCGAGGTTAATGACGTCGTGCTCATCTCTGCTAGAGCTGTGTCGCCAATCGAAGAAAGAGTAAACCAACGCAGAGATATGGTAATCGGAAGATGTGCCACAACAAAGGGGCGAACCGTCAATCAGATTGACGGTCTGAGCGAAACAGTTTACAGCACTTGCAAATGGGACCTTACCTCGTTTTCAAATACACGGCCCATTGGAGGCCCCAGGGTAAGGACAAACGCTTGCAATGTTCAAGCTCTGCAATGCTTCAAACCCACCACCCGCCAGGCCGACGCGTTAAGTAAGCACGCGTGTTTGCAGCATTGAATTTTGCAACGCTGTTCAATCCGCCACCCGCAAGAGCGAGCACAAGCGTTTGCAACACTACGCCGCCTAATCTTCCACCACCCTGTAAGGCAAACACATGCGCTTGGAATTTGGAACCCCACCATCTCGCCTTGTGTAAAATGGATTCTGCACCCGCTGGGGGCTTGGGGCTAGGGGCTAGGGCGCTGGATTAAGCGCATGCGTTTGCCATCTGGACCCGCTAGAGCCAACCGCCCGAAATGGTGAACACAATCGCTTGCCATACTGTCTCGTCCTAGGACCCGCATATCGACAGGGGCACTCGCATCAGGACGCAGTTCACAGCTCCGCACTTGTTGAACACAGCGAATAGCAAATTGCATTGAGGAGTGGGAAACGCATATGCGGCAACATACAAACATGTTGCATTGACTCGTAGCCTTCGCGCTGGGCTGAACATAGCATCGCATGGCAGCATAGCGCATAGCACTGAGCACTGCCGTGGCGCGGGGGAACGCCATGGCAGAGCATGACATAGCGCCTAACGCTTAGCACATGTAACATAACGCATCACACACACTGCACGCACCAACCTATCAGATACCAGACTGCCAAAATATTGTTTTGCGTTCCATCTTCCAGTCTCCAGTTGGAACGTAACATGTTAAGCAACAAGTTCGCACGGCTGGGCGAGCGGGCACTAATGTAGCTTCATATGGGCGAATTGGGCTCGCTGTACGGGTCTGCGCCCTTCGGGCGTTCCTGCGCGAGCAACTGCCGCCCTGAAGCAGACTGTTTAGCAAGATTCCTGCCATCTAACCTGGCAGGGCGCGGCGGATCGTGAATCTTATGATCTTTATTGTTTGCCGCGCCGTGCAAGAGCCAAGCAACGAGATCGCCGACGGGGCGGCCCTGTCCAGGGTGAGTCACAATCCTCCACCTTTTAGGGGGATAAGACGTTTTTGTGCGACGGCACAACCCTGCACAATTTTTGCAAACAGCCTCGAAATTCCCGCTCTTTAAATCCGCACGTGCCTCCAGACGAGGCCAAAGGTGCATGGCGCGTCCTTTGGGCCAACTTTCCTGTCGTCGTCGCCGCCCTCTTCTTCCCAGGTAGTGTGTAGTGTTTGTTGTCGCCCTCGCCATTGCCCATTGCCCTCCTAGTTCTCCTCGTCCTCCAAACTCCAGTTCCAGCTACGCCGCCCCCTGTCTAAAAAGTGAAACCTAGAACATACAACCCAGATGCGACCCCTCATTGGCAAAAGGGTACCGATTAGTGTGCAAACGGGAACCGCAAGGCCGCAATATACCATGTGATCTTGCCAGGCTTCTTGCCTGGACCGCAATCGACAAAAAACACTACGTCTGCTTTCACCCGTTCCACTGGGCCCGCGGGTGGCGGGGGCGGCGGCCCCGACCCAGACGAAGAAGATGCGGCCGCTCCCGTCGGCGGCGGAGTTGGAGGAGGAACTGGACCAGGCACGCGCGCCTTGCAAAGCAAAGCACAAGGCATGTAAGCACCGACGCGAACACCCAGCTGCAATGCAAATGCAATGCTGGTGCAATGCCCCACAATTCAGTGTTCATATGTAATCTAGATGTTGTACACTATAAGCTATACACTGCGCGGCCACCAAACCCTGACATCCAACCTCGAACATCGGTTATTCAAATTACATACCCAGCACCCAGCGCGCTGCAACTCCAATGCAACGCAAATGCAACGGGCGCCCACTTCTTTGCAACGCGAATACAACGCCTCAGAATTCAATGGTATATGGCGGCGCGATACCCCGCGCTGCCGTCTGCCATGCGCCGCGTGGAAGTATATCGGCATGCGGCATGCAATGCGTCCCCGCGCGCGGGCGAGGGGCGGTCGGGCGCGGGGCAGAGGGGGCGGTGCACGTTGCAAGACTGCGACATCGGCACGCGGTAAAAGCCAAGCGCTAAGCGCTAAGCGCTCAGCGCTGAGCGCTACGCGCTATGCGCTGTAAGTATTCTTTATCCCGTTCGGTTGTACACCTAATGTTCTTTGCCAATTGCCAAAGTTGCACACATTCCCATGAAAGCGCGCAGATCTCCGCGCGCGCGTCGCGCGTCGCGCCACGCGGCGGGCGCGCGAGCAACGCGCGCCGAGATGGAGACTCGACAAGCGCGCGAGAGCGCTAAGCGCTCTAGCGTCTAGCGCTCTAGCGCCCCACGCCCAGGCGTGACTCCATATATCAGCCATGAACCCTTAACCGTCAATGCCGCCATGGCAACTGCAGTTCGCCGCACTGCCTGCTACAGCCCCCGTTTGCCTTGCGCGCGCGCATGGTCGCGTCGCGCATTGTAGCGCGCACTGGATGTCGCGCGCCGTGGCCGCGTGCACGCGTCCCGCGAAAGGGCTAAGCGTCCAGTTTAAGGTTTAAGGCGCAGATGCAATGCCCAGGCCCGAGGCAAACGCGGCGACGCTGCTGCTTGGCAACCAAGAACTCAGACGCCCCGCGCGCTTGGCGCGCGTTGCACCATGCGCCCCGCGCGTGAAAGCCGCATTGCAAATTGCAGTACACAGCGGGCGCGCGCTGTGCACCAGGCACTAGGCACTAGGCATCAGGGCACAAGGGGCTGCGGATTAATGACGAAGGATGGCTAGTGCAAATGTCACTTCGACGCCTACACCATACAAGGCTGTCTCTGCAGCGCGTCTGCGGAGCGCCCCGCGCGCGCTCGCCTCGACCGACGCGCTGCGCCATGAGCGCGCGAAGCCGCGTGGCGAAGACCACGGTTAAGTAAACAAATAAGCACCTTGGAACTCGGGCGCCATATGCGCGGGCGCCCAGGATTCACATACCTGTCTAAGATTGGGGTAAGGCTTGGGGCTTAGACCTTAGACCTCAGACCCCAGGCCAAAGCGGCAGCCTTTCAACTGGGAGTTTGCAAACTGCTGGGCCGCCCGCTGGCGCGCGCAAGCGACTCACGCGCGCGCTTCACGTGGCACGGCGGGCAGGCGGGCGAGCGCCGCGCGACGCGTTGAGAGCCATGTCGGCGCGCGAAGCTCTGGGCCGCTCGGAGATGCCCGCTAAGCGCTGGGCGCCAGGCGCTAGGCGCCATGGGGCCAGGCGCTATGGGCCAACCTTAAGCCCAAGACTCCATATCGCAGAGCCTCAACCAGCATGGCTATTCCTATGCGGCGGGAATGCGCACCTCCCCGCGCGCGCACGCGGGCGGTTTGTACGCCCGCTGCGGGCTGCCGCGCTTTTTAGCCGACAGCGCAATGGCACGGGCCGCTAGCACTTCGCAGCGAGCAGCTAGCGGCGATCAGCTAGCATGCTAGCAGCTGGTCGCTGACGAACCATCAGCGATCAGCGAGCAGCCAGCAGCTAGCGAGCGAGCGTCTAGCAGCTGCCAACTATCAAATTTGAATTTACCAACTCGCACCTCGAACCTAGCTCCTAGCTGCCAGCTATCATCTCTCAATAATCCGCCCACGGGCCACGCGGCCATGCGACGCGGGCAACCCGAATTCGCCGCGGCGCGCGCCTTGTCTTTTCTCGCATTTCCACGCAGTCAGCAAGCGTCACTGTGGACTTGCTCTGCGACTTGCGACTTGCGCGCGCGTGCCGTCTGCTCTGTGCTTATGGAAGCTGGGCGCGTAGACCGTAGACGCCATCCTCGCCCGCGCGTCGCGCTCGCGCTGGCCAGGCGCGCGCTGGCACGCGCGCGAGCCGCGCGCTACACCGAACTGTTCAGATGCGTAGGAACTCGGTGCACAAAGGGCACACATACCATCGGTAACTGAGCACCTGGCAACGCTTAAGCAGGGAGGAGTTGGAACGTTGGCCGTTCGAACGTGCATTCTCGCTGCCCAGGGCGCTGCTGTGGCTTGAAGCCCGACCTTCAACGCGTAAGCCTGGAACAGTGCACCTTAGATATTTAAACGCGAGAGGCTTAAAGCTTAGACCTTAGCCGTTTAGACGCTTGGAAATGGGAGCACGGAAAACAGCAGAGCGCCCAGAAAGAAAAGGCTATGGCACGACAAACGCAACGACAGCTCCCGCGGCAATCGCGCGCCCATGCCGCCCGCCGAATGTGCCGCGGCAGGTGCAAAAGCGCGCGGCCCCGAAATGGCGAGCCCGCGCGTGCCCGCCCATCGAATCTATAACCAAATCACATCTGACCTCGGGCCCGCCGCGATTGCAGGGCGGCCGAGGACCGAGAACCCGCGCTTGGATAATGCCCGAAGCCAACGGCGCCACTCATAACTCAGGCCGCGGTCGGGGAAGTAAGCGATCGCCAACGCCATCATGCTCAACAGTGGCAGCTGAACAGCTGAACCATGAACAGACGCGCAAGCCACGCTGCGAACAACGCGCCTGGGCGCAAACACAAACCGATCGAGACGCCCAAACCATAGCCCATAGCCAGCAGCTGGCCAGCTGGCCAGCTGGCCCGTCGCAAGCGCAAATGCTCTTGCAGCCAGAGCAAGTTCGCGCCGCCAGATGGGCGGGAACTACGCGGCGCGGCCCCGCGCGCAGCCCAGCTGCTGGGAATTGGGGCGCGCGACCCATTGGGCTGCTGCGATGCTGGCGGCTGGGGCGCGCGAGCCATTTGCCGAATTGCCGCGTGGCCCACGGCCCAACATCAACGGCTCATGCAAGGCAACTTCCGCCAGGCGAATGCGTCGATGTACCAGCGCGCAAGAACGGCCAGGCGAGGCTGCATATTCAGAACATGTTTCCCACGCCGCGGATGCCTGTAAGCATGCCGCATACGGCGACGTGGCACTGCGCGGCGCATCGGCTTGTGAACCAACGCCGCGCGCGTGAAATAATGGCAGTGCAGCGCAGTATACTTGCGACTTTGCGCGAGTGCCTGCCAGCGCTGATCACAAGCCTACCATTGCCAGACCTAACAACAAACCGCGCGCAACAGCGAGCGCACGCGCGGTCTTAGGCACTGGCGGGCCCGAGGTTTTCATGGCAACATCTGCCGCGCGCCTTTCCGCGCATCTGCGTCGGGGCCGCAGCAAGGACAACGTGGGCAGCAAATGGTCGCAAGCGGTCAGCGCTGGCTACAGGCTACAAGCTACAAGAAACAAACATGAGCGCAATAAATACAAAGCGCTCGCTGAGACCCTACATTGCATTGTATGTACACGGCTGGTGGCGCTGTGGCAAGCCCTACAAAACCTACGCACCTACACCTGCAACGGAGCCCGGTCTAAGCCTACGCCCGACGCGTAAACGCGTAAACGCAACACTTAAACCCTACTACCTACTACCTACTACCTACTACCGAAAGCCTAAAACAAAACTGCCAGAATATCGAAATACGTGCACATCAAATTCAAGCCTCAAGCCAACACCCAAGGCACTTCTGCCCGCAACCACCAGCCGCTAAAAGCTAAAATCCCGCCAGCCCTTTGGGCGACAGACGGTTTAACGATGTTCCTGTTTCCCCTTCCACAACCCCTCCTTCCCCTTCGGGGACGGGTTTACCCCTCCCCATACCCCCTCCCCTGGACCTGGACGGGGGTCCCCGCGAGGGGGTGGGCCGCACAAGATACCCATAGATTGCTCCAAGAGGGCTCATGGATGGCCTCCAAGATGGCTCAAGACAGTGCAAGGTCGCTCAAGATGAGCTCCACCATGCCTCCAAAAGGCCTTAAGAGGGCCACAAGACACAAGACGGTTGAAGGTGCTCTTGCAGACCCCTCAGGACCCCCCCGAGAAGCCAAGACTCAACACCTTCAACAAACGCAAGGAAATGTTACCATGTGTGCTCCCTCGCCGTTTCTCTTCCGATGCGCTTCTCAAGCCTTAAGATGGCATAGGAAAGCCCCAAGAAGAGCCCACGAGGCCCCTATGACGACCCCAAGAGCGCCCAATAGCGCCCCAACAGAAGCCCAAGAACGCCCCAAGGGGCTATCTTGATTGCCCCAGAGGGGAACACCACGGGAAGACGCCACATCTTTTAACCGACACCCTCCACGACAGCCCCAAGAGGCCCTCCAGGGCTCCCAAAAAGCCCCTAAGAGAGCCCCAGGAGGGCATCAAGAGGGCCCCGATGCCCCCCCCATCCCCCCCCCCCAACCCCGCTCCCCCCCCCCCGCCCGCCCAACAACCCCAAGAGGGCCCAAAGACCTTCCAAAAGAGCTCAGAGAGGGCTCCAACACTCCAACATTCCAACACCCTGACCACCCTTCTCGCCTTGCCCACTTTGGCACTTTGGTTCATTATATGTGTCCCTTCTTGGCATTTCCCGTCAACTCTCATGGGCATGGCTTCTGAATATGCTGGTCGGGTTACACGAAGCGTTAAGAATTTAACGCGCGCGCGCGAAACATACAGTACGCGGCGGCCGCCCGCCGCGGACACGTTTCCGCATAATCGGGCGAGCAACGCGCACGCCGCCGACAAATTCGACGCACGAGCTGCGCAACGTATATGTGCATGGCGGGGGGGGTCAACCGCGCAGCCACCGCCAGAGGGACACAGAAGAGTGGCAATCGCAACACGCGGCTGCAGGGCAGCAGAGTGGCAGGGGCGAGACTGGCGCCGAGCCGAAAGCGCAATTCGAAAAGCGCGCGCGCGCTACCGCGACCGCGCAATTCTGAAGCCCCCCGCCCACATCAGGAGCTGGAGCGTGACATGTGCTGAGGCGCTGAGGCGAAACCACCATCAATGCGAACCCGAGGGGCAGCGGAATGACCGAAAAGCCGTTATATTGTTCCTCGTGCTCCTCGCTGTCCTCCTCCTCCGTGTCCCCCCTCCACGACAACCCCGAGTCGTCAGTCTCCTGAGGCGGGAATGGCGCGGTGGGTGGGGGCGGTGGGGGGGAGAGGGTGAGGGGGGCGGATTTGTCTGGGGAGGGCGGGCCGCCTGCCTCTTTGAGTTCCACCGTGCCCTACCCCCTTTCCTCCTACCCATCATCCTGCAACCCCCTCTTCCCCGCCCTTGCCCTCCTCCTCGCCCCTCGCAATCCCCCTCATCATCGCCCTCATCGGCACCCCATCTCCACGATCCCCGCAATCTTCCCAGCCCCTAGCCCCTAGCCCGTAGCCCCAAGCCTTCCGCGTTGCATTACCCCACGCGCTTCACCAATTATCAATCATTGCCCTGCCTCCTAGTTCCTAGCTCCTATCACCTAGCGTCATAGTTCCTAGTTCCCAATGCTACTTCGCGCATCGCCCCTCCCTCGCCCCTCTCCCCCAACCTGCTCGGGCCCTCATCGCATCCGTATCCCCTTCCCCCCCCCCCCCTCCCCCATCCTCACCATCGCATTCCGCCCCCACCATCATGATCACCGCTCATCCGCTCCTCCCGCCGCTTCCCGCAGCCTTCCCCCCTTCTACCCCGCCCCGCCCCATACCCACTACACACTACACCCCGCCCCACAGATTTCCCATCCCGTTACCACCGCGTCCAACTCATCACTGTTTCTCATGTTGTGGGAGGGCGGGTGGGACTGGGCATGCAATGCTTGACTCGCTCGAGCTGGCTTGACGGCTTGACGGATTGACCCTACCCTACCCCCCGCCCCCCGTGCATGTCCCTCCCCTCACCCAATCCGAAATCGGAAGGATGGGGGAGGTGGGCTGGTGCAATTAAAGACCGAGCTCCTCGTCGGAGCCGTGCTGTTCCCAAGATCCGTCCGAGCTTGAATCATTCACGCCCGAGCCCGCGCCGTCGGAGCCGACGTCTGACCCCTCGGCCTCGTCGCGCTCGTCGAAGTGTGCACCGACGCGCACGTCGTCTCCGCCGCCCATGCCGTCATCGGAGCCGACGTCCGAGCCCTCCAGCCACGGCTCATGCACGTAGCCGTCGCCTCCACCGCGGCCGCGGCCGCGCGCCCCAGCCCCGCGCCCCGCCTCTGGCGGCGGCGCGGGCGCGGCAGGCGCGGCAGCGGCGCGCCCGCGGCGCCCTCGCCCTCTCCCGCGGGCACCACTGCGGCCGCGCGCGCGCCCGCGGCCATCGCCGTCGCCTCCACCATGGCCGCCCCGAGGTCCAGGCCGACCCCTGCGGCGCGGCAGTGTAGGCCATACCTGTCGCTGCTCCACGGGCGGGTCAAACTCTTTGAAGAGAGGCACCGCGGGCTGGAAACGAGGGCATGAACGCCCGTGCGTGGCGAGCTCCAACAAGGACATGCGCCAGTTCAGGTTGAGCGAAAACCGCTCAGCCATCACATACAGGTTGCACCAATCAGTCACTGCCTTCCGAGAGCGCAGCGGGCATGCGGCTCGGGGCCCATGGCTTAGAAAACACCAGACATAATAACATATACGTTCCCTGCGCACTATTCTTTATCACAGTGTCGCTACCGATGGGCCCCATAAGCCAATGATGCCTCAGGATCGCCCCAAGATCGCGAGGCCTCAGAAGGGTGTGATGCGCGCAGAGAAAGCTCCAGGGGGCCCCAGGCTCCAGGTGGCACCATGAGAGCCCTAGACCCTAGACATTAGACATTAGACCCTAGAGCCAAGACGCCATGACCCAAGAGTGCAACAAGAGGCCCCAAACATGATGTTGTGCGCTATGCCACATCCGAGCGGTGATGCGCAAACTAATGGTATCCACCGTTCCAGCCTACAGCCTACAGCCTACAGGCCTACAGGCTACAACTCAGGAAATGGCCCGAAGCTCCCGCGAAGATCAAGGAGAGCCACAAATGGTGGGGGTGGCAAAAGCCCGAATCTATCAAACAGTGCACAAGCCCAAATACCCAAGATCCCAAGGCCCAAGATAGCACCACGGGCCAAGATCCAAGAGCCCAGAGGCCCCCCGAAGGCCTCACTTCACCATTGTCGGCGCTCTTGCTTGAACATGCTAGTGCTCGCGACCAGCGCCGCTCCTCCAGACCCCCAGACTGCCCTCGTGGACATCGCCAATGGAATTGATGATGGGGGCAAGCTAAGCGCCAGGGGTCCCATGTAACAAGCTGTGGTTCTGTAGCTCTGGGTCCCAACCACAAACCCCCACGCCCCAGTTCGCGCGACCCACCTCGAGTGCAATCTCATCTCCCATTCGGTTGGCGCCAATTCCTCCTCATCACTGGCCACGATCATCTCCTGCACGCGCGGCATAAATGGCGCCAAGGATTGGCTGCTGACGTGCCAATAGCGGACGTCCGTGCCGAGACCCCAGAAGTCAGCCAAAGCATAATCTGCACCGTCAGCAAGCGACGGCTCGAATCGAACCCACCTCGAGTGCAATCTCATCTCCCATTCGGTTGGCGCCAATTCCTCCTCATCACTGGCCACGATCATCTCCTGCACGCGCGGCATAAATGGCGCCAAGGATTGGCTGCTGACGTGCCAATAGCGGACGTCCGTGCCGAGACCCCAGAAGTCAGCCAAAGCATAATCTGCACCGTCAGCAAGCGACGGCTCGAATCGAAGGACGATGTGACCGTCTTTGAGCAGCTTCCTGCTGTTGCACCCGCTCCTCGGGCACATGGCCTTCATGGCGAGCAGCACGGAGTTCCGAAAACGTCTAAGATGCGCCCCAGCCTCCGAGCATATGCAGACGCCCAGGCCCAAGCAGCGACCATGGCGATGCTCCTCCTCCTCGTCGCTCGACTTGGCTGCATCCTCGGCATCGCCGCGCATCTTCCTGCGAAGGAAGTTCCAATGATTACTCAAGGATGACATGAAATTCATCTGATGGCTCTTCATATTCTTCGCGTGCTGAACCAAGTCCGTGGCGTCTGCCGCAGCCGACCTACTTCCGACTTCCATCACCCTCATGCCGTGGATGGGGCCAGGGACCACTCTCATTCCTGAAACAAGGGGGGCAGTCTCGGGCATCTGACTGGCGAGCTCGCCCCGCCGAGCTTCGGCCGCATCTGCCTCGAAGGCGGCAATGTCCCTGGAGTCCTTCGCTTCCTCATCGCGTCGCCTTGCATTACGACTATTGCGCAATCTATTGGTCAGCCGCATCGTCTCGGCGATATCGTAGGAATACGTCTGCGCGTCGCCAATCAACTTGTCGACTGCACTACCAGGATCGTCCGTCGACAGCCTGGCCACCAAGTACCGTTGCTCTTGCAAGCGATCGACCTTGCTGCGCTTGATGCCGAACGTTGGTTCCCCCCTTCGCCGCCTCTCTGTGGCCGCCTTGCCCTCCGCGGTACACTGCTCCAGCACCTCAGAACCGACGGTGTCCTTGAGGGCCTGATACAGGCGACCAACCTCTGCCAGATCATTCGACCTCTGCTTCCTCACGAAAGCACGCCATGCGCCGCCACCACCATAACTTGGACCGCCAGGGTTGTGCTCGTCGGTGCCCTCGGTGCCTGTCCCAGAATCCACAGAAACTGGTGACGCCGTCCTCCAGCCGCGAACGCAAGAAGCAAGCCATTTGGTACCGAGCCCAATTGGATCAGGCTGCTGGCATTGCACATGCTTTTTCACAATCCTGCGAATCTGTGCGTTCGAGACCTCGAGGTGATCAGTGTTCGTTGAAATGAGGATGGCGTGCACCAAGAGCTTCATGTTGGCCTCGTCTGTGCGGAGGTCGTTTCTTTCCAAGAATTTCCTACTCCATCTGTCCAATTGACATTTCGGCGTCTGCTGGATTGCGTCTGCGAGCTCGGGATGGGCAAGCACGAGAAACAAAGTCCACGGTGGTTGGGAATGCGGGCCCGCGATCAAGTCCTCGATGTATGCCCCTGCCGACGATAAGCTTGTAAATGCGTCTGCTTTCAAATCGTTTGTCATATCTTCATCTCGCAACAGTATCCAAATGCGATGCTCGAAAAGAAGGGTCCGCATTCTCCTCAATGCTCGGGCTTCGATCCCGCCTTCCGCGTGCGCCAACACTGCGTATGTGCGAAGCAGTTTGCCCGTATTGGGTTGCCTTGCCAGCCGCGCAGCTTGCGCCTCCTGGAGCCGCTCCCACTTCTTGGACCCGATGTAGAGCTCCTCCACCTGCATTGTCTGCAAGATCGACAATCTCATCTTGAGCACCACGATCTGGGCACATGGCGAATTTCTGGACCTGCCTGTCAGCCAATCCAACGCTACTCTGCGCTTCCTCGCGACCTCGGCCGCTGCTGCGGCAATGGGGGCCAGCCCCTTCGGGTCGATGACTGCATCGTCTCGCCGGGCCTCCATCGCCTCCTCGCCGGGGAGGGCTCCAGCGTCGAGCAAGGCGCCGAGCGCGGCAGCCGCTGGAGCATCGCCACCTGGATGGTGCGCAGCAGGTCGATAAGGCAGGCCATTGAGGCGATCGCAGAAAACCTTGAACGCCTCAATCAGCACGTTCCCTAACAGAAGGGGCAACGCGAACTCGGAGCACGCCTCGTCTGCGCCCATCCATTTCCTCCGCTGGTACAACGTGAAATTTCTGAATACGAGGGCCTTCGCAATGCCACTCGAAACTGTACTGAACAACGACTGCTCGTCATAATCAGTGCCAGGTGGAACGTAGATCTTCAATCTATTGCTGTTCCAATCCCCCGACGCGAACAAGTCAAGCAGACCCCGCACAATTATTTCAGTGCCAGGTTTCTTAGGTACGAACCACGACAAAATCAATCTTTTCCTCAGCACTGCCCCTGGGCTGGGAGGCGTGTCGATTACCTTGCAACGGTGCATCAGGATTTCGTACATGCATTGTCTGAATGTCGCTAAATTCTTCTGGTGGCCCAGCGACAACGCCAAGTTGATCATGCCCGTGATGGCATGGGAGAACTCCCACGTTTCCAATACCCGCGCACTCTGCAACATGTGCTGTTCACATTTGAAAAGGAGAGACTTCCAACTACCAAAACGTCTCTGTGTTCTCCGATTGATGCGGCGCTCGACGCACAGATTGCTCGGGTGTCGATCCACGGCGGCGACGCGGCTAAACTCAGCAAACTTGCATTCGGTGAGCGACATGGCGCACGTATCTCTCAGGGCAGCCATGATGCTGCCTGGGGTGTTCCGCCATAGGGGCTGGATCTGGGCCATTGTCCGACCAATGACTATGGTGTAAGATTGCACAGCGTCCGGAGGGCCACGCGCGAACAACATGCCGAATCTCTGCTGCGTCTGGAACACCTTGGTGGGAATCGCCTTTCTGTTTACTGGTAACATGTCCAATACCTTTTTCGGCAGAGGCCTACCATCAGACTTAACGCCTCTGTCGGTGGTCGGTGAGGCATTCTTGAGTTTTAACGGAGTTTCGTCATACCCAATACTGTCCACGAACTGCAGGGCTCTGATTGATGTGTTGGCTACAGCTGCCTGTCCGATCAAGCGGCGGCGGAACCGATCCAGATGCCAAGTCACAGCGCACAGCGTCTTGCTCGTATAATCGAGAAAACGTCTATCCACGTTGAGCGCGTGCGACTTGGCCCTCGAAGTTACAAATGCGAAGCCAAAGTCCAGCTTATCGAAAATATTATCAGAGACAGCGCGAACGTTTTCATCAATATCCACTCCCCAATTGCCCCGCTGTCTGCAACGTGCAAGGAAGCCCCCGACGTGGTCGATGAACGGCGGCGCCAAAAGGAACGAGCTTCCCGAGAAGCTCTGGGCGATCACGAGGGGTGGCACCTGACACTGCTCTCGAAACACCTGCTGAACAATCTCTCTGCGCTGGCGCTTGTTCTCCGCCGCGGCCGCCCTCGCGACGACGAGATCGCCGCCGCGCCTGTCGCCCAACCTGGGTACAATATTCACGCGCGCGGGGGCGACGAGGCTTCGAAGCCGCAACGAACCAAAACGGCGAGGACCCCAACCAAAGTGCAACTGGCCCCTCGCCACCCCCTTGGACGAACTGTTCTCGCGCCTATGTGGTTTTTCTCTCTTCCACCACCCACCATTCCCATTCGGGGGTGGTTTCATCGCCCCCCGAACCCCCCGCCCATGCGGTCTGGGCGGGGCCTGATACGGTAATTGGAACCCCCAAGATGCCCCAAGGTGGCCCCGCGATCACCCTCACCAAGGAGCAGTGGGATGCCTTCCAAGATTGCTCAACACTCAGGGCAGACGAGGGCGGGCCAAGACATCTCCCGAAATAGCCCCGAGAGGGGCCAACAGGATAGCGTGCAAGATGGCCCCAAGAGCTTCTTCCAGGCAGTCCATCCTGGGCATCGTTTCTGGACGGGCTGGCACGCGAAGCGTTTCGGATGAATCATGCAAGATTGGAGGGGTGGGTATACAATCCAGGAACATGGGGAACAGGTAGGCACGCAATCCAATCCGATTCAAGCACGCTGGGAAGACTCTTGACAGCGGCTTCAACATGCGGGGGCATGGGGTGGATGGGCACCCAACGCAACGCAATCCAACCCAACGAACTCATATCACGAGCGCGATGTAAGGATGCAAGGCCCTGGGCCAACAAATCCGCAACGGACATCCCAGAACTATGGATTGGCCATGGACGGGCCCACATGGCAGGATGCACGGGCCTTGCGATGGCCAGGGGCGGGCCGAAACAGGCAATGATGAAAGGTTGCCAATGGTCTTGTTTTGGGAGCGGCCGATCGCCTAGAACGGCCCCTCGGGCTCGCTGTCTGAGTCTGCGCTCTTCTGGCGCTCGCACGCAAGGATTGCTTGACCGTGGGCCGACTGCTTTGCTCCGGACTTGCCCCGAACTCGTGATATTTTATCTGGAGTGTAATTCATATGCTGATCTCGCGAGAGCCTCGGCCCAGCCTTCAACCACGCAATCATCTCACCGATGCAACGGCCCTGACCAGGAATTAGAAAGGAGTCGCTTAACTTTTGGCGACGTCGCTGTCCTCGAGCGGCGGCACAGGCCTCCAAGAAAGAAACACGTTGCTTCAAAGCGACCACCACGACTTGCATAGTAAGTGATCTTGCCAGGCGCATTTGATGGCCCAACGTCGACGT